>JAKWJA010002492.1:45631546-46076871 GCA_027704765.1 Solanum habrochaites
ATAAACATGCTTCACAATCTAACAATGCAACACTTAAGAAATTCCTTATAGATGCTCAACAAATCAATCTCATATAACCATTTAGACATCATCACTATTAATCTACATGAAACAATTAGCAACCTATAATAGATGCACATGAATAAAGAGAAGATACCATGCATGAAAACTCATTTTCTCTCTCAACAAAACTTCAATCAAAACATGCATATTTGGAACTCATCTTCCACAAAACACTCCTACGTAATAATATTACTAAGAACTCTTTGTATTAGGATTGAATAAACACATAAATAAAGGTTAAAGGCACCTCACTCCCAACAACCATACTTTTCACTATACTCCCCCACTCAGGAAAAACCCATTCTAATGTCAACAGAACATTTACTAGAATGAACTCCCTCAAGGCACCTTAAACCTTATTAACACTTTGTTACCAAGGTCTACCTATGAATACTAAAGAATCTAAATAGGTCTCATCATATAATCCCTACATCTCCCTTACTAGGAGAACTCACGTTTACTCTTTCCAATATTTTCACCTTCCTTCCTATACTTGGGTCTTAAACAAATTCAAACAACCTCAACAACCACTCCTTTACATTCTCACACAATACCTTACCATTGTTTCAAACTTAAATACCCTTCAAAAGGAAACTAATCCTACCAAAGGTCATCAACCCCATCTTTCACACCTCATCCAACAAGTCACATATCATCTTTTTTCTCCCTCAACCCAAACTTCACAAAGTCACCCTCGAGGAACCAACACAAAAGGGAAACAAGGGAAATACACCATATATAAAGCTCTTAGGCACGATTAGATCAATGAAGAAGTGAAACTATTCCTAGCACCCAATAGCCTCCTATTTATAATGTGGCGCGCTTCACATTATAAACAAGACTCAACTAGATGTGGTTCACGAAAAAACTACTAGACTCCCTAGACATTATGTTCTGATACTAAGCTTGTCACGACCCACAAGTACACCGTAGAAGTTAGAGCGTTCTTGTGTCGCCACACGGCAAATGATACTTCAAGAAGTCTCATCTAAGCTACTCGTACAATTCATTGCATAATAAAAATACTAAAATAAGTAATAATTTAAAAGTTTCTTAACACACAAAGAAATGTATTCATAAATATTACACAAACGGAAGACTTTTATTTAAAACATTAAACCTTTAGAACATCTCCTTGAACCATCTAAACATTAGAGTATACAACACTTTGGACTAATCCCATACAAGACATAAAATAAAGATTAATGACATAAGGGAAAACGTGTGATTATTGTTCTCGAATCGATGAGGACTCACCAATACTTCACCTTCAACCCTTAGAAACCTATCATGCTCCATGGAACATCAAGAATTCCAATTTCCTACACTTTAGTCAAAAGGGGAAAAGAAGGGGTTAGCATATTAGATACAATAAGTATGGAAGCCATGCAAAAACCACGAAAAAGGACATTTAGTAAATAACATGCTTTTAATGAATTTTGATTAAAACATCATAGTATAAGCATAAGAACAACATTTACCAACTTAGAAACAAATGAGAAATCATTTAAGCAATTACTCACATTTTTAAGAAGACATTAAAGTGAACTCACTTCACTGTTACAGTGAAGTTCTTTACTATTACAGTGAAGTTTATTAGGTTAATTTTGCACACCTTTTAACATATAATTCCCTCACTAAAAGTTATCCTATGACTCACTTAACGAAGACAAAGAGAGACTGCCCATACACCCTCTCTGGGAACACCTAAATGATCCTTAAAACCACCTATAGTGATATACACATACTTACAAATACATCAATCACATAAACATGATATCATCCTACCAAAGTTTATTCTAGGGTTCACTTGAGTGAGTTGTGAAGCGACCGCCCATATAATTGAAGGTTCTAATACCTAGTGAATTTATCCAAGTGATGAGCCAATAAAGGGACCAACAGACTGTACGTCGACCCACAGTTTGTGGGTCGAAACATCGATTTATACTGCGTCCAGACAACTTATTTACTTATTTTGTTTACGGTTTTCATAGGATTCATTTTCTATAATAAAAGTTGTAAACCTCATTTTTTGGGGGTTATATATGATTATAAAGTTTTAGTTTTGTTCGTCGATGAAGTAATTTGCAAACTCTTAGAAATTAATTCCGGAATTCATTTTATGCAAGTTTAACTTTGAAAATTTTGGGTTTTCATCAATTCTATTTGTAATTTCATGAATACTATTTACCCAATTATGAATTTTGTTCTTTCAAGCATGAGTTGCTAAATCCACAACTAGCGTTGTGGAAAACATGATAAATTAACAAAGTATGGATAATAATTAAGTAATTTTTAATAGTATTTATGCATGTAATGTTAGTTCTTTCGTTTAGAAGTATTTTTAACGGTGCACAACATTATAACCCGGATTGATCCTACTTGCCAGACCAAGGAGGTAGTGAATAAGAAAAGAATTAACAATAGAGATTTAGTGGATTCTAATTGTTAGTCTAATATCAATTGAAGTGAGGGTGAAAACTAAGTCATACATTGGTCTGATGACTAATATGAGGTAAAAGGTAAGGTTTAGTAAAGCATAAACCCGTAGTCGAACCAAGGTACGAGGTGAAATTCCCTACTTGGAGAACTAATAACTATGGGATACCTAACTTACCAACTTTGCATGTAAAATACTAGGAAATTGTAATACTCTGAAAGTCACAAGTCTAATCTAGAGATTAACATGAGAGTCTAAGAGTTGTAACAGTGTTACAAGGTCAAAAATAATATACATACGTCATTTAGGAAGTTTTAGAATCAAATCGTCAAGGAACAACTACGACGTCCGAAGACTAGTGCAAAAGGTGCTAGTGTACCTTAGCTTATTTGATAAGATTTTTGGAGTCAAAATTTAATAAAACTTGGTAGTAAGGTGTCTAAAGAGTATTAGAGTTTATTTTAGTCGAAAAGCCCGGTACGACTCTCCAAGGACCACAAAAGTGTCCTTGATGAGGTACCTTCCATGTTGGCTAAAAAGTTGTCATGGATAGTGTCTACCAACGAGGGCCAACGATGGGGCGTCGATGGACACCGTTGTTGGAAACATAGAAGTGTTTGCCAAAGGTCCATTTGGACTAGTCTCTGACACCATCTACGGATATGCAGGAGGGAGGGGGGCAAGGGTGTAGGTGGACCTATGGACCGTCGATCGAGGTCTCATAGGTCCGATAACTATTTTACTGTTAAGTTTAAGCTGTGTCATTTAATTAATTAGGTGGTTAGTTAATTAGATAGGGTTTAGGGGAGTTCTAATTATGTCGGTTAATGACTTATATAAAGACCTAAGCCTAATCAAACTAACCCAACTCCCATATTTCCCATAAACACAATTGCTCTTCCTTCTCTCTACTTTCTCTCTCCCAAATAGAATAACTCCATCGAAGGGATAGGTCAAGTTCTTAGGGATGAAAGAAGGGTGTTTTTTTCCATCAAAATTTAAAAATTAACAAGGTCTGAGATCCTTTCACCCTTGGCATTCCTATCAACAAAGGGTTACTTAAAAATTGGTTTTCAAAAAGATGAATTCTTATGGGTTTCTTTCTATTACAAAATTTATCTTCTATATTACAGTATCAATGGTTTATTTTGATTATTGTACTTAGAGTATGGTGTATTATGAATTTTTCATAATAGTCCGTTATTTATTGACCTAGTTTGTGGAAGATGACATTTTCCCTTTTTACCCTAGGTTTATGACCTAATGATGAATTGATGTAAAGTTATTCAATTGACTTCATTATTGTGTTAATTACTATTGTGTGATAACATTACAACCATTATTGGGTTGAATTGGATGGTTTGTGGTAAAACCTTGGGTGATATCTTGTGAAGGAGATTGGGTAAGTTTTGTGATCTCAAACCTTTACTTCAATTATAATTACTTGTGTTTGTGATGAAATTATATCGAAGAATACCTTATCGTGAGATTGATAGGGTTGGTATGATATTAAATTGAAATGTCTTGATTATGTGATTATGTGATTATGAAATCATGATTAAGATGTAATGATATAAGGTTAGTGATGGAGTAACAATGTGCCTTACTATGATATAATTATGTTAATGTGGTAATCTCACATATGAGGGTTGTAATGAAATGTGTTATTATTCAAATCCTATTGATCTATGACTATGACTATATAAGGGTCATACCCTATGACCTAAACTAAGTTATGATTGTTAATGAAAGACATTTCAAAAGGGACTCTAGCTTAGCACCGAGTGAACTAGCAGTGAGGAGTGTCCATTCCCACATAGGGAAGGTAGGTTCACTAATGTACTTATGAGATTGGAGACTATAATGCATATAGCATAAAGAGGGTTTCTACTACATCTCCAAGTTCTTTAACTATGTTTCCCCTATTTAAAGACTATCTAGTGGATCCACATAGATGCTATGTTCGTGTTTAGGTACTACATTTCCAAGTAGTCCGCCTTCTTTCTGTGTAGGGTTCCATGACACCTGATTCCACATTGGCTCATGTGGTCTATGTTGGTTAAGGCAAGATGTTATCGAAATTAAATGAAATAATAAAGTGAATTCAAACTAGGATTAATTGAGGGATTTGACTTAGTCTAGGTAGGGTATGAGACTCTAGCAATACATTCCACTAGTTAGCCTTGAGGGAAGCCTTAGAAAGATGTTCTTACGTGCTTATGTGCTTATAAATATGAATGATATATATGTGTAGATCTTACATGTTAATGACACTATGTGATAATGGTTTCACTTATGAACAAGTGGTTGGTCTTTATTGTTAAAGTATGATGATGTCTACTCTTAATGATATGTATGTGAACTTGGACATTTTTTATAGTTCTTGTTGGGTTTACTTGGTTGAGTGAGGATATGGGGCCTTACTTATTCATTTCACTTGTTGACTTAATGGGGGTGTATGAGCGATTGTCTTTCTTAGGATATGAGGTTATGAAATCTTATGCATGCTTGTTGATATTATAACTTGATGATAGAGTTGTCTTGATTGCACATTCAGTTATTTCATATGCATGTTGACTTGGCTAGACTTGATATTGTTGGTCTTGTGATATACATCGTCTTCACTTAAGTAATATGTGCTTATTGACTTGTATTGGTTCTTAAATGTGCATAAGGTATTTCCAAAGTGACTTTTCATGCTTTTGAACTAATGTCCCTTTTGGCATGATTTCTATGTTGTATGTGCATATGATCCTATACTTATTACAAGTGATGTGCTAATCCCATTTCGCCCTTTTTCCTCAACATTTTATGTTCCGGTCATTGAAGGGTTCGTGACCACTTTGAAGGAAGGCTTGGATAATTTCTCCGAGTGTGGGTATGTCCTTATGTTCCGAGGATGATGCCTTTATATGACTCTACCTATGTTACACTGATATAGTCTAAAGACAATCATTTCACTCATGTTATTTCAAGATATTGTTGTAATCCCTAAGTGGCATTTATATATTTCTGCAAGGGTTATACCCATATTGTTCTATTCTGTTTATATGGTTTCGTATAAGACATCCCTTTTAAGACTATATTATGTATGTTGTCCATATGTGTCATAAAAGTAGAAGATTATGTTATTTTTTTATACGAGGAGTATATGTATACTCACTATGAATATAATATGTGTAAGCGAGACATTTCAGTAAACCTTATGAAATAGATATAGATGAAAACTTTTATTTTTCCGCACTTTTTAACCTATAAATGTAATGATGAATGCTAAGAGGTTATTCCTAGTCCTCTCTGAAGACGACGACGCCGTTACGCCTAGAGGGTGATTCCTAGATGTTACAATATTGGTATCAGAGCATGAGGTTGAATATACGTAGAAACAATATCTAATTAAACCACGTCTATCTAGGTTCCTATTGATAATTGTGAAGCGCGCCATACTTATGAATGAGAGACTATATGATGCTTAGAATCTCTCATCTTCTTGTATTCCTACATCGTGCCTCTAGAGTCTTGTGCTTTCACCTGATCCTTGTATTGTGGTTATAGGTATGAATACTCGAAGGGAAGTTGCTCGAAGGTCCATGGAAGGGATATCTAATGCGGGGATTCATGACAATGAAGCTCCTCTGCAAGACAATCAAGCCCCTCACTTGAAGAAGTTGTTGTGGGTGATCATGTTCCGGTTGTTATTCCACCGACGACCGATGAAGAGATTAGAGTGGTTTTTTCCCTTTGGTAAAATCCATGACCTCTCAAGCTAATGCCGTCACTTGTCAAGTCAAAGCTATGACGTCCCAAGTGAATAGGGAGGTTGGACCTCAAGTGCCTCAAAAGGTTACCATTGTGGCCTCTCGTTTGAGAGACTTTACTATAATGAATCCACCAACATACTTCGGGTCAAAAACAGATGAGGACCCTCAATATTTCCTCAATGAGTTCTATAAGATTATCTATGCTATGGGTGTGACCTCAATTGAAAAGGCTAAGTTGGTGTCCTATCAACTCAAAGATGTGGCCTAAACTTGGTACATGCAGTGGAGGGATAATAGGGAACTAAGAGGTGGACCTGTGAATTGGGAGATTTTCATGAGTGCTTTCGTTGATAGGGTCTTTCCTAGAGAGAGGAGGGAAGATAAAGTGGAAGAATTTATCAAACTATGTCAAAGAGGTATGAGTGTACTTGACTACTTTTTTAAGTTTACTATGTTTTCCAAGTATGGTCCATCCCTGGTTCAAACCAAAGGGCTAAATCATTTTCTTATAAGGGTTTCTAATTACTTGGTGGAAGAATGTCTTTAGGCTATGCTTCATGATAACATGAATATCTCTCGTCTCATCGTTCATGATCAATAAGTAGAAGAAACTACCTTAAGAAGGAAAAATAGGGAGGCCAAGAAGGCAATGTTTTATGAAAGTGGTTCCTCAAAGACTTGGCTTGAAATTCAAGGCAAGCCTAGGTTCAATAAGAAGTTTCCTAAAAAAGTTCCTTCCAAATTTCCAAGGCTCGTGATGATAGGGTGTCTACCCCTAAGCCTCAAAAGGTAAAAATACTAGCTCACCTAGAAAGAAGCCAACTTGTGAAAAGTGTGGCAAGAAGCATTATAGTGATTGCCTTGTTGGGACGGACAATTGCTTCGGGTGTGGCAAGAGTGGCGACAAGGTTAGGGATTGCCCAAATATAAAGGGGAAAGACAAAGGAAGCAGGCAAAATCAAGCTAGTGGTTCTAATGTGGATGCTCCAAAGAAGAATCACTTTTATGCACTTCGCTCTAGGGTTGAAAAAGAGAGTTCTCCCTATGTGGTGAACGTTATGTTACTAGTCTTCTCTATTGATGTCTATGATTTACTTAATCGGGGTGATAAATTTTCTTTTATTAAGCCTTGATACATAGGAAGTTTGATGTTTTTCCCTATATTCTAAATGAACCTTTTATGGTAACTACCCCAATAGGTGAGTCCGTGGTTGCAATGAGTGTATATAGAAATTTTCCTATAATGTTGCCCAATAAAAGTTACTTATGTTGAATTAGTAGAACTTGATATGGTCGATTTTGATGTCATCTTGGGGATGGATTGTTTGCATGATTGTTTTGCTTCAATTGATTGTAGGACAAGAATTGCCAAGTTCAATTTTCCAAATGAACTCGTCTTCGAGTGGAAGTGGGGAAATTCTATTCGTAGAGGTCGTATCATTTCTTGTTTGAAAATTTGTAAAATGATCTCAAAAGGGTATTCATACCATATTGTAAGAGTCAAATATTTATACTCCAAAAATCCTCCCATTGAGTTAGTCCCCGTAGTGAGGGAATTTCCAGAGGTCTTTCCTATTGATCTTCCCTTCATCCCTCCCGAAAGGGAAATTGATTTTGATATTGACTTGCTACAAGATACAAACCCCATTTTAATTCTTCCTTATCGGATGGTTTCGGCCGAAATTAAAGAGTTGAAGGCTCAATTCGAGGACTTGCTAGACAAAGGCTTTATTAGACCTAGTATTTCTCCATGGGGTGAACTATATTGTTTGTGAAGAAGAAGGACGGGTCCCTTAGAATGTGCATCAAATATCACTAACTCTATAAAGTCACTATTAAGAACAAGTATCATCTCTCTCAGATTGACGACTTGTTTGATCAACTCCAAGGGGCAAGCTGCTTTTCTAAGATTGACTTAAGATTAGGGTATCACCAACTTAGGGTAAGATGGGAGGATATACCAAAAAGGGCATTTCGGACTAGATATGGTCACTATGAGTTCTCATTAATGTCATTTCGTCTCACTAATGCCCTGGCGGCGTTTACGGATCTCATGAATAGAGTGTTTCGAAGTTACCTAGATTCATTTATCATTTTCTTCATTGATGACATATTGGTATATTAAAAAAATGAGAGTGAACACATGGACCATTTGAGGGTGGTGTTGCATGTGCTTAAGGAAAGCCAATTATTTGCCAAGTATAGCAAATGTGAGTTTTGGTTGAGGTTGGTGGTGTTTCTTGGTCATATCATCTCTAGTGAGGGAGTTGAGGTTGATCCAAGGAAAACTGAGGCGGTCAAGAATTGGTCTAGACCATCTACTCCAACCAACATTAGAATCTTTTTGGGTCTAACGAGATATCATAGGAGGTTTGTGGATAGTTTTTCATCCATTGCATCTCCCTTGACTACCTTGAACCAAAAGAGTGAAATTTGAGTGGTCGGAGGCATGTGAAAGAAGCTTGAAATCTTGAAAGAGAGGCTTACCTTCGCTCCGCTGTTGACTTTACCGTAGGGTACCAAGGGCTTTGTTTTATATTGTGATGCATCCTGAGTGGGCTTAGGGTGTGTCTTATGAAACATGCTAAAGTAGTAGCTTATGTTTCCACACAACTTAAGGTGCATAAGAAGAATTATCCAACTCATGATCTTGAGTTAGCAGCCGGGGTAGTTGCCTTGTAAATATGGAGGTATTATTTGTATGGTTTCCATGTTAATGTGTATACCGGCCACAAGAGTCTTCAATATGTGTTTACTCAAAAAGAGTTAAATCTCCACAAAGAAAGTGGTTAGAACTGTTGAAAGACTACAACATGAGTGTTATCTACCACCCCAGCAAGCAAATATAGTTGTGGATGCTATTAATTGTATGACTATGGCTAGTGTGTCTCATATATAAAAACCCAAAAAATACCTAGTGAAATATGTTCACAGGTTGACTAGATTGGGTGTTTAGATTGGAAGATTCTTTGAATGGTGGTTTTATGGTCCACCATAACTCCGAATCATCTTTACTGGTTAATATGAAGTCTAAGCAACACCTTGATCAATCATTGATGGATTTGAAGAAATCGATTCTTAGTAAGTTTAATGAGTCATTCGCCGTATGGGGGGGGGGGACGGTCTCTAGAGGTATCAAGGAAGGTTGTGTGTGCCCAATGTGAATGACTTGAGAAACTGGATTCTTGAGGAAGCTCATGATTCCCCTTATCAAGGAAGGTTGTGTGTGCCCAATGTTAATCCATGACCTTAGATAAGTGTTTTGCTGGGATGGTTTGAAAAGGGACATAGCGGAATTTTTTGCAAAATGTCAAAATTGTCAACAAGTGAAGGCCGAACACCAAAAGCCGGGTTGTCTGCTCCAAGAAATCCAAGTTCCCACTTGGAAGTGGGAAGATATTAATATGGATTTTGTTGTAGGTTTTCCTCGAACATGAAAGCAACATGACTCCATACGGGTGGATGTGGATAGGTTGACCAAATCCCCTCATTTTATTCCAGTCAAGTCCACTTACTCGGTGTAGGATTATGCAAGGATCTTCATAGATGAGATTGTGTGTTACCATGGTATTCCGTTATCCATCATATCGGATATAGGGTGCATAATTCACATCTACGTTTCGTAGGTCATTCAAAAAAGGTTTGGGTACCAAGGTGAATCTAAGCATCACTTTTTATCCCCAAACGGATGGTCAAGAAGATTGTACTATTCAAATCCTTTGGGATATGTTTAGAGCTTGTATAATCGACTTCAAGGGAAATTGGGACAGACATTTTCCTTTTGTTGAGTTTTAGTATGACAATAGTTAATATTCATCTATATATATGGATCCTTTTGAGGCCTTGTATGGTAGGAGATGTAGGTCTCCAATTGGATAGTTTGAAGTTAGCGAGTCTCCACTCTTGGGTCCCGAATTGATTTATAAGAGTTTGTAGATAGTTCATATGATAAGGAATCGGTTGAAAACAACCTATAGCTGGGAAGATTCTTATGCCAACCATAGGAGAAGGAATTTAGAACTTGAAGAGGCGGATAAAGTGTATCTATAAATTTCTCCCATGAAGGGAGTGGTGAGATTTGGTTAAAAAGGGGAAGTTGAGTCCTCGTTATGTGGGACATTATGAAATTTTGCAAACGGTTGGACAGGTTTCATGAGAGTTGAGATTACCTAGTGAATTGACTTCGGTTCATCCGGTGTTCCATATCTCCATGCTTAAGAACTGTATTGGTGATTTTGAGTTCATTATTCCTATTGAAGGTGTAGGTGTGGAAGAGAACCTCTCCTATAGGGAGGTTCCGGTTGAAATCCTTGATAAACAGGTAAGGAGGTTGAGGAACAAGGAGGTGGCTTCCGTAAAGGTGTTATGGAAGAACCACCTAGTTGAGGAAGCAACATGGGAGGCCGAGGCCTACACGAAGTCCCATTAACCTCCTCTTTTTGTTTATTAAGTTCAGTTGTTTCCACTAATAATGAAAATAATTAATAAATTGAATTTGATTTGTTTTGCATAGATGTGCATGTTTATGATATAGGTTTTTGCTAAAACAGAGTGTTATGTAAAAATGTTCTTGTGCTTGATTTGCACTTATTTGAGTATTTGGTATGTGTTGTCTTCATGAAATGATATTGAGCATGTTGAAATGTTTTGAAAAAGGAGTTTTGGCACAATTGACTCTTTAATGATATGTTGAGCTCATGTTGATGTGATAAAGAGATTTCTCATGTTGTGATCTTGAGCTCTTATGTGTAGTAATTTATGTAATGAAATTCTATGTGTAAGTTCTATGTTGAGTTTTAACTCTTGTTTTGATATGTTGTTTTTGGTTGGGCTACTAGTCTTGAGTATATCCTTTCCATTCAAAAGATTTTAATGTCATTCAAGGACAAATGTTCCTAAGGGTGGATAATGTAATACTCCGAAAGTCTAAAGCCTAATCTAGAGCTTACATGAGATTCTAAAAGTTTTAACACTGTTTTAAGCTCAAATATAATGTATATAAGTCATTTTAGGAAGCTTTAGAATCAAAGCGTCAAGGAATGCCCACGACGTTCGAAGACTGATGCAAAAGGTGCTAGTGTGCCTTAGCCTATTTGACAAGGTTTTAGGAGTCCGAAGTTAATGAAATTTGGTAGTAAGATGTCTAAAGCATATTAGGTTGGTTTATAGTCGAAACATCCGGGTACGACTCTCCAAGGACCAACCAAAGGGTCCTTAAAGTGGACCCTTCCATGTTTGCTAAAAAGCTGTCGTGCACAATGTCTACATACGAGGGGCAACGACGGGGCATCGATGGATACCGTCATTGGAAACTTAAACATTTTTACCAAAGGTCCATTGGACCAGCCTCTGACACCATCGAAGGATGTGACGGATGGAGGGGGGCAAGGGCGTAGGTTTACCTATGGGTCGTCGATCGAGGTCTCGTAGGTCCTACTATTGTTTAACTGTTAAGTTTTAATTTGTGTCATTTAACTAATTAGTTGGTTAATTAATTAGTTAGGAGTTAGGGGAGGTCTCATTAAGTTATTTAATGACTTGTATAAATACCTAAACCTAATAAAACTAACCCAACTCCCATATTTCCCAAAAACACAATTCTTTTTTCTCTCTCCCAAATAGAAGATCTACATTGAAGGTATATGTCAAACACATTTGCTCTTCCTTATCTCTTCTTTCTCTCTCCCAAATAAAAGATCGACATTGAAGTGATATGTCAAGGTCATAGGGCTTCAAGAAGGGTCCTTTTCTCCATCAAACATTAACTATTAACAAGGTATGTGATCCTTTCACCTTTTGAATTCCTTTCCCCAAAGTGTTACTTCAAAATTGGTTTTCAAAAAGATGAATTCTTATGAGTTTCTTTCTATACGAAATTGATTTTATAAATTGCATTGTCTGTGGTTTATTTTACTTATTATGCTTAGATTATGATTTATTATGATTCTGTTATTCTAGTTCTTGATGAATTGACCTAGTTTGTAGAAGATGAACTTTTCCCATATTACTGTAGGTTATGAACTAGTGATGAATTGATGTGTAGTGATTCAATTGACTTCATTATTGTGTTAACTATTATTGTGTGATGACATTAAATGCATTATTAGGTTGAATTGGATGGTTTATTGTAAAACCATTGAGGATGGCTTGTGAAGGTGGTTGGGTAAGTCTTGTGATCTCAAAACTTTACTTCAATTATGATTACTTGTGTTTAGTGATGAATTTATATTGAAGTATACCTTATGATGATATTGATTAGGGTTGGTATGACGTGGAATTTAATTTTCTAGATTATATAATTGTGAGATTATGCTTAAGTTGTAATAATATAATGTTGGTGATGAAGTACCTATTTGCCTTACTATGATATAATGATGTTAATGTGCTAATCTCACATATGAGAGTTGTAATGGAAGGTGTTGTCATGCAATTCGTTTTGGCAATGATTATGACTATATAAGGGGTAGACCCTATGACCTAAACTAAGTTATGTTTGTTAATGAAAGACATTTCAAAAGGGACTCTAGCTTAGCATTGAGTGAACTAGAAGTGAAGAGTGTCCCTTCCCACACATGAAAGGTAGGTTTACTAATGTACTCATGAGATTCGAGACTATAATTCATGTATCATAAAGAGGTTTCAAACTACGTCTCGTAGTTCTTGAACTATGTTTCCCCTTTAGGAATACTAGCTAGTGGATCCACATAGATACTATGTTCATGTTTTGGTACTACCTTGGCAAGTAGTCCACTTTTTTTTGTGTAGGGTTCCATGACACCAGATTCCACATTGTCTCATGTTGTCTATGTCGGTTAAGGCAAGATGTTACCAAAAGTAAAATTAAATAATAAAGTGACTCTAACTAGGATGACTTGAGGAGTTTGACTTAGTCTAGGTAGGGGTATGCGACTCTAACTATACATTGTACTAGTTAGCCTTGAGGAAAGTATTAGAAGGATATCCTTATGTTCTTATAAATATAAATAATATATATATATATATAAATATATATATATATATATATATATATATATATATATATATATATGTTGATCTTATATGTTAATCACACTATGTCTTATTGGTTTCACTTAAGAACATGTGGTTGGGATTTATTGTAAAAGTATGATGATGTCCACTCTTAATGATATATCATCTAAAGTTGGATATATCTTATAGTTCTTGTTGGGTTTACTTGGTTGAGTGAGGTTATAAGGCCTTACTTAGTCATTGCACTTGTGGACTTAATGAGGTGTATGAGTGATGGTCTAGCTTAGGATATGATGTTATGAACTCTTATTCATGCTTGTTGATATTATAACTTGATGAAACAGTTGTCTTGATTATGTTCTCAATTATTTTGATATCCTTGTTAACTTGGATATACTTGATATTGTTGGTCTTGTGATGTACATGGTCTTGAATTAAGTAATATGTGGTTATTGACTTTTATTGGTTCTTAAATGTGCATAAGGTATTTCCAGAGTGACTTTGCATGCTTTTGAACAAATGTCCCTTCTGGCATGATTTTTATGTTGTATGTGCATATGATTCTATAAAGTGATGTGCTAACCCCATTTCTCCCTTTTCCCCCAACGTTTTAGGTTCCGATCATTGAAGGGTTCATAACCGCTTTGAAGGAAGGCTTGAAGCATTTTTCTATGTGTAGGTATGTCCTAATGTTCCGAGGATGATGTCTTTCTATCACTCTACCTATGTTACATTGCTATAGTCTAAAGACAATCATTATTTCACTGTTGTTAATTCAAGATATTATTGTAGGCCCTAAGTGATATTTATACATTTGTTCAAGGGCTATGCCCATATTGTTCTATTCCGTTTAGATGGTTTAATATGAGACATCCCATTTTATATTGTATTGTGTATATTGTCTATATATGACATAAAACCAGAAGGCTATGTAATCTCTTATAAGAGGAATATATGTATACTCGCTATGAATATATTATGTATAAACGAGAGTCTAAGTAAACCTCATGAATTATATGTTGATGAAAATTTTTAATTTTCCGCACTTTTTACCCGATGAATGAATGCTGAATGCTAAGAGGCTATCCTAATCCTCTCTGAGGACGACGTAGGTTACGTCTAGTGGGTACTTTACAGATGTGATAGAAATGATTACTATTATTAGGATTGCCGCATTAACAGCTTATGGGGAACGCGTATGCCCTAATTTCTTTCTCAAATTGATACAAAAAAGTTCAATCTTTTCTATTTGTTACTTATGCATAATAATTTGTTACTTTATTTAAATTCCCCCACCCCCTTTTTTTCCCGTAGAAATTCATAGACTAAATGGATATAATTGATATGTAATTTAAGTCTAGACCATATTCCTCGAGGGATCAAACCCAACCTATAAGTTGGGTTCAGTATTTTACAATGATCACTTATACTTATTAGAAAGGTGTAATTTGAGCCAATCAAAGTTTGATGTCATTGTCGGGGAATATGACTTTTAAATTAAAATAACTACAATTGTTGATCTTTAATAAAGTATTTCCTAATTTTAGGTTTTTTGTTTTTTTTTGTTTCTTCAGGTTTCTACTCTATTGTATGCCAAGTAAATGGAGTAAAGGTGAACATTTGATTTCTTACGATCCAAAATTGAACAAAACTTTCAGGAGAATGAATAATCAAGGGGTACACAACAATCCAACCGTAGAAAATCTAGGCGATAGAGTTGAAATGCAGTCTCCAAGGGTTGTTAATAAGCTTGTTTAGGTCTATCGCGGTAGTTTAATTCAGAATGCAGAAAAGGTGCATCATCCACCAACACCAACTTTTCACTATCACTATAGGGTAGACTATGATGCAACTGCATCATCAGTTTTGTACATAGTTCTCCCTCCATTGCCTCAAGGTCAGACATTCATCTAAACCAACATTCTGATACAGTGAGAGTTCTAGGTTGCCTTATAAGGATCCTTATGTTCATATGGCCAATTATTTGAGTGTTTGCAAGAGTTATAGGAAGTCCAAAATAGATTAAATGTAATAGGGTTGAGAGTGTTCCCATTGTTATAGACCGGTGATGTTGCAGTTTGGTTTTCATAGTTACCATAAAATTCTATCTACACATGGTACCAACTGTATAAGGTGTTCGTGGCAAGGTAATTTCATGTGTCTAAAATGTTGAATTATACGGATAAATTAAATATTTTTTTTGCACTTCCTGGAGAGTGGATAAGAGATTCTTAAGATAGGTTCACCGGGTTTATGAGAAGAGTACAAGTTTATCAGGTTTATGATAAGTGTTCCAAATCCCCGCTAATGAGAAGTCACTAAAGGAATATTTCTATAGAGGGCATGATGATAATGGAAAAGCGGTACGAGAAACTATTGCCGAAGGATCATATTGTAACTGCACCTTTGAGGATATCCCTGAGAAGATTGAAGAATCTCCAAGAACAACATATCCTGGAGCACTAGAAAGGCAAGCATTGGTAGGAATACCTTTACTTTCCAAACTGCGCACCCAATTAGGATAATGATGACTTATGGGAAGATACAGCATAGATGAGGAAAAAATTAGGATTGGTACTAAAACATGTGAGTAATGGTGTGGAAAAGGTAAATGTTGTGAACTGTTTGACTATACATTTACCAGCATCAGTTATAGAGTGGTACTATGAGGAGGATGTGAACTATGTGAATGATCATACGGGGAGGGGGGGAGTCAAGGTGTTTCCCAGCCAACGTCGAATGTTCCAACTTGGATAATTGGTGCCAAGATCAAGCAAAACCAAGGTAGGAACTAAGGAAACTACAACTGTGAGGGTAACTATGTTTGGGATGTGAGCAAAAATCATGATAACAATTACAACCGGAACAACTATGATAACACGAATGAAAAGCATTGTCCCTATGTTCCCGAGAATCTTGTAGTAAGTTTGACACTATAGAGGATAGGTTGCAGAATATGATGAAGAGATTTGATAAATTTAGGTCCTACTTGCTTAGTTTTATAACAACTTGGACATTTGATAACCTATACTAGAGCCTCACCTATTGAATAATGTGTAAAATGGTGTTCCAAGACCTATAATAATGTAATAAACTTAATTTAGAAGTATTAGAACCTAAACATCAAAGGGCGACCATGACGTCCGGAAACTAGTTAAATTGTACTAGTAAACGTCGTTAGGTCTTGTGAAGGTTTGGAATATTTTGTAAAATAATGTATATAGGGTCAAATTATCCAGGTAAGACCCCCCCACGGAACATCCAACGGGTCCTTGAAGGGGACCCAACTATTGGCAAAAAAGTTGGCTAAGGCAGCAGGCCGTTGCATATAGGGGTAACCAGTCCGCATTGCGGACTTGGTTCACCAAGGAACTAAAATCTTGGTCAGCGCCGCGGATTTCGTAAATATTTTGGGAACAGCTCCGCGATGCAAACTTATTTCCAGATGAAAAAGTTTTGAAATTTGATGTCAAGTTTGACTTTACTAAAAATTCAAATTAACTGACGGGTCTTTTGGATATTTTAGGGGAGGTTTACATATTGTTTTTAAATCATTTTTTCACCACATTTATCAACCAAAATCAAAACCCAAAATAGAAATCCAAATAACTCCCACTTCTCTCTAAATTCTCTCTACTCAACCTCTATTGAAGAAGCATTGAAACTTGAAGAAGAAGACTAAATCCCCAAGTTTTATACTCAAATTGGTGTATAATGTTTTGGTTAAGATAAAGTTTCTTTCACTCTTTGGATTCCTTTCCCCAAGAGGTCCCTTCAAATGTGTTTTCAAACTTCCCCAAAACTAGGGTTTTTCTCTAAAAGTAGGTCTTTTTTGAAAAATAAAATTAAGAATCAATTGTGATGAACTATGGTCAATAAATGTTGTTTAAATATATATTGATGGTTAATTCTTGTTTTTAACTTAAGATTCTCATAGACCCATGTTCTTCCCCAATTTCATGAAAACCTTCAATTGATATGGTGAATTGTGAAGATGATGAATATGTTATGTGACTACATTTATGTTAATTATGTAATTGCTTCTTGATGAACTTGTTTTGTGTATTTATTATGAATTGTTGGATGATTGAAGTATGAAGTCCCATGAAAGGGCAAGAAGGTATGAATGTTGGCTCTTTCTTAAACTCAACTATGTTAGATGAATCACTTAGGAATAATGTTGTAGCTAATGTGTGGTTGTGGTGGTGATGACTATGTTCCCTCATCCTTAACTCTATACTCTTGAATTAGATATGAAGTATTAATGTATGTTATGTTAGGTTGGTTATATCATTGAAAGGTAGTAGTTGTCATGATTATAATGAATTTTTAACGTGAAAGGTTTACTCACTTGCTAGTGTTTCTAAAGTTAAAAGGATTGTTCTCACATATAATCACCTATGAGATATATGATGAGATATTTATATAAGGGTTTAGCAGAGGATAATGTGAGCCTAATTGATGAGTAAGGATGATTACTAAAGGAAAAAGATGTTTAGCACCAAAAGTGCATGTAAATGAAATGGGGGTATCACGTTTAGTAAGTCCAGCTCCCCACATGGGTTTTCTCATAGTTATTAAGTCCAGATTCCCAATGTATGTGTTGTCTCATAAGATTGAAAACCCCACGTTTAGCACGTTAGGGTTTCTAGTAACAACATCCTTGACCCTTAACTATGTGCCCACGTAGGACTCTAGCTTAGTGGATCCACCTAGATAGCAATGTACGAAAGGTTACACCATAGGCAAATGTTAACCCTCTCTTTTTGGTGTGGGAGTGGAAACCCGATTCCATGTAGCTCACATGGTCTAACATCGGTAATTGCAATATCTTTCCCTAATATAAAAGTAAATGAATTAAAAAAAATTGTATGAATCTCATTAGGTCTTTTCTTGAGGGGTTTCTACATAGTGTGAGGAAGGGTATAGGACTTATGTTTCACATTGCACTTGTGTGATCCTAAGGAATAGTCATAGTAGTGTTATTTTAAGATTATTTTGATTATGAGTCATGTATGTTAAGCTATATATTATCTTTATTTATATAGCATGTTATAATGAAATACGAGATTTATGAAGTTATGCATGAAGTAGCTTGCCAACAAGTCAACAAACTTTGTGTCTATATGCTCAAATTGCCAACAAGTCAATGACGAGCATCAAGGATTGGGAGGACTAACTCAAGATATCGATATCTCTACTTGGAAGTGGGAAGATTTAAACATGCACTTCGTGGTATGTTTGCCTCGCACCTATAGGCAACATGACTCCATATGAGTTATTGTGGTAGGTTGATGAAATCAGCCCACTTCCTTCCTGTTAAGGTCTCTTTTTCAGCGGATGAGTATGCTAGATTGTACATTAAGGAGATCATAAGATTTCATGGTTCCCCTTCGTCTATCATTTTGGATAGAGGTGCACAATTCACTTCTCACTTTTGGAGGTCTTTCCAACGTAAGCTTGGTACTCAAGCCGCAATTCACCCCCAAATTGATGGTCAAGCGGAATGCACCATCAAAATCATAAAATACATGTTGAGAGCATGTGTCATTGAATTCAAAGGTAATTGGGATGAACACCAACCTCTGATAAAATTCTCCTACAACAATAGTTATGATTCGAGTATTTCAATTGAACCATTCGAAGCATTTTATGGTAGGATGTGTCAGTCTTCAGTTGGGTGGTTCAAGGTTAGTGAATTATCACTTCTTGGTTCTGAGGTAGTGTAGGAGGCCAAGGGAAAATTTCAAATGATAAGAGATAGGTTAAGAATAGCTTATAGTCGGCAGAAGTCTTATGTCAACAACAGAAGAAGGGACCATGAGTTCGAAGTAGGTAATTGGGTATGGTTGAATATTTCACCCATGAATGGAGCGATGAGGTTCTATTAGAAGAGGAAACTTAGTACCCGGTATGTGGTCCCTTATAAAATTGTGAAGCAAGTCGGGAAAGTTTATTATGAGTTGAAATTACCAAATGAATTTGCCCCGGTTCACCCGGTGTTTCATGTTTCTATGCTCAATTAATGTATAGGTGACCCAATGCCTATTCTCCCATTAAAACGTTTAGGGATGAAGTAGAACCTTGCTGATGAATAGGTTCTGGTTGAGATCTTAGATCATCAAGTTAAGAGACTGAGGAATAAAGAGGCTACCTCCGTAAAAGTCAAATGGAGAAACCATCTAATTGAGGGTACAACATAGGCGCCGAGGCCGACATGAAGTCCTGCTATCTTCATATATTTCCTCCCACTTCTATACAAGGTTGAGGTTAGTAGTTCCTCCTAATTTAATATAAATTGAGAGTCATATGTGTTGGTGACGATGATATGAATTCCTTGTATGTGCATACCCTTGTATAACTCATGCTTAAATACAGTTTTCATGAATAATGTCTTCATGGTTAACTTGCACTTACATATAGTGTGTTATATTGTACGCATGAGAGTTGTATTGTGCATTCTTAGTTTAGTCTTGAGAATAAATTTGCATGTATCTCTTTGATGTTCATATTGAACTCATATGTAAATGTAGAAGGTATTTCCTCCTTATATGATGTGAATTGGTGATCTTTTAATATATGATGAATTGTGGATTAAATTCCTACATTTTTATGCTATAATATTGTGTTGAAAGGAGTTGAGAATTCCTCCTATGAGCTGTGACTCATTATGATAGTGTTTTTGAATTGTGTTCTTTCAAGAATAAATAGTTAAATCCACAACTAGGGTTGTGAGAACCATGATAAATTTAGAAAGGATGAATAATAATGAAGTAAATCTTTAATAGTGTTTATGCATGTGTGCAACGTTAGGACCCACCTCGTTCCTACTTTCTAGACCATCGAGGTAGTGAATGAGAAAAGAATTAGCAACAGAGATTTAGTGGATGCTATGTAGTAGTCTAATTTCAATCGGAGTGAGGGTGAAAACTAAGTCATACATTGAAATGATGACTAATCTAAGGTAAAATATAAGGTAAAGTAAGGCATCCACCCGTAGCTGTCCAAGGTATGAGGTGAAATTCCCTACTTGGAGGACAAAACACTTAGGGATACATAATCTACCAACTTTGCATGTAAAACACTAGGAAAGGATTACAATTATTAGGATTACCACGTTACAAGCCTTTGGGGAACACATAACACATGCCCTAGTTTCTTTATCACATTGATACAACTAAGTTGAATCTTGTCTACTAGTTATGGAAGCATAATAATTTGTTACTTCATTACAATCCTCCACCCCCTTGTTTAGTTTCCTTTGAAATTTACTAACTAACCGAATATAATTGATATTTAAGTCTAGACCATATTCCTCGTGGGATCGACCCTTACCTACAAGTTAAGTTCTTGATTTGACAATGATCGCTTATACTGAATAAGGATGGTGTAATATATGTGTATCATGTACATGTAATTATCTTTGACTTCTATTTTGTCGTTTATCCCACTAAGTCTAAAATAGAAAAAATTATTTATTGTGTATTAACTGCAAAATAAATGTACATGTGTTGGGTAGGTAGATACCCCTTTATGTTTCTCTATTTATTTGTTAAATTGGTTCAGTTTATTCAGCCCGGCCTTTGATTTATAATGTCTTGACCAGTAAAACTTTTCTATTTGTTAATCTACTCCTCCATAAGCGAACCTCCTCTTCCAAGATCTGTTTTTTCCTCTTTGCTTTTTGGCTGAAAGCAACATTACTTTTTCGTATAAGCTCATTTTTATTTTTTGTATTTAACTAGATACCATTATATATAGATCTAAAATGGATGATGATGATTGGGATATGGGTACGGTCGTAAGAAGTTGAGATTTTAATAGACCTAACAATGTTGTATCTCCTAAGTTAGACATTGAGACTCATCTAAATAATATTTCAAGTTCTTTTGATGCACTTTTAGCTCCTGACATGACTATTTTTAGTGTCTTTTCTGAAATTTTCTCTTTAGATTTCCAAACTGCTCGCCAGGAAAAACCACATGCGGTCTTGAGAAGTTGTAATATTAATAGACCTTACAATGTTTTAGCTCCTAAGTTAGACTTTGAGACTTATTTAAATAATATTTTGAATTCTTTTGATGAACTTTTAGATCCTGACATGACTTTTTTTAATGGCTTATCTGAAATTTTCTCTATAGATTCCCAAACTGCTCACCAGGAAAAACTAGATGATCAGGTCATGGTGTACTTACATCTGATTCAACCATCTCAATTTATCCAACAAATCTCTTTTCCTCCATTACCAACAACAGTAGAGTGTGTGCCCCCAACAACTAAAACACCAAAAGAATGGATTGACCTACAAAAACAACTCGATATAGGGGCTAACATTTATTCTAATTTAACTTTTTCCATTAAGACTCCTCTGATACAAACTAGAACAAGGTAATACTCATTTTGTTACATTTTATGTATATATGTTCAAATTTTTAATTTTAGTACTTTTGATTCAAAATAAGGAAAAATCAGTCGATAAGGATTACCTACGAATTATTGCAAGAGGAACTGACAAATGATATATGGACATGGCGCAAGTACGGTCTGAAGCATATTAAAGATTCACCATTTCTCAGGTTTTCTCTATTCACCATTTTTTCATTTCATAAAATGTTATGTTCCCTTCC
Source organism: Solanum habrochaites (assembly GCA_027704765.1). Taxonomy (NCBI): domain Eukaryota; kingdom Viridiplantae; phylum Streptophyta; class Magnoliopsida; order Solanales; family Solanaceae; genus Solanum; species Solanum habrochaites. The sequence goes on from JAKWJA010002492.1 coordinate 45,653,428, forward strand.
GTTCTAAATTTTCATAAGAATAAGTCATAAAATTATTATTGGTATATACACATGCAATATTTGACAAAACCTTATTATTATCATGTGTATATGACATAACAGGAATTACTATAAGTGCAGCACATCAAAACTCTGCAAAGCAAAAAAAAATTTGAGAAAAGCCCAAGGGAAGAGAACATTTTATTGGTGTCCTATTCCGATGAACATAACCATGATCCACCCATGAACCATAAAACTAATGCTAGTTACAACGGTAATTACAAATTTAAGCTTCTAAAAGGAATAAACATTGTGCCCAAAATATCAACCTTGAGTGCATCAAACTCTTCATCCAAGCGTGTTAGTCAATCAAGTAATGTTGCTTCTCCAATTATCACAACAATGCCTCCACTTGGAATCAGGAGAAAAAAAAATGATTGTTGCGTCTGTGGATGACAAATGTGATAGTAAAGAAGAGGTGTATATTAATGAATATATTCTCATGGATTTGGAATAGCTCCAAGGAGTAAGTGGTTCCACCTAATAGTATGCAAATGACAAGAGGATTTGATCTTTCTCCCCTCCCCACCAACTCTTTATGTTGACATATGTGGTCTTCTAGTTGTGTTTCTATCGGTGATTTTAGTGTGAAAAATAAAAGTAATAGCCTTTTATTTTTCTATGCTTAACAATTTACATCATAGAAAAATGAATATTTTTCAGTTTCGTTATTTTCTATTGTTCTTCCGTTAAGGAATCTAGTCCTTGTTGTAAGTTGTGGTTCATTTCCTCAAATAGTTCTCTCTTTAAGAAACCTTGTTTGACTTAATTTAAGTTAAATTATATAGACTAGTAAAATATCTTGGTTCAATTTAAGAAGTTTTACATACACGCGAAAATTTATTTTATAGTCCTTATCAAAATTACTTTTACTTTTACGACATTTTTATAAATGAATATCGCTTGTAACAAAGAGTTTTTGATGCAATGCATGTGCCAAGAAGAAGGAGGAGTAGGAGGAGGAAAATTTTTCAAAAATTATAGTTTAAAATTTTTAGGAAATCCCTCTTTTTATATAGCACACGAAGGGTAGTATAAGAAAAGATGCTTATTGTATCTTATCATAAAAAAGTTACTGCCCTTTAGAAAAGTCAAAACACTTCAAACATATTAGTACTCATTGAAAAGTCATAACTCTTTGAAAAAGTCACAGCCCTTCGTAAAAGTCACAACTCTTCAGAAAAGTTGCAACCCTATAGAAAAGTCACTATCCTCCGAAAAGGTCACAACTTATCAGAAAAGTCATAACTCTTTGAAAATATCACAGTAAAAGGTGCATGCTTTTAATATAATATAATATAAATAAAGAAATACAGTATAATATAAAATATAGAAGATATATAAATTTGATATTTTAAGTTCGGGGGTAAAATTAACATTTAAGTTAAATAGTACATTCTATATTAAATAAATAAATTAAAACCAATTTGTTGTTTGTGCAACAGAACATTATTGAATGGCGTGCAAGTATAAGTTATTGTTGAAGTATATTTATGGATGAAAATGAGTAAATATTAATTATCTAAAAAATCTTCTCATTTGAACTTGAGTTATTTCATTCTCTTTGTTGCATCATTTTTGTTGATTTGTGTAATTTACCCACAAAAAATATTCTAATTGCATAATATAATCACTCTCAAAATCTTCAATAATAGAAAACTTATAGGATTCGTAGTTTAAAAGTGTGTGAAAAAACCCTCTATTTTAGAGAACAAAAGATAGTATGAAAATACACTTATTATGCCTTATCGGATAAGTCACATCCATTTAAAAAAATAATAATTTTTTTAAAATATCATTACTCATGGAAAAAGTCACAACTCTATGAAATACAACAATCATTCGAGAAAGTTAAAACCCATTAGTGTGAATAAAGGTGTCATGTTTTAACATAATCTAGAACAAATAATTAAATATAATATAAAATTTAGAATATATACTAAATTGAGTAATTAAAGTTAAGGGTATTATAGTAATTAAACATTCAAGTTAGGAAGTTTATGATTTTAAGGTAGTATTAAATTAATTTTGACACATGTGGTTGCATGTGAGTATCACACCATGTGGCACACTACTTTTAAAAATAATGTGAATACTATTAAGTAAAAAAATTAAGTAAGCAATAATAAAATAAATAATAAAGTATAAGTTCCTAAGAATAGTGATTGCAATTTTTTTATGATTGCTACTGAATGTTAGTCAATCATAAAATCTCTTAGTTACACCTTTAAATTGTAACATCCCAAAAATTTCTAAGTTAAGACTCGCACCATTCTTTATTTGTTAATAGGATTGTACGGACTGATTATTAATTTTTCTTAGGTGTTATGGTCAAATCTTGAGTGCAGGGATGATGTTGTATATGTATTAGGGTCATTAGAATCCCCTTGAACAAACTTAAGTTGAAAGTGTTCTAACTTATTGAGTTTCAATATGAGATTTTACTTTGATCAACTTCAAACGATAATAACTCTTAGCATATCAAATATTGGGTGGCCTATAAACTATCTTAAATTCTTTGAGTTCTCTTTCCAATGTCGTCAAGTTTGCTTCATTTCGCCATTGGAGTTAAAAGATATGTTTGTTTGAGTGAAGTCTTCTTTTTAAGGCACCTAAATCATTTTAGAAGTGTAGTTTGGTTTTTCCCATCCCTCCTAATCCTAAGTCACGTTTTTTTTTCATCCATTTAAAGGTTTGGGCATCGTTGACATAATTTTTCACATTTTTTTAATACCTAGAGGAATTAGAGTAAGGTTTCAAGAAGAGCAAAAGCTTGGGTTCAAGAGTCGTTCAAGTTTCCATTGATTTCACCAAGAACCTTTGTTCTTTCAAGATATGTAAGGATTCTCACAGTGTTAGAGTTTCGCATCCAAATTCTCTATATATCAATTTATTCAAGAAATTTTTATATCTGAAGGATCCATTCGTAGTTCTTGACATTGAGTTCAGTTCTTTAACGATGAACACTTTGATTCTTTTGTTTTATGAATCTTTGGTAGATTTATGTTTCCAAAAGAATTGTATGAAAGTTCTCATGTATTCTTATTGGGTTTGAGATCAAGAATATTTTAGGAGATATGTTTCCCATTGCTAAACAAGTTGGGGTCCTAATTTTAGCTTGAAAACTCATTGCGTTGCTGGGGCAGGGGTATGGGGTAGCGCAACATGACGCAGAAGTGCGCCCCAAACCCGGGGCTGAAGTTTTTTGCATGGCGTCCTGCACCAGCAGTGGTCAGGGGTCACCTTGAAGATCCTTTCCGTGTTTCACTGGCTAGATTTCTCTTCTATCTAATTGCTCCTATAGGATCCATTTACCTTTAAGTATTCCTGCATGTTCTAATCATGTCTATTAATGCATATTCAAAACCAACGTGACTTTAAGAGATTTTATTTATTTGATTTTGATTCCGTGAGTTACTAATTCTTTTTAAACTATATTCCTATTTATTGAAGTGTTATATGTTATGCATTAAGATTCTTGAGTTGATTCGTTCTTTTCTATAGTTCGGTATGAACCCTATGAATTTAGTATTCTTGAGATGAGTAGTATCGTTGAGTTCTGAGTATCGAGTTTCATATATATATTATTTATATATTTAGGTTGATTCATTCATGTATATATTTCCCATGAACCATGTCTTAAATTGTGACTTTTGAGAATCTTTTAAAGTCAATTTTTTTTTACACGGAGTTTAAGAAAGAGTATAAGGGAACTAAGTAGTTCTCATATATTTCATTTTTACATTGAAAAAAAAACTATAATTCATTATTTCTATGACAATTGAGTATGTCATCAATGTATAGGCAGTATGCTATCTATATATGCTATCAATGTGACTTCCCGAGTCATCAATAATCATATCACAATAATTGTTTGTTTAAAACTCAATTTTTTGGAAAGTAAAGCAGAGTTGATGTCACGCTCTAAGCCTAGACCCTGGGCGGGACTAGCATTTCAGAACTATTGTTGACCCCAACTGAAACCTAGGACAAACTTTATTACTCAGCAGAAGGTTTAAACACAAGAAATATAACTCATTCAATAACTTAAGAAATAACATCTTAGAGAAAAGGGCAACTCAAGTCTTAAACGTATACAACTAAAATGAATAAGACTAAAGAACTATAACTATCTATCTATGAAGCCTCTAAAACAAAGAAGGATGTCGGGACAAGACCTTCGATCATCATAATAACTGAAAAAATACGAAGCAATGTAAAAAGAAACCCTTTGGAAAGCAATGAGGTTCCCAACCAACTTTGAGTGCTCAACCTAATCAATGAGGCGTTGGATTATAATTCTTGTAACCTGTGTAAGCATCATAAGATGATGAAGGCCAAGTTGCATCAATATATTGAATGTATGAGTATCCGAATTGGAATGCTAAACATAACATAGGTTTTAAAAGAATATGAAATAAACACTTGTCTTGCCTTTACTCAATTCATGGATAACTCAACTCAATATAAAGCAATAAAGCACATGCAATTTATAGAAAGCTTTTAAAACAATAGAGAGCAAATTAGTTCATTAAAGAAAATTTGATATCAACTTTACTCATATAATAAAATAATATAGTTTATTTTTGAGATTCTATAACCGAAAACCATTACTATGCGACTAAGTCATAATATGTCTTGCCCACGCTAGAAGAATTGTCCTATACTTTGCCGTCATATAAAATGTCTTAACTAAGTGGATCCACTAGTTCATGCTAAAAAAGTACTTAGGATTCATCTAAAAGTATGATCCTTTACTACCCATGATCTCTACATAGTTTATGGAGACTTGAGTTATCTGAACTCGCATCTCCATATTGGTATTCAATACTACTCCCAGAATGTACTTAGCTCGTATGTTTCAAAAAAAAACTTTTTTATTTCATTTGAGGTAATTTCTCAAAATTTAGCTTAAAAGCTCTCTTGGAAATCGATGTTTTCATTTCTTGTTCAACTGTGAAAATATTTTAAACTCTAGTCCCCATATACTTCTCTGAAGAAATGAGCTTCAATATTTACTCTTTGCTTAAGTGTTAAAACAAAGTTAAAACGTTTGCGAAAGACTTTTAAGAACTTTTCTTAACTTGCTTGTTAACTTCTGGACTTGCCTCTTAACTTTTCTTGAATTGAATTATGGATTCAAGATTCATGATCTCATGTTTTTTAAACATACCTTAGAGTGTTCGAATCAACTAGAAGCATAGGTACGTTGCTAAGAAATTAGTACGGAAAGATGAGAAAGAAATGGGAATAACTAGCGTCTCTAGACCTTTGAAAGGCACGGGGCGCCAGCCCTTGAAATTCAGAGAATGACTTGGGGTACTCTGCCTAGCGTAGCTCCCTAGAGGTAAACTTTCAGAGGCTTCTTTGGAGAGCGCTGAGAGCCGCGGTGCCCCTGCCTCTTCCTCAGATTTTGACGAACTTTCTCCTTCGTTTTTCAACTCTAAACCCTCTAATTTCACTTGGTTATTTTCCTTAACACTTAGAATCTAATAATTAATCGATATGTACATGATTTAACTCAAATTCACACCTAATTTACATGAATCAAACCAAGAAACTTCAACCACAAGAATTCAAATTAATTTACATCAAGAACTCATAGGAGTTACTTTCAAATCAATATAACTTAGCTAAATTGAATCAAGATTTCCGCATGGGTGAACTAAACCAATGCTATGTGATCTCACATACCTTGTAGGGATCACCTCTTGACGAAATCCACCAGATTCTTGACAAACACGACGATTCTTTCTCCTGCTCCTCTTTTCTCTTCTCTCAAAATCCTAACTGTTTTTTCAAAAGCATAAACTATAAAACATCATTTTAGACCCTTGATAATTACAAAAAAAGAAATTATTTAATAAGTTTAGCAAAATACAAAAATATCCTTCAAAAATCCAGATTGGACTTTCCTTATCCAAGTAACACAACTTCTAAGGGTCATATCTCACTCATACAAACTCGGATTTGTAAAAACTAGACGGTGTTGGAAAGATTGTTAGAAGGTCTTTCCTACGAAATCTGGAAACACACCTTACTCATCTTCAGATAGGAGTTATTTTCATTTGAAGTTGACCAAAAACTGAACTTAACATAACAAATTTCCTGATGTTTTTACATTCTTCCCAAAAAAGATGATTCCCAATTCTTAACTTCTTCCTAGTTATTTCAACTTTCGAGATGTTACAATATCTCCCATTTGGGAAATTTATCCTCTAATGAGATTACTCTTACTATTTTAAGGTTGTAATGTCAATTATACAATTCAAATACCCAACAAACACAATGCAGTAACAACATGCGAACTTATAAATTAAAGACTACTAAGAATAGAATTAGTACCTTTATTTGTAATTTCTCCATTTCAAAGAGATATGGATATTTCTTCTTCATATCTTCCTCAGCTTCCTCAACAAATTGGTTCCTCCAAAGAACATTGATTGATGTTACCTCTTTTATCCTCAACCTGAAAACTTGGCGATCTAAAATCTGAATCAGAATCTTCTGATATGATAAGCTATCCTTGATACCAAATACTTCAGTTGGTATGATAAGTGAAAGATCTCTCATACACTTCTTCAACATGGAGATATGAAATACCGGATGAACCACTGTCAATTCTTGGGGTAGCTCTAACCCATAAGCTACATTTCTACCCTTTTTTATATTCTTTAAGCGCCAATATATCAGGGAGTAAGCTTTGCCTTTTTACTAAATCGCATAACACCCTTCATTGGTGAAACTTTTAGATATTCCCAATCATCTACTTCAAACTCTAACTCCCTCCTCCTAACATCAGTATAGGATTTTTGATGATTCTGCGTTGTTTTCAACCTCTCTTGAATAACTTTAACCTTCCCCAATAATATATTTACTTAAAAATGCGTAATATTCATTCTATATTATATAACTCAACAAGAAAGGACTATCACTGCAATAATTAGTTGTACAATAAGTTGTGCAAATTTTTATTGTCCGCATCTTCAAGTAAAAATGGGACGTTTTCTTAGATGTTGTATGTCTCTCCCTATCTTTTAACTTTAGTTAACTGCAAGGGCAAAATCAACTAATAAACTAAAGTTAGAAGATATTTTTGACTCTTTTTTTTCTTTTTTTTTAATTTTGTTGATTTTTAATTCGTTACTGGAAAGCACTCCAATTTGACCTATTTAAAATAGGGAAATTTTTTAAAATGTCAATACTTTAACATTTAAGAGGCCTCATTAGCAACACTTTCAATATTTAGTAGAAATGTCAAATTTTAGTTTGTTATGTATCTTATTTGTGTTTTTATTATTTGTTTTTATTTAAAGAATATAATTATTTAATAACAAAAGGGAGAAAATCAAGGGATAGAATATTTCAAAAAAAGGTAAGGATCAATTAATTTTCTCATCACTTACGCTTTCAAATAAAATTTACACTTTTTTCTTTTTTTTCTCCAGAATTTTTACCTTTTTTTAAATTATATTCATTCCACAATATATTCTATTGATATTCATAATAGTTTTTTATTAGTTTATATTCATTCCAATAGGTATGTCAAATGTATCCATATAGTCATTTAAGAAATATATTTGTTTTTTTGTATTTTTTTCTTCAAAAATCTATTATGTATTCATTTTGATATGTATTTTGTTTGTATTTCTATTTATTCTAGTTTTTATTTAGAATTTTGTATAATAATATATAAAATGCAAAAAAATTAGTATGATGAAAAAGTGAGAGTGAAATATAAAATTGAAAAGAAATAATTGAATATTTGGTGTAATCATTCTTAAATAAAATACATTACTAGTTGACATACCTTTAGAATAAATTAAAAGTAGGAAAAAAATGTCAAATTCATAAATCATGCAACATAATTTTTGAATGAATACATATATTAATTGTATACATAGGATTTTAAATACAAATTGAGAAAGGATACAAAATTCTTAATTTTTTTTTATATATATAAAAAGAAACTAATAGGATTTTGTTCTTCATGTAAATAATATACATATCTAGTTAGTATACATTTGGGATGGGTTCAATTAGGAACAAATACAAGATTCATAACTATACAACATGAGATTTTGAATAAATATAAATATTTATAGCATACATACTAATTTGAATATTAATTGAGAAAGGATATAAATTCTAAGAAATAAATTACAAATACAAATATATAAAAATTTCATAGCATAAAACACAAATCCCACAAAAGTTCATTAATAAAATTTGAAATGTCATAGTCATGTTAAATGTATTCATAAATTATTTAATATCTACTAATGTGAAAAAAACAATACATCATCAAAATTAACAAAAATTGACCCTAAAATAAAATAATAAAATAACAATTGAATAAAAAATACAAACTAATAAATATTGCACAATGTACATAACAAGAAATTTAGAAATATATTCAGTACACATTGTTGAACAAATTTTTATTGAACTTCAACTCAACATGCAAAAATCTAAACATGTAAAAAATATTTAAATACCTCTTCATCAACAATTTGGTCTTCGCCGTCATTTTCTTGTACCCTACGAGTTACGTTTTCAATCTGAATTTGATGAAGACTTTATTCTTGTCATCTCTCTTCCCTAATTTTAGAAGCAGGTCTTAAAATATCCTCTATTTTTTGAGTGATACATATATTAAATGATGGAAAATCACTAGAAACCCTTTTACTAAGATGAATAGTGTCTCTTAGAATCATTCTTTGAAGAGTATTTTATAGTTCAAAACGAGAAGAATCTTACTTTCACCAACGATTTAAACAACAATAAAATCAGAAAATAAATCTAAAAAAAAAGATAACGGTGATAATACCTTAATTAGAGGAATTTGTGTAAATCCAGATTTTGAAGATAAAAAAAACATTTCGGTAGAAGATAATAAAAAAATTGAAGTTGAAGAGAAAAAAGAATTTGAAGGTTGAATAGAAATATGAACATGAAAATATGGAGATAGAGAATTTTATTTTTTTACTTATCGCATAAATATGGAAGAGATAGATATGGGGAAAATTTACAAATTTTGATTTTTTTAAAATTAAAATACTTTGGGAAATGTCATGTGGTAAGGTCAAAATGTCATGATAATTGCATTTTAAGAAATGAAAAATAAGTTGGATATGTCCAACATGACAACTAACGCTTATAAGGGCATATTTGGACCAAAAGTTGGACGGCTAGAGCATATTTAAACATTTTACCGTTTAAAAAATGCATTATTTTTGTTCATTTATTGTTCAATTACTTTAAATTTTTTTATCTAATAAAATTTAAACCGTATGACATTATTTATATAGTAAAATTTTCATAATTTGACCTATTGTAATATGCTTTATAATTAATTTGTTTTTCTTGCTTCTTTGCTTTTATACTTGTTTTTTTAAATTGAATAAAAAAGTGATGACGGTAATGAATTTGCTTGATGGTGAGAATTGAACTTTTGCATTTCTCAAAAATAATTTTGGAATTATTTTCTATATCTAAGAAATAATATGAAATTTACCTGTTAGTTTAGTCGTATATGAATCTTGGAGTTATTTCATAATAATTTGCAATATTTACTGGTTATGGTGTGTCCATGATAGGTTTATCCTTTAGCTCAGTAGCATCTTGATCTTGGAGTTGCTTCAGGTCATATCATTTGTTTAGGGGCAAACATACTGGAGTTTTTTGGAGCATTCTAATTTCAATCTCTATATTTTTTGGATAATGGAACTAATTTAGTCGAGTACGTGCAAGCTATCTTAAATACCACAATTAACTTAAATATTAAATGACAACTTAAAAGTAGTGAAGTTTCTAATAGGTAAGGTTGTTTTTGCTCTATTGAGTTAATCAATGTCATCTTTTTTGGTCTCACTGTTTGCTGATAGCAGGTAACTTGTTAGAGTCAAAGTGGCAAGGTGTTATGAGGTTCTCTTAAAAGATACCAAAGGTATGTTTTTAAGTTTTTCACAGTAGATGGCAAACAATAAAGCGTTTGACTTATTAAATCTTGATTTTCACCACCTTCTATGCGTTTCTTTTTCGAAGCGAGGTATACTGGCACTAATATTTGATTCACACGCAGAGGATCGACTTTGGGAACAATAACGTCTATTGGAATTAGCTCATGCTTCTACAGGTATTGTCATTTTTTTTTTGTCAAAAACTGTAAAGAACAATTATGAACATTTTGCCTGCACCGTCTTTATTCTAAATACTACTCACTGATATTTATTTTTAACTTTCATCTTAATTTCATTTAATTTTAATTGCTTGATGTTTATTCGTTTTTTAAAGGTATTCCAAAACTTTTCTTTATGTTTTTATCGAACTGCTTCATTGTGCTTGTGATGAATTGGAAACTGCAGAAGCATCATCAATGATTTTGAGTATTTTGTCCAAGTAGTATATTTATATCTTTTTCACATTGTAGTTAAAAAGTTTTGTACTATGCAGCCTCTCAAAACAGATTGCTTCGTCTGTAAAAAATCTTAAAGGTTGCTGAGTTTTGTGGGTTGTAACCTTCACCAAGAAAGAAAAATTGTCCGGAGAGGATATGTTTTTGCTATTCCCGCTGCTGAGACTCCTGTTCCAGCATTTGGAGAGCCCATGGATATCATTAGTGCTCTGCAGCTGGTGCTCAGAAAGTCTAAATCTCTTCGAGGACTTCATGAAGGTGCTAAGGTCATTGAGAAGCATGTCGCACAACATTCTGTACTTGAGGATCCTGAGGCAATCTTTCTCTATATTTATTTGTAATTGCATTAGAGTTTTCTAAACAAGTTATTTTTCTGACTACCGATTTTGTTTTCCCATCAGGTAGGATCATCTAATACTTGGTTGAAGTGCCCACTTGACAAAAAGATGTATAAAGAATTCTATATATTTATATCTTGTTTACATTGTAGTTAAAAAGTTTTCTACTATCTAACATGTATATAGAAGTTTTTTTGTTGATGATAATGAAAGTTATATGTTCTACCCATGATAATTATTTTTAATGAATTTTCTCAGAAAAATGGATTGTGTTCGTATTCGATGAGCATTTTTGGTAGTCATTCTTTTGTGTTATTTTGTATTTATATTCACAATGCCTAAAAGATGTCCTTCAGTGTAAACTAATGTACACATCAAGCATTATACATATATGTAGAATTTGCCAGTGTCAAATCATATTAAGATATATAAGCTATGCAGTTCAAGTTTTATGTTTCTTCATGGGTTACATATTTATTTCTCTTTTCATTTTTTACAGTGATCATTCATCACTAAATAACTATGCAAAACATCATATTATTGATTGAAAATATTGGCACGGGCCTCCATCTAGTAAACATATAATTGAATAAGCTGTCGTAAATGTTGTCATTTATTTTTCCTTCTTTTTACAAAAATTCAAAATTCTAATTATGTTATATAATTTTTTACAATTTTAAAATGGTTATATCACATTTTCATTACGTCAATTTGTTAAATTGTTTTAAAATTTTATCTCATTTAAATGTAATAAATTTAAAATCTTTTATAAAAATAAAATAGTAGATTATTATTCAAACTAATTAGACATCGTTAATTTTAATTAATTAAAAAACTATGTTTGTGGTGTCACTGTCACGACCCAAAACGAGCCGCGACTGGCACCCACACTTACCCTCCTATGTGAGCGAACCAACCAATCTAAACCCTGACATTTCAATATAATATCAACAGAAAGTAATGCGGAAGACTTAAACTCATTAATAAAAACCAATTCAATAACTTCTAAAATTCAACATCTATTATTCCCCAAAACCTGGAAGTCATCACTACAAGAACATCTATGATCAAATTACTAAACTAAGAGTATTCTAAGAAGCTAAAATAACAAAAGCTAGTCCATGCCGGAACTTCAAGGCATCAAGACATGAGGAAGAAGATCCAGTCCAAGCTAGAAGCGTTAGCTCACCCTGAAATCCGGTGTAATGAAGACTGGCTAGAGTTGCGGTTGAGTTGAAGACGACGGTACGTTTGCTGCACTCCACATATAACAAAGAAAGAAACATACAAGTAGGGGTCAGTACAAAACACGGGTACTGAGTAGGTATCATCGACCAACTCAAAATAGAAAACAATATATATCAGATAATATCATAAATCAACTATAATACTTAACATGTAGCAACAACAAGTTCTATAATCATTTATAAGTACCGCCAAGTTCACACAGGAGGACTCAAGCCTCAATACAATACTCATTTGGGATTAGGTTCATTAGATTGAGTATATTAACATCTTTCAGATTCATTATCTTTATTCCTCTTGTGTCGGTACGTGACACTCCGCTCCCCTACTATTATGTGTCGGTATGTGACACTCCGATCCCCTAATTCTACGTGTCGATTCGTGACACCCGATCCCCTAATTCTACGTGTCGGTTCGTGACACCTGATCCCCTAATTCTACGTGTCGGTTCGTGACACCCGATCCCCTAATTCTACGTGTCGGTTCGTGACACCTGATCCCCTAATTCTACGTGTCGGTTCGTGACACCCGGTCCCCCTAATACTACGTGTCGGTTCGTGACACCCGCTCCACTAATCTCATTCTTATTAATTCATCAATCCTTCTTTTATACCAAGGCATCATCAACCCCATTACTTTAGTTCATCAAGCCTTCTTTCATACCAAGGCATCATCATTAACAAGGGGTTTTCAAGATTTGGGATTCAATAGCTTCATCATGCTTATTTTATCACAATGGTATAATCACATTCATACAAGCATACAATTAAGCATATAGAAGGCTTTACAATACAACCCAACACATATCATTCGCTATTAAGAGTTTACTACGAATAGTATAAAAATCATAACCTACCTCCACCGAAGAATTTTGATCAACAAGCTATCTTCTCAAAATCCTTGCTATCCTCTTCGTTTCTCTCTCTTTCTACTCGTTCTCCCTCTCTTTCTGTTCTTTTTCTTTTTTCTTATTCAAACCCTCTTTCTTTTACCCTAATTAGCATATAATTAAGTATAAAATATGGTAATAATAACCCACTAATTAACTTAAGCTTACCTCTTTTAACCCCCAAGTAATTAGACTTATTAACATTAACCCTCTACTTTATAATTAAAGCAGGAAATAGTCCAAAACGCCCTTTAAATTAATTAACAGAAATCCGACCCAACCTGGGATTACGCAGCCTGTGATGGGCCGTCGTGCCTGCGACGGTCCGTCCTGCTGCTCCGTCACAGAGTTCAGAAACTTGATTCTAGTGAATGGTCTGTGACGGTCCGTCGTGGCCACGACGTTCCGTCCTGCCATTCCGTCGTGACGTTCAGAGAGTCGACGGTCCGTAGTGCCCATGACGGTCCGTCGTGGGATCCGTCGTCTAAGCCAGTTTTTCCAGAAATAAAATCTGCTGCTCAAAACGACTAAACAGGTCGTTACAGTCACACTTTTTCTACTCCTACTATATATAGATAGAATGATAAAATATAAGTTTCTATACTGATTATAAGCTTTTTTTTAATTACTACTGAAGTTGTCAAATTAATATCTGATAAACATCTATAACTATTTATAATACGGAAAAAGGTCAAAAATACCCTTGAACTATAGGAAAAAGTCAAATTATCCTCAATTCATTTTTAGGTCTAAATATATATTTTACTTCTTTTTATATTTATAAAAATACCCTTCCATTCATCTTTCTGGTCACTTATACCCTTGAAACTTAAAACCCTATCTTTTTTTAAAAAAAATATATTATTCTGTGATTCTCCTCATTGAATGAAATAAAATCTCCATCTCAAGAAGATTTCCCCTCATAATTTATCCAAGCAAAAAAGAATATACTTCTTCAAGACCTCAATTATTTTATTATTTTTTTATAAGAAAATCTAGTTATTTTTTATATTTTTTGTAGCTTTTTTTTTGTCCTACTCCTCTCAATTTTTTTCTTTATTTTTCCTAGTTATTACTTGGATTGAAGTTACATGGCATAAGGAAAAATTATCAGCTACGAGTTAATCAATTACAATAAAATTTTAAAAACGATATAAATAATTAACATATCATAAACAAATTAATAATATTATGATCATACTAATATTATCCCATCCATAATATATTATAATTTTTTCTCTCTTTTCCTGTTCTTAGTTTTCGTAGGGATACGACCTACAACATCTATATTTTCTTCTTCTTTAAGTGAGTTGTTACAGATATCATTAGTCAAAAAAAATTATATGATTTTATAATTTTTTTTAGAAATATAGACTTCATTACGGATTTATGATAGTATAATATGTCCTTGTAATTGTGGCATGACTAATATTTTAAAATATTTTAAATTATCTAAAGCTATAGAAAATAGAAATTACTAAATTTTAAAAGATATATTTTTTTAGTCTTGAAAAGATATATTGTTTTTATTTGGATAAATTAAGGAAAAAAATTAATAGAGGTGAGTTTTTATTCATTCAATAAGAAAATGACACATAATAAGTATTTTTTTTTAAAAAAAAACAGAGGGTTGTTAGTTGCATGGGTATAAGTGAGCCAAAAAAAGTGGATGAAAAGGTAGTTTTAGACCAAAAAGATGAGTGAAAAGGTAATTTTAGACCAAAAGATGGATTTAGGATATTTTTTGACCTTTTCTATAGTTCAGGGGTATTTTTGGCCCCTTCTGTAACTAATATTTAATTATTTTCATAGCCTTATATACTTTTGCAGCAACTTTTACATGACAAGAAGTTCAATGATTTTCCATTGCACAATCTACAACTTGTTTGAAGAGCCCAAACTAGATATAGGATATATTCTATATACTAAAATTAAAATTTCTTCTAACTTTTTGGTTTTAAAGATGCACCCCATCCCCAAGAAAAGAATAAATTATATTAAAAGGTATAAAAGTAAAATTACAACCACAAAAATTGGAAACAGAGGGTTGTGACTTTTCTATTGGGTTGCGACTTTTCCGAAGCATTTAGGCATTTTCGAAGTGTTGCAACTTTTTAATGACTTCCTGATGAGTTGTGACCTTTTTGAAGAATAAAAAGAGGGGCTTCCTCGAGTTTTTAAACTACATCATTTAAAGTCTTCTTTTTCATTAAACGTGCAATTTAATATATTTTTTATATTTATATTATATTATATATATGAAAGATGACACTATTAGTTATTGAATGATTACGACTTTTTCAAAGAGTTGTGACATTTTCGAAGATTATGACTCATATGATAAGAAATAATATGCCCATTCTAATACCACACTTTTTTTAAAACTATAAATTGATGGTTCCTCACATTTTAAAAATATGTTTTTATGTTTTCTATTCTCTTTTTAAAAATTCAAGTTTGATTTACAAACGTTACTTATTTCAAAGTTGAATGAAATTTAAACACTCCTTAACATGAATGTTAAATTAATCTAATACTCTAATTAAAAATATCCAATTTATTCTATCTTCAATATTTTATATCAATATTTTTATATTATATTTATCTTAAAAGTAAGAACTCCAAAAATATAATAATTACTATGTTATGTACTATAGTGAAGGGAGTAGAAAATATATTTATGTCACCACCAGAGCGTACACTCTGGACGTGGACGACACTCGAGAATCATGCTGGCCCTAACGCGAACTCTCACCTTGAATGAATAGAACCAGAAGATTAACTCAAGCACATATAAGCATCAATTGAAAGAAACATTTAAAAAAGGTTTACTAAATATCAAAACTTCGTTGAATATACTTAGATTTGAAACATAAGCTCTAAATAAAAAAAGTGAAATTGAAATACTTTCCAAAAGTTTCTATCTACGAAGCCTTTACTATACAAAGATGAGTATCGAGACAAGACCCACGACTCCTTAAAGGAACTACTAGTAACAATGGAGTCCTCCAAAAGAAAGGAGGTCCTACTAAAAAGTTGACGAGCAAATGAAGTGATCCAAACACACTCTTGTTGAGGATCCTTAGAACTTGTATCTACATCATTAAGAGATGCAAGACGAATGACATCAGAACATTGAATGTACGAGTATTTAATATAGCTGAATAACTAATAACTAAATGAAAGGACTATAGTAGATATAAGTATATACTCAATTGAATGTCGAAAATGAAAGAAGTTACATTATTAAAATTTTACAAAAATTACTTACTCATCTCTGAACTCAATATATTAAGTAATAATATAAAAGCACACATTTAAATCTATTTGGGAGATTCTCTACATGGAAATCATCACTATGGGTTACGTGATGATACAACATCTCGCTCACACTGTCAAAACTGTCTAATACCTTGACGAGGTATAGAACACTTCAACTAAGTGGATTCACTAAGCTCTTACCGAAGGCACTAAGGATTCATCTAAAAAGTATAATTCATTACCCATGTTGGTATACATGGTTTATGAAGATTTTGACTTTTTTGAACTCATTCTCGTATTGATGTTAAACACTACTTCCAAATTATATGCTCATCCTCAAATGTATTAAACATGCTCTTTCTCTATTTTGAGGTAATTACTCAAAAAAAACCTTCTAAAAGATGTAATTTTCTGAAATATCTCTGAAATCATAAACTCTTTTAGAAATCAAAGTTTCTCTTTCTCAATGTAAAAGTAATACATTTGGGAATCAATTAGTTCCCTTAAACTATGCAAAAAAATTCTTTAAACTCTACTAAAATGTAACATGCCACAAGTAGAAATAACTAGGAAGAAGTTAAGAATTTGAAATAGTCATTTTTGGAAAGAATGTACATAAATCTCAAAAAATTTTAAGTATTTTAAGTTGAGCTTTTAGTCAACTTCAAATGGCGATAACTCATAGATCAGGATGAGTTAGGTGTATTTCCAGATATTGTAGGAAATATTTTTGAATAATCTACCCGACGCCGCCGAGTTTATATGAGGGATATATGACCCTAGGAAGTTGGGATGTATGAATAAGGAAAGCCCAATACGGATTTTTGAAGGGTAGTTTGGTCTTTTTCTTACCATATTATTTTAATTTTGTTTTGGTAATTGTATAAGGGTTTAAACTGAAGTTGGTTAGCTTACGCTTTTGTAAAATGAGTTAGGGTTTTGAGAGAAGAGAAAAGAAGATAAAAGAGTAGAAGGAGCAAGAATCTTCGAGTTCGTCTAGAATCACTTGTGGATTTCGTCAAGGGATAATATCTACGAGGTATGTGAGATCACATTACATTGGATTAGTTCACCCACACACCAATCATGATTCAATTCAGCGATCTTTATTGGATTTGAAAGTAAATCCTATGAGTTCTTGATGTAAATTCGTTTGAATTCTTGTGGATTCTTGTGGTTGAAATTCTTGAGTTTGATTATGTAAATTAGGTGTGAATTTGAGTTATCCTTCTAGGTGATAAATTAGTCAGTTCTAAGTGTTTGGAAAAATAACCAAGTAAAATTAAAGGGTTGAGAGTTGAAAAACGAAGGTGAAGTTCGTCAAAAATCTGGGGAAGAGGGTGAGCGCCCCCCAAAGCAACGTTTGAAATTTTAACACCGGGCCACCACGCCTGACAGAGCGCCCTCAGTAAATATTTGAATTTCAAGGGCTGGAACCCCACACCTTTCAGAGTGCCAGGGACGTCAGTTCTTCCCATTTCTTCCCCACATTCCATACTAGTTCCTTAGCAACACACCTATGTTTTCTAGTTGATTACAACACTCTAAGGTACCTCTAAAAATCATGAAATCATCAATAAACATGAGATCATGATTCTTGAATTCATTTTTTAATTCAAGGAAAGTTAAGTGTCCTGTCTAGAAGTTAAAAAACAAGTCAAGAGAAGTTTTTTAAATGTTTTCAAAAGTTTTTCGCAAACATTTTAACTTTTTTTTATGACTTACAGTTAAAGTTAAGTAAAAAGTAAAGATTGATGTTCATTTCTTCAAAGTAGTATATGGGGATTTTAAAATGTTTTCACATTTGAATTAGAAAGGGAAACACCGATTTCTAAGAGAGATATTAAATTAAGTTTTGAGTAGTTATCTCAAATAAAAGAAATAAGTTTTGTTTTAAAACACATGAGCTAAGTATATTTTTGGAGTATTCAGATAATTCAAGTTTCCATAAACCATGTAACCATCATTGGTAGTAAATGATCATAACTTTAAATGAATCCTAAGTGCTATTTAGCAAAGACTAGTGGATCCACTTAGTTAAAACTTTTAATATGATGTTTAAGTATAGGACAATTTTGTCAGCGTGGACAAGACATTGTATCACCACATAGGCTCATAGTGGTGGTTGTCGGTTAGAGAATCTGCCATAGAAACTATATTACTTAATTATATAAGTAAAGTTGAGTTTGTTATCTAATTTTTAACGGCCTAAGTTTCTTACTACATTTTAAAAAGCTTTCTATATATTACACGTGTTTTATAGATTTATATTGTGTTGAGTTGTCCATGAGTTGTGTAAATCCAAGGTAAGTGTTTCTTTCAAACTCTTTTCAAGCCTATGTATGTTTAAAATTCCAACTCGCGTACTTGTACATTTAATGTACTGATGCCAGTTGACCTGCATTGCCTTATGATGCAAGCACATGTAACCAGGATCAACATCCACCACCTCGTTGATCAGGTTGAACAATCAGAGTCACGGTGAGCCTCCTTGCTTTCTATAGGGCTTCTTTTTACATTGCTTAATAATTTTAAATTTTAGGATGTTCGGAGGTCCTTTGTAACATCCCTCTTTATTTTAGAGGCTTCATAGACATATAATTATAGTTTTTTTTGTCTTATTCATTCCAGTTGTATAAGTTTAAGAATTGAGTGACCATTTTTGCTAAGATATTATTTCTTAAGTTATTGCACGATTGATATTTCTTGTGTTTAAGTCTTCCACTGAGTAAGTAAGCTAGGCCACAGGTTCATTTGGGGCCAAATGGTTCTTGAGTGCCAATCCCGCCCAGGGTGTATGCTCGAGGCATGAAAAACTTGATATTAGAGCATATAGTTCAAGAGTCCTCGAAAGTGTATAAAGTCGTGCATGTAGAGTCCTAGTAATCGGTGTGAAGCACGCCGGGACACCTCTATAATTAGGAGACTGCAATACTTAGGAACATATTTCCACTTATTTCATACTCACTTAGTGCTTTAGAGTTGATATTTAATTTTTTTTAACTCATTCATGTGCATAACTGATTGTGAGTTGGGATGTTTTTGAGAGTATTTTCATGGGGTGTTTCATTCCTTGTTAGATAAGAGAAGCAAAGAGATGGTTGCCGACATGAGGAGCAGGGTGAGTTTATTCATTGTCAATTGCCTCGTCTTTCAAATAGGGGAAGTAAGAAAACAATGCTAATAGGTGACATAGGAATAACAAGGATGATGATCCAACTGCAACAATTTGAGGTATATGGAAGAGTTTAAGAACAAGATTTTAGACATCAAGGAAAGAATCTTAGTAGCAAAAGAGTAATGCGAAACGGTCTTCATTCAACTATAAGCAAAAGGGACATTCTCTAATATTTACTATTGCACCTACACCATGGAACAAAATTTGTGTATGATAATAGGAATTCCCAACACTTCAGAGCTAGACCTACACAGTGTCAGGGTACTGTGTCACAAGAAGGTAATTAGGCTCTTGCATATGCTAGGTGTGGTAGAATCTATAATGGTAACTTTTGCGATGGATTGACAAGTTGTTTCAAGAGGGCCACTTCCTGAAAGAGTGATCTAAGAATCAAAAAGGTAATGTAAATCAGGGTAATAGAGCTCAATCTTCATCAGTTTCTCCACTAGAGAGGGCTATACTAGATGAGCTACTTCTAATACTGGCAGAGGATCAAACCGCCTTTATGCGATCAATAGTCGCCAAGAGCAAGAGAACTCACCAGATGTTGTCACTGGTATGATTAAAGTCTTTACTCTTAATGTTTACGATTTGCTAGATCCAAAAGAAAGTTTATCTTTTGTGACTTCTTATGTTGAAAATAAGTTTGATTTCTTCATGAAAACTCTATCTTTTGTGACTTCTTATGTTGAAAATAAGTTTGATTTCTTCATGAAAAGTCACTGAACCCTTTTGTATTTCTACACATGTTGGAGAGTCTATTATAGCTGAGTGAGTACATCGTGATTGTGTTATTTCCATCAATAACAAGGACACCATGACTGATTTAATTAAGTTAGACATGGTATTTTTTGATGTCATTCTCGATATGGACTGACTTCATGCCTATTATGCTCACTTGATTGTAGGAGTAAAGTTTTCAAGTTTCAGTCTCCAAATGAGCCAGTGTTAGAGTGGAAAAGTAGTTCAGCAGAGCGTAAGAGTAATTTTATTTCGTACCTTGAGGCGAGAAAGTTAGTTTCCAAGGGTTTTGTCTATCACTTAGTCCGACTTAATGACTCTAATGTTGAGATATCTCTTATTCAGTTAGTTTCAATGGTAAAAAAATTTCCATAAGTCTTTCTAGATGATATACTTAAAGTACCTCCAGAGAGAGAAATAGGACTCGACATAGACATTCTTCCAGATATTTTTTCTATCTCTATTCCTCCATATAGAATAGCATAAGCAGAGTTGAAAGATCTTAAAGAACCAATGAAAGATCTCCTTTGTAAAGGTTTCATTCGACCAAGTGTCTCACCTTGGGGCGCTCCACTCTTATTCGATTAAGTGCCTCACTTTGGGGCACTCCAGTCGTATTTGTGATAAAAAAAATGGTTTCCTTAGGAAGTATATAGATTAACGCCACTTTAACAAGATTACCATCAAGATAAGTATCCTCTTCTAAGAATTGATGATCTTTACGATCAGCTTCAGGGTGCTTCTTGTTTCTCTAAGATAGATCTCAGATCGGGCTACCATCAGTTGAGGGTAAGGGAATGTGACATTCCAAAGACAATATTCAAGACCTGTTATGGTCATTATGATTTGCTAGTTATGTCCTTTGGTTTGACTAATGCATTTTCAACATTCATGGATTTTATGAATAGGATATTCAAGCCCTATTTAAATATATTTGTTATCATCTTCATTGATGACATACTAATATATTCGAAGAATGAAGAAGATCTTGTTATCAATCTCAAAGTAGTTCTTCTTACTTTAAAATAAGGATTTATATGCTATGTTTTCAAAATGTGAGTTTTGCCTCAAGTCTGTGGCATTCTACAGCCACATAGTTTTTGGTGATGGAATCAATGTTGATATCCAGAAAATAGAGGCATTGCAGAGTTAGCCTAGACCCGCATATCCAAATGATATTAGAAGTTTCTTGGGTTTGGTAATGGCTATTATAGAAAGTTCATAGAGGGGTTATCGTCTATTTTATGCCCTCTTACAAAGTTGACTTAGAAGACCATGAAGTTTCAATGGTATGAAGCATGTGAGAAAAACTTTCAGGAATTGAAAAAGAGGTTGACTACTGTCTCACTATTGACCTTACCTGAAGGAATGTAGAGCTTTTTTATTTATTGTGATGCATTTAGAGTTGGTTTGTATTGTGTGTTAATGAAACATCGAAAGGTTATGAATTATGCCTCCAGACAGATCAAAGTTCATGAGAAGAACTACCTTATCCATGATCTAGAGTTGGATGCCGTATTATTTGATTTGAAAATATGGTCCATTATTTTTTTTGATATTCATTTGGATGTGTTCACCGATCACAATAGTCTTTAGTATGTGTGTACTCAGAAAGAACATAATCTCAGACAAAAGAGATAGTTATAATTACTTAAGGATTGTGACATGAGTATTATTTATCACCCAAGTATGACTAATATGGTTGTTGATGCCTTGAGTAGGTTGTCTAAGGGTAGTACCACCCACTTTGAGGAAAAGAAGAAACAACTAGATGAGATGTGCATAGACTTGCGCGCCTAAGAGTTCGTTTAATGGATTTCACAAAAGAAGGAATAATGGTGATGACTAGGGTTGAATCATCTTTAGTGTCAAAAGTTAAAGAGAAGCAAAACCAAGACCCTATTTTGCCTGGATTGAAGGAAAATGTTCAGAACTATAAAGTAATGCATTTTGAACGAGGGGGAGATAGTGTATTGAGCTATCAAGGTCTATTGTATTGAGCTAAGGTCTATTGTGTGTATCAAAGCTGGATGAACTCCACGAAAGAATCATAGAGAAAGATCATAAATCCATACATTCCATTCATCCAGGTTTCACAAAGATGTATAGTAATTTGAAATTTTTTTATGGTGAAGTAGTATGAAGAAAGCCATTGCAGAATTTATTGCCAAGTGACCGAATTGTCAACAAGTTAAAGTGGAGCACCAAATGGCTGGTGGTTTGGCTCAAAATATAGAACTTCTGAAATAAAAGTGGGAGATGATTAATTATAGATTTCATTAAAGATTTAGCAAGGTCTCACAAGAAGCATGATTCTATTTGGGTGATTGTTTATAGAATGACAAAAGCATCCCACTTTTCCCCTGTAAAGACTACCCATTCAACAAAGGATTATGCCAAGTAATAGATTCAAGAAGTGGTAAGACTTCATGGGGTTTCGGTCTCTATTAATTCAGAGACAGGTGTAAAATTTATTGTACTGTTTTGGACATCATTCCAAAAACTCTTTGGATCAAAGATGAACTTAAGTACAACCGTTCATCCTTAGGAAATGGCAAGTAGAGCGCACTATTCAGACCTTAGTGGATATGCTGAGGGATTGTGTGATTGTCTTCAAATATAATTGGGATGATCACATAACTCTCATCAAATTTTCTTACAACAATAGTTACCATTTTAGCATCCAAATGGCTCCTTATGAAGCTCTTTGTGGGAGAAGGTGAAAATATCCTATTGGATAACATGAAGTGGGTAAAGCTGGGTAGGACCAGATTTACTTCATCAAGCTATGGAGAAGGTGAAAGTGATTCATCTCGATTGAAAACAACGCATAGTCATAAATTGTATATTGATGTTTTGATGTGGGAGTTAGAGTTTGAAGTATATGATTTGGCATATTTGAAAGTATCACCTAAGAAGGGTGTTATGCGATTTGGTAAGAAGGTAAAGCTTAGTCCCCGATATATTTACCCTTAAAAAAATATCAAAAAGGGTTGGTAATGTAGCTTATGAGTTAGAGCTACCCCAAGAGTTAGCAGTGGTTTGTCTGGTAGTTTACATCTCCAAGTTGAAGAATTTCTTGGCATATCCTTCACTTATCGTACCAACTAAAGAAATTGGTATTAAGGATAGATTATCCTATTAGGAGATTCTAGTTTAGAGTTTAGATTGCCTTTTTAAAGTTGAGGGTAAAAAAAGTAACATTAGTCAAAGTTCTTTGGAGGAACTAATATGTTTAAGAATCTACTTGGGAAGCTGAGGAAGATATGAAGATGAGCTATCCACATTTCTTTGAAAATAGATAAACTACATATAGAGGTACTAATTCTCTTCTTAGTACTCTTTAATTTATAAGTTGGCATGTTGTTACTACATTGTGTTTGTTGGGTGTTTGAATTGCATGATTGATATTAAATCCTTAGTCTGGTAAGAGTAATTTCATTCGATGACGAATGTCTCCAAGGGAGAGATATTGTAACATCTCGCATGTTGAAATAACTAGAAAGAAGTTAAGAACTGTAAATAGTCATTTTTGGAAAGAATATTAAAAAATCTAGATATTATTTAAGTATGTTAAGTTCAGTTTTTCGTAAAAAACTCTAGATATTAGGTGTGTTTCAAGATTTTGTAGGAAATACCTTTGAATAATCTTTCAAAAACTACGAGTTTGCGCGATTCTAAATTGTATGAGTGAGATATGACCCTTGGAAGTTGGGTTGTTTGACTAGGAAAAGTCCAGTCCAAATTTTGGATGGGTATTTTGGTCTTTTCCTCACCCTATAATTTCAATTTCGTTTTTGGAAATCATCTAAGGGTCTAAATTGAAGTTGATCACTTTATGTTCCTTATGAATAAGAGTTAGGGTTTTGAAAGAAGAGAAAAGAAGAAGAAGAAAAATGAGAAGGAGAAATAATCCCCGAGTTCCTCAAGAATCAGTTGTGGATTTCGTCAAGGGGTTATCCGTACGAGGTATGTGAGATCACATAGAGTTGGGTTAGTTTATCTACACAAGAATAATGATTCAATTCGGCAAAGTTATATTGATTTGAAAGTAAATCATATGAGTTCTTGATGTAAATTCATCTAAATAATTGTGGTTGAAGTTTCTTGAGTATGATTTATTTTAATGAGGTATGAATTCGAGTTAAATCCTGCACATATTGATGAATTAGTCGATTCAAAGTATTTGGGAAAAGAACCAAGTGAAATTTATATATATATATATATATATATATATATATATATATCTATATATATATATATATATTATATATATATATATATGTATGTATGTAGTATAGGTTAATCATTTTGTTTTCATTTTACAGATATCTTCAGTTACGAAAATATAAAAATGTCGTAGAACGAAACTATGTTTGAAAAAGACTACAAAATAAGTTTTAGCATGTGTGTAAAGCTTCTTAAATCGAACAACAATAATTTACTAGTATATATAATTTAATATAAAATTAAGTCAAACAAGGTTTCTTAAAGAGAGAAATACTTGAGGAGATGAACCAAAACTCACAACAAGGACTATATTCCTTAAGAACAATAGAAAATAACGAAACTGAAAATTATCTATTTATCTATGATGTAAAAGGTTAAGCATAGAAAACTACAAAGCTATACTTTTTGAATTCCCACAATAAAATCACTGGTAGAAACATGACTAGAATACACATATGTCGACATAAATAGTTGGTGGAGAGGGGAGAAAGATTAAATTCTATTTTCATCTTTCATTCATGTACACCTCTTCTTTACCATCACATTTTTCCTCCACGGATGCAATAATCGTTCTATTTTTTCTCCATATTTCAAGTAGAGGCATAGTTGTGATAATTGGAGAAGCAATAACACTTGAACGCTTAACGCACTTGGATGAAAAGTTTAATGCACTTAAGGTTGTCTTTTGGGCACAATGTTTATGCCTTTTGGAAGCTTGAATTTGTAATTATTGTTGCAACGATCAAGATTATTATGGTTCGTGGGTGGATCATGGTTATGTTCATCGGAATAGGACACCAAGAAATTTTTTTCATCCATTGGGCTTTTCTCAATTTTTTTCTTTGCTTTGCAGAATTTTGATGTGCTGCACTTATAATAATTCATGTTATGTCATACACACATAATAATAATAAGGTTTAGTCAAATATTACATGTGTATATACGATTAATAATTTTACAACTTATTGTTATGAAAATTGAGAACGGAAGGGAACATAACATTCTATGAATTGAAAATGTGGTAAAGATACCAAACCTTGGAAATGGCGAATCTTTGATATGCTTATGACCGTACATATGCCATGTCCACATACCATTTGTGAGTTCCTCTTGCAATAATTCATAGGTAATACTTATCGACTGATTTTTCCTGATTTCTAATCCAAAGTACTAAAATTAAAAATATGAACATATACACATAAAATGTAATAAAATGAGTGATTAACTCGTTCTAGTTTTTATCAAAGGAGTCTTCATTGAAAAAGTGAAACTGGGATAACTTTTAGCCCCTACATCAAGTTGTTGTAGATCAATCTGTTCTTTTGGTGTTGTAGTTGTTGATTGCTGACACGCTACTGTTGTGGGTAATGGAGGAAAAGAAATTTGTTGGATAAAATGAGATGGTTGAATTGGATGTAAGTACAACTGTTGGCTACCATTTTGGTTTATCATCATGACCTAATCATCTGGTTTTTTCTTGGTAAGCATTTGGGAAATCTAAGAGAAAATTTCAGATAAGCCATTAAAAATAGTCATGCTAGGATCTAAAAGTGTGTCAAAATAATTCAAAAGATCATTTAGATGAGTCTGAAAGTCTAACTTAGGAGCTACACCATTATTAGGTCTATTAATATTGCAACTTCTTACTACCGCACCTATATCCCAATCATCATCTTGCATTTTAGATCTATATATAATGGTATTTAGTTAAATGAAAAAAATAAAAATGAGCTTATAAAAGAAAGTAATGTTATTTTCTGCTAAAAGTAGAGAGGAAATAATGTATCTAAAGAGGAGGTTGGCTTATGGAGGAGTTGATGAGCAATAGAAACGTATTAGTGGTTAGGACATTATAGATCAAATGCTGGGATAAAAAAAAAGTGACTCAATTTCACAAATATATAGAGAAACATAAAGGGGTATCTACCTATCCATCATATCCACATTTAGTTTGCAGTTAATGTGCAATAATTATTTTTTTCCTATTTTAGAGTAAGTGGATCAATGACAAAAGAGAAGTCAAAGATAATTACATGTACCTGATACACCCATATTACACCACCCTAATAAAGTATAAGTGAGCATTATCAATTAAAGTACCAAACGTGTATGTTGAGGTCGATCCCACGAGGAATACGGTCTAGACTAAAAATCAATTATATTCGGTTAGTCAAAGAATTTCAAAGGAAAGTAAACAAGGGGGGTTGGGCTGGTAATGAAGTAACATATTATTATGCTTCAATAACAAGTAGATAAGATTCAATGTAGTTGTATGAATATGAGAAAGAAACTAGGGGATATGTGTTTCCTATAGGCTGTTAATGTGGTAATTCTAATAATAGTAAACCTTTCCTAGTATTTTACATGAAAAGTTTGTAAGTTATGTATCCCTAAGTGATTGGTCCTCCAAGTAGGATATTTCACCTCGTACCTTTGTCCCGCTATAGGTGTATGGCTTACTAAACCTTATCTTTTACCTAAGATGGGTCATCACATCAATGTATGACTCAGTTTTCACCTTCATTCCAATTGAAATTAGACAATTAGATTCATCCACTAAATATCTATTGCTAATTGTTTTCTTATTCACTTCCTCAATGGTTCAAAAAGTAGGAACGAGGTGGGTTCTAAGGGTGCGCACCTCTAAAAAGTCTTTTAAGTTAAATAACGAACAGTACATGCATAAACACTATTCAAGGGTTACTTCATTATTATTAATACTTTGTTAATTGTTCATGGTTCCCACAACCCTAGTTGTGGATTTATCTACTAATGCTTGACAGAATACAATTCATTATTGGGTGAAAAATAACTCATGAAATTACAAGTAGAATTGATGAAAAATAGAAATTTTCAATTGAAATTCAAAGTTAAACTTGAATAAAATGAATTCCGGAAAGTTAATTGCTAAGATTTTAGAAATTACTTCCACAAAGAACAAAAACAAAACCTTACAATAATGTCTAACCCCAAAAACGAGGTTTACAACTCCTATTTATAGTTAACAAGTCCTAAATCAATACGAAACAAAATAAGCAAATAAGCTCTCTAGATGAGGTTTAAATAAATGTTTTAACCGAAGGAATGTGGGTCGACCCACGATTCATGGGTACCTTTTGTGGCTCAACACTTGGATAAATTCATCATGTACGGGAAACTTCAACTTTCAGACTCTCCTTGACAGATGTGTAGGATAGAACGTGGGTTGACCTAAAACCTTTGGGCTTTCTCCAGGTTCCACGCTTGTAAGACTTCCCTTACGTTCCACCTATAATTCATCACCGCGGTCTGTAGACTGGTCTACAGTCCATCCTTTTACTATGTGGACTTATTATTGAAACTCATAATCATACTAGGACCTACGTATGACCATCCACTGCCCGCCATTGGACGTACCGTCTGTGGGTGGGTCCGTTAGTGGCCAATGCTTCACTTTTAAGATCACGTCTTTATCAACCACGTCCAACCCTATTTCCTACAAACATTATACATAAACATTAATTTTAATGCAACATAGACCTAGAAACACACAAAATCTAAGTGAAACGCATAGAAAATACCGTAAAATCACGGTACATCAACATCCTCAACTTAAACTTTTTTTTTTGTTTCAAGAGACACATTAAAACTCTAAACGACACTTATGTATAAGCAAACAGTCAAACATTAAGCACTCACATAGCTTTATAAATCAATTCTATTACATTAGTGCGAATCTTTTCATCTAGATTAAACAATATAATTAACGAAGATCTGAACATGACATAACTTTGCCAATCGACACCATTACATACATTTTCCACAATCACGAAAGTACCAATTCTCCAACAATGTAACTAGTGATCTCACTTCAAAAGAAATCATTTTTCTTCATACATAAGATATGAATTTGAGTTATCTATTAGATTAGCCACCCTCAACATAGGATTTTGTCCTAAGTCAAGGTGCACGTGTCCAAGGAGGGACCAGGGCCAAAACAATAATCTTAGGAAAGGTGAGTGAGGTGCATTGAAAGAAGTGGAATACATTAGTCTCAAATAGTTTGGTTAAAGGGAACATTTGTTTCTTTGGCTTGAATCATTTTAGGCTTGAGTGGACTTATTAGAAAAAATGGCCTATGATCATTTCCCAACTTCTAGCCCAGATTATCTTAGGAAGAGCAACGAGCAAGTTTTAGATTGCCACACAATGAACGTTAAAACTTTTCTCACACACTTGGCACATTGTTTCATTATCAGATTATTATATTACCTAGTTCATATTTTAGCTTAAGTCATGAGGTCAAATTCGTTCCTTATCATGTCATATTGAGATCCAACAGATTTTTTTCAACAATCCTATAGATCTAAAACATTTGAAAACTTTTGGACGGCTATCGACTTTATGATATTTATGCCATCATGCTTTTACTTTTTCTTACTTATACACATTCATACCTAAACAAAATGGTTCAACATAAAAGAAAACAATCATTTGGGGAAAAACACAGGCAAGAAAACTCCAAAGGAGGATTATGAGTTGAGTTACTAAAACTTCACCCTATCACTCTTGATACCCCACCATAATAAAATAAGGTGTAATTTCTCTCAATGCACAAAAATAAAAAAATTAAGCATACGGTGAAGCAAACCATGACGCATATACGCCGAATAACTCTCAAGAAGAGGGTGGGTCCATTTTCCCAGAAGTAACACCCTCATTAATACTCAAACTAGAAGATGTGTTAACAACTATCTCCCAGACCCGATCCTGTCTCATCTCCTCATCAAGTATGTATGCCCTCTGAGCCTCCTAAATATGCTTGCACTCCTTGTTCTTCAATCCCCCAGTCTCCTCAGCATCATAAGAGTGGTCGGAGTTGTGGAACTTTCTAGTAGGATAGGAAGAATTTGGTGGTGGCATAACATAGCCAAATAAGGTGTTCATTAGCACCTCATCCTCCTATGCAGTAGAGGTAGCCTCTGGTGCAGTCTCTAGTATTGCTAAAACAGTATGAACATCAGCATGAAGGCTGGCCAAATCCGTCGGGAAGTGGACACATCAATAGTCGGGGCCGACCTATATAGGATTCTCAAGTTGATAACATCCAAGCGCTTATGAATGACCTTAATCTTTCGGGCTATAACCTGTCGCATCCTCGCCTTGGAATACTCAATTGGCCTCTGTATGCATGATCTCATATGATGTAGCAGAGTGGCAATGTGAGTCTCCATTTTTTTGGCTCACGCTAAAGGAACAATAGTGTACCCTAAAGAGTGAGTGGTTCGGGAGGAGCAAGTGCTTGACTAGTGGACGAAGACGGTGGAGCCTGGGAATTCGCTGTAGGGGTTGGAATGGTAGTGTCATCAACCTGCATCTTCTCCACATCCGCAACAAGATCATCACCCAAATGCGGTACTTCAACCTTTATGTCCATCCTAGGTGTAACTTAATTGGCATCGTTCTGAATGAGGCTAATGTCCAGTGTCTTGGTTTACTCAAGAAACCGATTGCAATACCAAAGAAGCACTGAAGCTTCCCTAAAGAGGTGAAAAATAAGGCACTGGAAGGGCAGGGTAGTGGTGTCCTTGAACGGCCTCTAATGGATCTCCACAATCAGGATGTGGGCAAAGTCAATCTCCAAACCTGCCAACATGGTTGCTAGAATCTTTTTCCTGTCCCAGGTAACCACATTGTTCGCTTGAGTCGAGGATAGTCTATACCAAACCAACAATGAGAAGAACTTCACAACGAAGCTCAATGTTGTCTTCCTAATTCCCATACTAGGAGTCCATACAAACTGAAATCTCTTCACATCCTTGGTAATGTGACATGTTTCCACCTCAATAGTGTCTCTCTCTACTGTGCATCCCTCTGAAATGACCCGCTCTGAATAATTCCTATCATGTAGTCATACTCTATTGTATTCAATGGTAGAGTATAGGCTAGGATATATATGAATCTATGAATCGTGACCTTGGTGATGTCGACTATGAAATGACTGTGAAACCCTAAACTAATGTGGAATGAAGTAAAGGCTAAGCTAGGGTCTTAGCCTATTTAGAGATGGAATTTCTAATGGTGGTAGTATTAGAGGAATAGAAATTTCTCGCTATCTCATCGCTGTATTTCCCAAGGATGCGCTCCATTCACTCATAGAAGTGTCTCTAAAAGGGTTCATCAATAGATGGTTTAGTTTGGAGGCTACCATTTAGGACCCTACACTCCTAAATCATGATCCTGGCCATCCTACGATACTCATTCAACATCATGTCATTCTTATAAATCTAATACTGACTAGGGAAACACCATCTGTTTGGCACATCAACCTTGGAAGTAGGCTCAACTCTAGTAGGTGGCAGGCTGCAGCTTACGCTGCCAGCATCAGATGAAGAAGCAGTTCTGCCTCTAGAACTAGAGCCAGACCGTGACTCTAAGATAGTCTTTGCTCTGATCTATATGGCCCCCTTCTTAGTTTTGGGAAAGTTACCTCATTGGAGCTAAATTATTGGGATTTATTCCTAGTAGTTCAGGGGCAGTTGTGGAGGTCTTAGTGGTAGGTGCAATATACTCGCTGTCATTGTCCTCATGAATCAGACATCAAGAAGGAGTGACTGATTTTGTATTTCCCTGTCTTATGTAGGTCAGAGCTTTATTCCAAGCCATGGTACCTCTGGCGGACTTTGTTAGTCCTAAAAAACAATAGTACTCATCAAATTATTTTAGAATAAGAATCAGACCCAAACAAAAATTAAAAGATTTTCTCGATAATAACTAAATTTTTTACAAATGGTGGGTTGACATGGTGTGTCGATGGAACGACAATATGTGGGTCCTGTTTGTGGTTAGAGTTCCCGTTTTGGGTCTTAGACGGTGAAACCACAGATGTGCATAGCGGTCTTTCGATCAAATGATGGACCATAGTCTACACTGTTGTTCTTCACTTGATTAATTTTGTGTGTTTAATTGGTCCACATACCTCGACCTATGGTTCGTGGGTTGAAGTCGTGTTAAGTTATGTGCTAGGGTTCAGATTTTGAACAAACTTAGTGCCATATTTCAACAAACACACAATCAAACTAGGACTACATATGCATTTGAAATATATATTTGTAGTTCATCATCCTTAAGTTTGTGATTAGTCAATTTTGTTCACATTTACACAAAACCATTAAACAACCCTAAGTCAAAACTTCCAATTTAAATCGGTTCACCAATTTATTTGATTTTAATTCATAACACAATCACATACTATTATTCTCAAGGTGTTTCTTACAATAATAGAACATTAAACTCTAAGATTAAGAATCCATGGTCAACATTAAACTTCATGATTTTATGATTTAAACAATGAACATCGAATTCAAAGTTAGGGTGAAATCATTCACCTTACAAGTAATCAAAGTGGGTATGTGTTAGTGCAATGAACCTTTTGAACCTTTTCTAGCCTTCGACATGTAACTCGGAGTATGGAATTGACTGTGGAAGAAAAAAGGAAAAGGAAAAGATTTTGGGAGAGAAAATGGGAGATATGAAAGATGGGATGTAAAATGTAAATTAGGAAGAAATGATCTTTTGGGTTATTAGTGGGAGAAGAATATAATAGGGAAGGTTAAAAATTAGTTTGGACGGAAATATGGAAGTGGAGGATGTTTTTTAAAGAAAGTTTTTATTATTATTAAAATGGGGTCCGGATTGGGTCAGGCAGAAACCCTAGGTTGTACCCATGAGATCCGTTGACTGTCCGTAGGTCTAGTCCATAGTCTATGTTTACACTTAGAAAAACATAGGAACTTACTTGGAATCTAGAAAAGCCATCCATGGTTCGTGTATAGACCAACGGACAATCGATGGGGCCCATAGACAACTGCTCAACCTTTTCCTCCAAGTTTTGCCTTTTCGTCCATGCACACATAACAACCATTAGGACTTTTATTTTACATTTTCTGGACAACTTTTAGGATCGAAACCTAATCTCTATCTAGTTAACACTAATAATAAAATAAAACGTCTATTTAAATAGCTACTAAAATAAAAAAGAGTGAAGAAAAATCCTAAATCAAAAAGAGAATCCTATAGTTAGACAAATTATGCATCTTAGGTTGCCTCCCAAGCATCATTTGATTTTACGTCGCGGCACAAAACATAAATCTTGATTACTTAGACTTTATCAAAATAGTTGGCCTCAATGAGTTCTTGCACATTCTCAGATTTCTCCAAGTGGACTTTGTTCATCTGTTTGTTCACTTTGAACCTAGTCCCTTCCATGTTCTCAAGATTAACCGCTTTATGTGGAAATACCTGAGTGAAACTGGATGGACTAGTTCACTTGGACTTGAGCTTGCTAGGAAAAAAGCACAACCTTTATTTGAATGAGAGTATTAGATCCCCACAAGAAAAATCTCACTTTTCTATCTTGTAATCGTGGTACTTCTTTATCTTCTCCTTGTATAGGAATGAACTCTCACATAATTTTTGAAAAAAGTCATCAAGCTCATTAAGGGAATTAAATCTTTGAATCGATGCGATTCCCCAATCTAAATTCAACTTCTTTAGCGCCCACATTGCTTTATTCTATAGCTCTACATTCAAATGACATGACTTCCCATATACAAGTTGGTAAGAGGACAACCTATGGGAGTCTTGGATGCAGTTGGATAGACCTGTAGAGCATCATGAAGTATTATTGACCAATCAGTTCTATTGATCTTTGCTAAGATTTTCTTTATCTCTATGTTTGGCACCTCAACTTGTCCGCTAGACCATGGATGATAGGGAGTATCTACATTATGACAACCCCCATATTTTTTTAGCAGAGACTTGAACAACTTGTTACAAAATTGGAATACCCCTATTGCAATATTTTATGCGTTGTCCAAATACCACTATGGTGACCATCGATACACGATGAATAACATGCCTCAAGTATACTAATCGTTTCTACCTCAGGCGGACAACGTCGAATAATCCCACTAGCACAAATGCATAACATGTAAGGCTCATCCCAAAAGAATTTCTTCACATCAACATTAATTTTTATTGATGATAAAAAGACAAATCCGACGGAACCAAATCACTTGCAAAATAATGAGAAAAAGCAACGAACTAAGGGTAAAATGATGAGAAGTAGCCAATTCTTTTTTATCAGGGAATGCATTATTAATCTCGAAACCATCCTCAAACTCATTCATCACGTATTTCTCTAATCTGGACAAATGATCGATAACCTTTTTTTTCCCGCTTTTTATATTTTAGGTCAAACTCAAACTCTTGCAACAAAACCTCTCTAATAAACCTTGGTTATGCATCCTTTTTTCGCCAGCAGATACCTCAATGGAGAATTATTATTATGCACTATGACCTCAGAACCAAGCAAGTAGGACCTAAGTTTCTCAAATGCGAAAAGCATGACAAGGAGCTCCTATTTAGTCATAGTATAGTTCTTTTGAGACATATTAAAAGCCTTTCTGGCATAGTATATCGGGTGAAGAATCTTCTCTTGACTCTCTCCTAAGACTACCCATGCTCCACCCCACTCGCATCACACATAAGTTCAAATAATTGTCCCTAATTTGGTGAAACAATGATCAGTGCGGAAGTTAACTTTGTTTTAAACTCTCCAAGTGCTTTCGAACAAGCATCATAAAAATCAAACCTACACTCCTTTTCAAGAAGTTTGCACAATGGATGTGTAATTTTTGAGAAATTTTTTTATGACCCTCCGGTAAAAATATGAATACCCAAGAAAACACTTAACCCCTTTTATAGAGATAGGTGATGGAAGTTTTTCTACTACCTCAACTTTGGATCTATCAACCTCAATAACTTTATGCGAAATCCATCAATCTAGAACTATACCTTCTTTGACCATGAAGTGAAACTTTTCTAAATTAAGCACAAGATTACACTCTTCACAACATTTCAGTACCTCAACCATATTCCTCAAACAACTATCAAACAAGTCACCTACCACTGAGAAATCATCCATAAGTAACTTGGTTGTGTCCTCAACAATATCTAAGAGTATTGACATCATACATTGCTGGAAGGTCTCTAGAGCATTAGACAACCTGATTGACCTTTTTTTAAGATGAAAGTCCTATAAGGACAAGTGAATGTGGTCTTCTATTGTTCTTCAAAGTTATGGACATTTGATTGTAGCCTGAATACATATCTAGAAAATAGTACCAACCATTATTATTATTGATTCGATCAAACTTCTGATCCATGAATGACATATGGAAGTGTTCTTTATTTTTCCTTGCGTTTAACTAGTGGTAGACCATGCACACTCTCCAACCAGTCATCGACTTCATTGTAACAAGATCATTTTTAGCATTAGGAACTAGAAAGATTCCACCTGTCTTGTGTACAGATTGAAAATGAAAAACCTAACTTCTATGGGATATATGACTCCGTCATCCAACCACTTAATGGTCTCTCTTTATAACAAACTCTTGTGTAGGGGGATTCAGTTTTCTTTGGCTTTCAATACTTGTCTTATTGTCCGGCATGAGTTGGATATGCCTGCTTCATTCCGAATAATATCCGCAATAGTCCAACCAACAACCCTCTTGAACAACTTCGAAATCGAAACCAAAGTCTCAACTTTCTCATCTATTAAATCGGCAACAATGACCACTGTTAAAGTACTTTCTTTTCCTAAGAAAACATACCTCATGTAGGATGGTAGATCCTTAAGTTCAAATTTAGGAGGTTCTTCTATAGATGATTTTATAGGGGGGAATCATAATTCTTCATATCCAACTCCAATCTTTTTGGTTTGTAATGAAATTTGAATCTTTCAAGTGCTTTAACACCCAACCTCTCTTTGATAGATAGTTCAAAACCACACTCCAAAACATGTTTTACCACTAACACTAACTTAAGATCACTTTCCTGCATCATAGACCTATAGATATTAAAGTTCTTATACTTACTATTCAATCTAAACTTCATCAGTCCTCTCTACGTATCAACTAAACCACGCTTAATAGCAAGAAAGGATCTCCCTAAGATGATGGGGGCCTCAAAATCAACCTCAAAATAAAGTATAATAAAGTCATGGATAACACCATTGGACTTCTTCACAGTTTTATAGGCCATGAGTAGACGCAATGTACTCGGTTTTGGAACCCCTAAATCAAACTTCTTGTAGGTGGATTATCACATCAAATTAGTACTAGAACCTGAATCACCTAACTCTTTCACAGAGGGCAAAACCCCAATTGTGTAAGGAATAATTAAAACTCCATATCCTGTTTCTTATACACAAGTGACCTTATAGCAATAAAACTACAATGCTTCAACTCTCATCTTTCTCAAAACTAACAACTCTCTTTTCGCTCACTAAATCTTTCATGAACTTTGCATACCCATGCATTTGCTCTAGAACTTGTAACAATGAAATATTTATCCATAACTACTTTAACAAGGCTACAAACCTATAATATTTGTATTTTTCACCAGTCTCCGGTGGGACTGGAGGTGTAGGTCTAGGCATATGAACAAAATTTTGGATCACCTTATCTTGTTTTTCTGGCTCAAAAGTCCATTCTACGAGTCCAAACTACAAATTCTAGAATATCTGACGATCTGTAGAATGGATTAGTAGGAATTGGATCGCAAAACTGAATATCTGAGATTTTCGTACGACTTGATAGTAGGTGTTATAAGTCAATCTACGTCTTATCGAATGGTTTCGTTGTTCACAGACTCGCAAAACTCTAATCTGGCAGTCTTTGATAAAATGAATGTAACTTTTTACTTCAAACTCGAAATGAGGCAAACTTGGTAGTGTTGGAAAGAGGACTCATATAATTTATATTTATAGGTAATGGGTCATGTAGTTCATTTATTTTGTGAGATATATGATCATTTAAAGTTGAACTAAGTAGAATCTTATGTCAAAACATAATCGATAAGGAAAATTTCTACTCAACTTTGTTCTAGCTGTGTCTAGTGGACTTATTTCATATTCAAATCCATTATCACACTAAATAATTCATCTTAACACATAAGGGGAATTTAATTATAAGTAAAAGTAGTCTAAAACACAAATTAAGAATAGTTCGGGCCTTATTCGGAAGTTTGTACGGATTTAAATTTCAAGCAAGTGTTTTTCATTTTTTCTTAAGCCCAAATTAGTGGATCACATTTTAAAATAAGGAAAAATAAGATTATGGAAAATACAAAGTTTCTAGGTTTTTCTAACTTAAAATTGTAAAAATACTTGGTTTGTGTGTTTTAATGCATTTTGGGTTATTTCTATGTTGATAAGTCCGAGGTATCATTCCAGGAAGCCCATTGACTCGGATCTGGACAACATTTTTCTACCTGTTATATTGTTGATAAGTCCCCTATCTTATTTTAGGAGGTCCATTGCTTTAATTTGGGGTATATTCCACCGCATTGCAGTTGATAATTCCGAGGTATTATTCTGGGTGATTCGAGGTATTTTTCGAGCTTCTACTTCCCAACATTTATCTCTTGGATAGCATCATCCAGATGTTTGGTTTGTTGTGTGTGTAGTAAATTTCTCGTACTTCAGTGTTTTTGTATTCAATTTCTTGTGTTTTTATTTCCTTTTTACTCGATTATTGGCTTTAAATTTTAGAACTTATCCATTGTAATTTTAGAATTGTGTGCACCTTCATATATTTGTTTTTTATAAGCTCGATTGGTTCATGATTCCTACTGAGTATACAGTGCTTTGGTAGTCATACTAAGTTTCTGTATATTTTTCTTATGTAACTCTTAGTCTGAGTAGTCCTCATTGAGCATTCAATCTCACGTGACTGTCGTTTAGAATTTCTACTTTCTCTCTTTTGTACTGGTTTATATTTGTATTTTTGATTAGTTAGCTCTCTTGTATTAAGTGTTTTTGTTCTTGTGTTACGTTGTCGTTCTTGGTCACTTCCACACCACTTTGATATATTGTGTATCATATTTATTTTTCAATACTATGGTATTATTTCGTATATTTATTCCTATTTTTGTTTTTTTCTTTTTCATAATATTTTTATCTTCTGTAAATTTATATATTTGCTTGCTCACTGAGGGTTATGATAAGCATTATCAGGGTACGATTTAAAGTCATAACATAGACTTTACTTAGTTTCTTTGTATATGATATGAGATGTATGATATTAAATAAAAGATACTGATATACCGCAATTTTATAGTATTTTTGATGTGTTTCACTTAGAGTTTGTATGATTCTAGGACTATTTTGTGTTAGAATTAATGCTTTGTGTATAATGTTTGCAGGAAAAAAGGCTTGGATGCGGTTGATGAAAATGTGAGATGAAAAGTGAAGAAGTGGTCACTAATGGAGATAACCACGGACTGTAGTACCAACGACGGGTCAAGGGTGTTCAGTCGTAGGTCTTGGTTTAAGAAGATGAATTTCAGTAATCACTGTATAAAGTACCAAAATGGATCGTAGACCAGTCAACGGACTGTGGGTGAATCATTGTAGTTGGTATAGCGGGGAAGTATAACAAGTGTAGAACCACAAATCAAGATGACGGGTCATAGGTCAACCTATTATCCTTCCTGCATATCTGTCAAGAAAGGATAAAAAATTGAAGGTTCTTGTCACGACCGACAAGTACAACCTAGAAGTTAGAGCGTCCTTGTGTCGCGACACGGCAAATGAGACTTCAAGAAGTCTCATGTAAGCCACTTGTACCATTCATTGCATAATAAACATACTAAAATGAGTAAGAATTTAGAACTTTCTTCACATTACACAAGCGGAAGAGTTTCATTTAAAACATTAAAGCTTTACAACATCTCCCTTGAACCATCTAAACATTAGAGTATAAAACACTTGGGACTAATCCCATACAAGACATAAAATAATGACTAATGACATAAGGGAACACATGTGGATATTGTCCTCGCATCGATGAGGACTTACCAGTACTTCATTTTCAACCCTTAGAAACCCATCCATCCTCCATGTCACACCAAGACTTCTAATTCACTACACTCTAGTCAAATTGAGAAAATAAGGGGCTAGTACATCAGATGTACTAAGTATTGAAGCTATGCCAAAACAATGAAAAAGGGACATTTATTAAATAACATGATCTTCTTGAATTTTGATTAAAACATCATACTATAAGCATAAAAACAACATTTACCAACTTAACAACACATAAGATACCATTTGAGCAAATAGTCACATTTTTAGGAAGACATTATACTGAACTCACTTCACTGTAACAGTGAAGTTCTTCACTGATACAGTGAAGTTTGTTAACTTCACTTTGAATACCTTTTAACATATAATTCCCTCACCAAAACCTATCATAAGAATCAGTTAAGTAAGACAAAGAGAGACTGCCCATACACCCTCTCTAGGCACACCTAAAAATCCTTAAGACCACCTATAATGAAATATACATATTTAAAAAATACATCAATCACTTGAACATGAGATCCTCATACCAATGGTGATTCTAAGGTTCACTTGAGTGAGTTGTAAAAAGACCGCTCGTACAATCCCTTACATGTAACACTTCAAAAATCTAAGACGAGTCTTAAAAACTAACATAGTCTCCATGGGGTCTAAACAATGTTTTAAGACCTAATTTATTGAATATAGGTCATTTAGGAACCAAAACATCCAAGAACGTCCATGACGTTTGGAAACTAGTGGTAAGAGGTGCTAGCGTGCCTTAGCTTATTTGACTAGCTTTTACGAGTTGGAAATTCATGAAATTAGGTGGAAGGGTGTATAACATGTGTTAAAATTGATTCGTGGTCAAAATGTCCGAGTACGAATCCCCAAGTACCAACTAAGTTTGGTTGAAAAGTACCCTAGTACGTATTCAAAATGTTGAAGAACCCCAATTTCATAGTTTCTGACAAGAATTATGGTTGTGCAGTACGGAAGGGAGTCCTAGCCATCGATGGACCAACGACTCGTCGGTCAAGGTCTCATCGATGGGCCAGCAACTTTCCTGCACATTTTAATGTTTGTTTCATTTACTTATTTAGGGGATTAGATGATTAATTAGGGGTTTAAGGTAATATTATTAAGTTAATTAATCCCCAATATAAAGACCCCAAACCCTCATTAGTCTAAACACACGTCACAAAATAAACTCTCTTTCTTCTATCTTCTTTCTCTCTCTATTAGAGGACATCATTGAAGACAACATATGGGGAGGTTTTTGGGGCTTGAAAGGGATTCACCATCAAATCTTCATCAAATGTTGAGGTATGAGATCTAATTCACCTTTCACAATTTTTTCCTCAAAGCATTTTAAAAAGTTGAGTTTTTAAGTGGGTTTCATTCAATTACAAATTTGATGTTATATACTGAGTTTTTTATGATTTATTTAGGATATAATGAATATATTATCATATATTTTAACTTTATTATGATAATTTGTGATGGTTTGGTCTAAATTGAAGAACATGATTCTTTACCCTTAATCCTATGTTTGATGTTGATGTGAATGAGGTTGTGATTGATTCTATTGAATTGATTTTTGGTTAAATCACTATTAGATGATGTTTTTACACTAATAATGAACAAATTAGGATGATTTGTAGTCTTTCATACTAGTTCTTGAGAAGTGATCTAGGTTATGAGAATTGACCTAATTATCTTGTATTGAGCTTTTATTTAGTATTGAATTATGGTGTAGTTACTCTTCTAGACTTATTATCATGTTGAATATTGAATTATGATGTTGTACATCTAAATAAGATTGAATTGAGGTTTTATGGTAGGCGTAAATGATGAACTATTAAGGAGACTTGGTAAGTCTTATTATCTCTATCTTTACTTCCA
Source organism: Solanum habrochaites (assembly GCA_027704765.1). Taxonomy (NCBI): domain Eukaryota; kingdom Viridiplantae; phylum Streptophyta; class Magnoliopsida; order Solanales; family Solanaceae; genus Solanum; species Solanum habrochaites. The sequence goes on from JAKWJA010002492.1 coordinate 45,693,556, forward strand.
ATTGTGATAAATTGTGGTTAAGTCATGATTTTATATTAGAGTAAGCCTTGTAGTAGGATTTATAGGATGGTATAATGTTGAATTTAAGTTTCTTCACTATGTTTTGAGGTTGATTAAGGTGTATGTGTTATAAGGATGCTGATGACTATCAATGTGCTTTATTATGATACGAGATGCTAATGTTCTAATCTCACTTATATGAATTGTAATGAAAGGTATTATACTCATACAATTCTTCTTGAGATATTATTGATGATGATTATACAAGGGGTAGAACCTATGACCTAAACTAAGGTATGATTAATAATTAAAGGCTTAAGTACATTTCAAAAAGGGACTCTATCTTAGTACCTAGTGAACTAGATTGAGGAGTGTCCCTTCCAACATAGGGAAGGTAGTAGCACTAAAGTACTCTTGAGATTGGAGACTACAATGCATATAGAATAAAGAGGGTCCCAATTATATCTCGTAGTTCTTGAACTATGTTGCCCCCATAGGAATAATAGCTTGTGGATCCACGTAGTTTCTATGTTTTATGTTTTGGTACAATCTTGGCAATTAGTCCGCCTTCTTTCGATGTAGGGTTTTATGACACTGGATTCAACACCAGCTCATGTGTTCTATGTCGGTTAGGGAAAGATATTCCCAAAAGGTAAAATGAATTAAGGATTCAACTCTAACTAGGATAACCTAAGGAGTCTAGCTTAGTCTTGGTAGGGGTATGGGACTCTACCTAAGCATTGCACTAGTTAGACTTGAGGGGAGTATTAGGAGGATGTTCTTATGTGTGTTTATGTTTGTGATGATATATGATATGTATATGATGAACTTTCACATTGTTGATACTATAAGTTGATTAGTTCACTTATGAGTATGTGTTGGGTTATATTGTTAAAGTAAGATGAAATGTATATCTAAATGTCATGTTATGTGAAGTAGGATTTCAGTCATGATTCTTGTTGGATTGCTTGACTGAGTAATGTTATGGGGCTTTGCTTGGTCATTGCACTTGTTGATTTGATAAGGATACATAAATAGTTGTCTTGCTTATTATTCTATGATTAACTGTATTCATGCTTGTGATGTCATTCCTTGATGATAGGGTTGTATTAGGTTATGGGATCAAGTATGTTGATATGCATACTACTTGGTTGAGTTAGTAAGTATGTATTGTTATTTGGTATGATTTTCTTGATTGTACATAAGACTTTTAAAAGGGTAAATGAGCATGGTTTAAACCAAATGTACCTTTTTAGTTATGTTTTGCTCTTATTTGTGTATATGGTCTCATACTTAGTACAAGTGGCGTACTATCCCCATTTTCTTTCCTCTTCCCAAAAATTTTAGCTTCCGGTCGTTGAAGGCTCATTTCAGATGACTTGAAGAAGGCTTGGATATTCTCTATCATCCAAGTGGGTAGGTCCTCACATTCCGAGGGCGATGCCACTATCTTGCTTATGAAGTTGCTTTGTTTTCTAAGACTCTTATGTTCATTCTATATTCATTTGAGTACGATTTTTATAAGACTATTTGTGGTTTCATTACATTGATGTAGGGCTATGCCAAAATTTCTATGATAGTTTAGATGGTATGAGATGCGACAATCTTTGAGACTATTCTCTATTTAACAATCTACAAATGAATTCATCAATATCAAAGCATGATTACACAACTCATATTTTTGTCAAATTGAGAGTTTTGTGAAGGTCAAAGGTCCATGGAGAATTTCATTGCAAAACATTAACTATACATCAATAGAATTTGACTTAGAGTAAAAATTTGACTTTTCCATCTTTTTAAAATCTTTGAAAATCATATTTGAAATTGGATCTAAGGTGATATAAAGCCTTCAATGAAGAACTCACATACCTTATTAGAAGAAACCAATTATAATTGAAGAAGAAACTCCATTGAAGAACCATCTTCAAGCTACATCATCACCTTGAACTCTAATGGAGGTTTTTGAAGAAACTTTGGGAGGAAATGTGTTTTGATTTAGATGTTAGGGTTTAAATGAGTGTTTAATGAGTTATATACTCTTAAAATACCTATAAATACTCAAAACAACCATCCAAAGACTTATAGGTATGTGGAGTGAATTTAGCAAATCACCCCTTGAACTTACAGTGGACTACACGCAAGACAGCACCATCGACGGTTGCCCATCAATGGTCCGTCCCTTGACCAATGGACCATCTTATTTGTTCGTGGTCTGGGACTGAGACCTGTTCTTGGGTTTCTCTCCCACACACGTAAGTGTCCATCGATGAGGCACCACAAACGGGCGTCGACTGACCCACTGGGCGTCGATTACCAACCGTTGGTTGGGCCTTCTTGAACAGTTTTGGCACCAACTTTGGGTCCTTCTTCAAGGACCCTTGAATGGTCCTTGGGGATGTTTTCCCGGACGTTTCCAACCAAAATATGCTCGTATACGAGTTTAGGACCTACCACATCAGTTTCATCCAAAATGAACACGTAAAACTCGATGAAACATACAACACGCAAGGTCATTTTTAGGCAAACCTTTTGAACTTCATGGACATTCTTGGACATTTGAACTCTAAACTTCATGAAACTTGAAACAAATAAAACCACATACGAGGCACAAAGGTGACTTAATCGTTGAACGTCTTGGTCGTCCCTTAAGGTTTGACTTCCAATGCACCTTAATTCTTAGACACTGCCTCAAACCCACATTAAAAACCATTTTAGAACCTTAGACCATCATGACCAACATGTTAGACTCTAACTTCACCTAAGTCATTCTCGGGGTCTTACATTCTCCCCCATTTGAACAATATTCGTCCTCGAATGACACTTTCCACTCTCAGAACACTTCCAAGAATAGATATTCAAATTAACAACTCACAACCATACCATATAGAACATAATCAAGAAGAAAACATCAATTTCACATAATCAAGAGATTCACAACACAACAAGAAACTAGAGGGCATTTTATAACTTATTATGCGATGAAACTCACATGCTTCATTCTAAATAACAAAAACTCATTTTATATTCAATATCATACTCATATACATCAGTTCTAATCACATTACAACAATTTTCTAGCAAAGAATGAATTACTCATTTCTTAAACATTTTCACAATGAGCAGACAATCATTATAATGAACATGCTTCACAATCTAACAATGCAACACTTAAGAAATTCCTTATAGATGCTCAACAAATCAATCTCATATAACAATTTAGACATCATCACTATTAATCTACATGAAACAATTAGCAACTTACAATAGATGCACATGAATAATGAGAAGATACCATGCATGAAAACTCATTTTCTCGCTCAATAAAACTACAATCAAAACATGCATATTTAGAACTCATCTTCCACAAAATACTCCTACATAATCAAATTACTAAGAACTCTTTGTATTAGTCTTGAATAAACACATAAAGAAAGGTTAAAGGCACCTCACTCCCAACAACCATACTTTTCACTATACTCCCCCAATCAGGAAAAAACCCATTCTAAGGTCAACAGAACATTTACTACAAGGATCTCCCTCAAGGCACCTTAAACCTTACTAACACTTTCTTACCACGGTCTACCTATGAATACTAAAGAATCTAAATAGGTCTCATCATCTAATCACTACATCTCCCTTACTAGGAGAACTCACCTTTACTCTTTCCAATCTTTTCACCTTCCTTCCTATAGTTGGGTCTTAAAAATATCCAAACCACCTCAACAACCACTCCTTTAAATTCTCACACAATAGCTTACCATTGTTTGAAACTTAAATACCCTTCAAAAGGAAACTAATCCTACCAAAGGTCATCAACCCCATCTTTCACACATTATCCAACAAATCACATATCATTTTTTCTCTCCCTCAACCCAAACTTCACAAAGTCACCTTCGAGGAACAAACACATAAGGGAAACAAGGAAAATACACCATATATAAAGCTCTTAGGCACGATTAGATAAATGAAGAAGTAAAAATTTTCCTAGAACGCAATAGCCACCTATTTATAATGTGGCGCGCTTCACAATTAACAAGGTATGGGATCCTTTCACCTTTTGAATTCCTTTCCCCTAAGTTTGGTTTTCAAAAATATGAATTCTTATGGGTTTCTTTCTATTAAGAAATTGATTTTCTAAATTACATTGTTTGTGGTTTATTTTACTTATTATGCTTATATTATGATTTATTATGATTTTATTATTCTAGTTCTTGATGAATTGACCTAGTTTGTTGAAGATGAACTTATCCCATTTTACTGTAGGTTATGAACTAGTGATGAATTGATGTGTAGTGATTCAATTTTACTTCATTATTGTGTTAACTATTATTGTGTGATGATATTAAATGCATTATTAGGTTGAATTGGATGGTTTATGGTGAAACCATTGATGATGGCTTGTGAAGGTGGTTGGGTATGTCTTGTGATCTCAAACCTTTACTTCAATTATGATTACTTGTGTTCAGTGATGAAGTTATATTGAAGTATACCTTATGAAGATATTGATTAAGGTTTGTATGACGCTGAATTGAAATGTCTAGATTATATAATTGTGAGATTATGCTTAAGTTGTAATAATATAAGGTTGGTGATGAAGTACCTATTTGCCTTACTCTGATATAATGATGCTAATGTGCTATTCTCACATATGAGAGTTGTAATGAAAGGTGTTATCATGCAATTCCTTTTTGCAATGATTATGACTATATAAGGGGTAGACCCTATGACCTAAACTAAGTTATGATTGTTAATGAAAGACATTTCAAAAGGGACTCTAGCTTAGCACTGAGTGAGATAGAAGTGAGGAGTGTCCCTTCCCACATATGAAAGGTAGGTTTACTAATGTACTCATGAGATTGGAGACTATAATTCATGTATCATAAAGAGGTTTTCAACTACGTCTCGTAGTTCTTTAACTATGTTTCCCCTGTAGGAATACTAGCTAGTGGATCTACATAGATTCTATGTTCATGTTTTGGTACTACCTTGGCAATTAGTCCACCTTTTTTTGGTGTACGGTTCCATGACACCGGATTCCACATTGTCTCATGTTGTCTATGTCGTTTAAGGCAATATGTTACCAAAAGTATAATTAAATAATAAAGTGACTCTAACTAGGATGACTTGAGGGGTTTTACTTAGTCTAGGTAGGGGTATGATACTCTACCTATACATTTCACTAGTTAGCCTTGAGGAAAGTCTTAGAAGGATATCCTTATGTGCTTATATGCTTATCAATATAAATAATATATATATGTATGTTGGTCTTATATGTTAATCACACTATGCGTTATTGGTTTCACTTATGATCATGTGGTTGGTCTTTATTGTAAAAGTATGATGATGTCCACTCTTAATGATATATCATCTAAAGTTGGATATATCTTATAGTTCTTGTTGGGTTTACTTGGTTGAGTGAGGTTATGAGGCCTTACTTAATCATTGCACTAGTGGAATTAATGGGCTTTATGAGTGATGGTCTACCTTAGGATTTGATGTTATGAACTCTTATTCAAGCTTGTTGATATTATAACATAATGATACAGTTGTCTTGATTATGTGCTCAATTATTTTGATATGCTTGTTAACTTGGATATACTTGATATTGTTGGTCTTGTGATGTACATGGTCTTGAATTTAGTAATATGTGATTATTGACATTTTATTGGTTCTTAAATGTGCATAAGGTATTTCTAGAGTGACTTTGCATGATTTTGAGAAAATGTCCCTTCTTGCATGATTTTTATGTTGTATGTGCATATGATCTTATAAGGTAATGTGCTAACCCCATTTCTCCCTTTTCCCCCAACATTTAAGGTTCTGATCATTAAAGGGTTCATGACCACTTTGAAGAAAGGCTTGAATAATTTTTCCAAGTGTGGGTATGTCCTCATGTTCTGAGGATGATGTCTTTCTATCAGTCTACCTATGTTACATTGCTATAGTCTAAAGACAATCATTATTTCACGGTTGTTATTTCAAAATATTATTGTATGCCCTAAGTGATATTTATTCATTTGTTCAAGGGCTATGCCCATATTGTTCTATTCCGTTTAGATGGTTTAATATGAGACATCCCTTTTTATACTATATTATGTATATTGTCTATATATGACATAAAACTAGAAGGCTATGTAATCTTCTTATACGAGGAATCTATGTATACTTCCTATGAATATATTACGTATAAACGAGAGTCTAAGTAAACCTCATGAAATAGATGTTGATAAAAAAATTTAATTTTGTGCACTTTTTAACCGATGAATGCATGATGAATGCTAAGAGGCTATCCTAGTCCTCTCTGAGGACGACGCCGGTTACGTCTAGTGGGTACTTTCCAGATGTGATAGAAATGATTACTATTATTAGGATTGCCGCATTAAGAGCTTAAGGGGGATACGTATGCCCTAATTTCTTTCTCAAATTGATACAACAAAGTTGAATCTTGTCTATTTTTTACTTAAGCATAATAATTTGTTGCTTTATTTCAATTCCCCCCAACCCTTTTTTTCCCGTGGAAATTCATAGACTAAATGGATATAATTGATAGGTAATTTAAGTCTAGACCATATTCCTCGAGGGATCAAACCTAACCTATAAGTTTGGTTCATTATTTTGCAATGATCACTTATACTTATTAGAAAGGTGTAATTTGAGACAATCAAAGTTTGTTGTCGTTAAATTAAAATAACTACAATTGTTGAACTTTAATAAAGTATTTCCTAATTTTATGTGTTTTTTTTTGTTTCTTCAGGTTTCTACTCTATTATATTCTAAGTAAATGGAGGCAAGGCGAACATTTAAACCCTTCTGATCCAAAATTGAACAAAACTTTGAGGACAATGAATAATCAAGGGGTACACAACAATCCAACCGTAGAAAATCTAGGCGATAGAGATGAAATGCAGTCTCCAAGGGTTGTTAATAAACTTGTTTAGGTCTATGGTGGTATTTTAATTCGGAGTGCAAAAAAGGTGCATCATCCACCAACACCAAGTTTTCACTACCACGATAGGGTAGACTATGATGCAACTGCATCACAAGTTTGGTACATAGGTCTTCCTCCATTGCCTCAAGGTCAGACATTCCAACATTCTGATACAGTGAGAGTTCTAGGTTGCCTTCTAAGGATACTTATGTTCATATGGAAAATTTTTGAGTGTTTGCAAGAGTTATAGGAAGTCCAAAACAGATTAAATGTAATAGGGTTGAGAATGTTCCCATTGTCATAGACCGGTAATGTTGCTGTCTGGTTTTCATAGTTACCATAAAATTCTATCTACACATGGGACCAACTGTAAAAGGTGTTCGTGGCAAGGTACTTTCATGTGTCTAAAAAATTTAATTATAATGATAAATTGAATAATTTCGTTGCACTTCCTGGAGAGTCGATAAGCGATTCTTAAGATAGGTTAACCGGGTTTATGAGAAGAGTAAAAGTTTATCAGGTTTATGAGAATTGTTCCAAATCCCCGCTGATGAGAAGTCACTAAAGGAATATTTCTATAGAGGGCATGATAATAATGGAAAAGCGGTACCAAATACTATTGCCGAAGGATCATATTGTAACTGCACCTTTGAGGAGATCCATGAGAAGATTGAAAGAATCTCCAAGAACAACAAATCCTGGAGAACTAGAAAGGCAAGCATTGGTAGGAACACCTTTACTTTCCAAATTGCGCACCCAATTAGGATAATGATGACTTATGGGAAGAAATAGCATAGATGAGGAACAAATTAGGATTGGTACTAAAACATGTGAGTAATTGTGTGGAAAAGGTAAATGTTGTGAACTGTTTGACTAGACCTTTACCAGCATCAGTTATAGAGTGGTACTATGAGGAGGATGTGAACTATGTGAATGATCAAACGGGGGGGGGGGGAGGAGGGTGTTTCCCATCCAACGTCGAATGTTCCAACATAAATAATTGGTGCCAAGATCAAGAAAAACCAAGGTAGGAACTAAGGAAACTACAACTGTGAGGGTAACTATGTCTGGGATGTGAGCAAAAATCGTGATAACAATTACAACCGGAACAACTATGACAACAGGAATGAAAAGGATTGTCCCTATGTTCCCGAGAATCTTGTAGTATGTTTGACACTATAGAGGATATGTTGCAGAATATGATAAAGAGATTTGATAAATTTAGGTCCTACTTGCTTAGTTTTATAACAACATGGACATTCAATAACCTATACTAGAGCCTCACCTATTGAATAATGTGTAAAATGGTGTTTCAAGACGTATAATAATGTAATAAACTTAATTTAGAAGTATTAGAACCTAAATGTCAAAGGGTGACCATAACGTCTGGAAACTAGTGAAATTGTACTAGTAAACATCGTTAGGTCTTGTGAAGGTTTGGAAATTTTGGTAAAATAATGTATATAGGGTAAAATTAACCAGGTAAGACCCCCCCCCCCCCAACGGAACATCCAACGGGTCCTTGAGAGGGACCGAACTATTGGCCAACAAGCGACCTAAGGCAGCAGGCCGTTGCACATAAGAGGAACCAGTCTGCATTGCGGACTTGGTTCACCAAGGACCAAAAATATTTGTCAGCACCGCGGATCTCGTAAATATTTTGGGAACAGCTCCGCGATGCAAACTTATTTCCAGATGAAAAAGTTTTGAAATTTGATGTCAAATTTGACTTTAATAAAAATTCAAATTAAGTGACGGGTCTTTTGGATAATTTAGGGGAGGGTTACATATTGTTTTTAAATCAGTTTTTCACCACATTTATCTACCCAAAACAAAACCCCAAATTGAAACCCAAATAACTCCCACTTCTCTCTAAATTCTCTCTACTCAACCTCCATTGAAGAAGCATTGAAACTTGAAGAAGAAGACTAAATCCCCAAGTTTTCTACTCAAATTGGTGTCTAAAGTTTTGGTTAAGATATAGTTTTTTTCAATCTTTTGATTCCTTTACCCAAGAGGTCCCTTAAAAGGTGTTTTCAAACTTCCCCAAAACTAGGGTTTTTCTCTAAAAATAGGTCTTCTTTGAAAAATAAAATTAAGAATCAATTGTGATGAACTATGGTCAATTGATATTGTTTAATTATATATTGATGATTAATTCTTGTTATTAACTCAAGATTTTCATAGACCCATGGTCTTCCCCAATGATGAATATGTTATTTGACTACACTTATGTTAATTATAATTGCTTCTTGATGAACTTGTTATGTGTATTTATTATGCATTGTTGGATGATTGAAGTATGAAATCCCATGAAAGGGCAAGAAGGTATGAATGTTGGCTCTTTCCTAAACTCAATTATGCTAGATGAATTACTTAGGAATGATATTGTAGCTAATGTGTGGTTGTGGTGGTGATGACTAAGTTCCCTCATACTTAAATCTATACTCTTGAATTATCTATGAAATATTAATGTATTTTATGTTAGGGATGTTATATGATTGAAAGGTAGTATTTGTCATGATTACAATGAATTGTGAAAGTGAAAGGTTTACTCACTTGCTAGTGTTTCTAAAGTTAAAAGGATTGTTCTCACTTATGATCACCTATGAGATATATGATGAGATGTTTATATAAGGGTTTAGCAGAGGATAATGTGAGCCTAATTGATGAGTAAGGATGATTACTAAAGTAAAAATATGTTTAGCACCTTAAGTGCATGTAAATGAAATGGGGGTATCACGTTTAGTAAGTCCAGCTCCCCACATGGGTTTCCTCATGGTTAGTAAGTCCAGATTCCCAATGTATGTGTAGTCTCATAAGATTGAAAACCCACGTTTAGCAAGTTAGGATTTCTAGTAACAATATCCTTGACCCTTAACTATGTGCCCACGTAGGACTCTAGATTAGTGGATTCACCTAGATAGCAATGTACGAAAGGTTACACCATAGGCAAGTGTTAACCCTCTCTTTTTGGTGTGGGAGTCGAAACCCGATTCCATGTAGCTCACATGGTATAACGTCGTTTGTTGCAATCTCTTTCCCTAATATAAAAGTAAATGAATAAAAAAAGTGTATGAATCTCATTGGGTCTTTTCTTGAGGGGTTTCTACATAGAGTGAGGAATGGTATAGGACTTATGTTACACATTGCACTTGTGGGATCCTAAGGAATAGTCCTAGTAGTGTTATTTTAAGATTATATTGATTATGACTCATGTATGCTAAGCTATATATTATCTTTATTGATATAGCATGTTATAATGAAATACGAGATTTATGAAGATATGCATGAAGTAGCTTGCTTAAATGTGATACTTAGCTTTGAATAGGGTTATGGAGTTATATTTTTTTCATTGCACAAGTATTGCTTGGATTGTCTACATGTTAGGTTGATATCATGTTTCATTGTATTATAATGCTTACTTTATATGCATATTGTATTTACTTGGGAAAAAGCATGTTTTGACTAAAATATCCTTTAATACATGCATTGATGATTTTTATGAATAGGAGCCATACTTAGTACGTGTGATGTAATAACCCATATTTTCTTCCCTTTTTTTCCAACAATTTAGGTTCGGGCCATTGAGGAATCAAGGTCTCTTTTAAAGGATACTTGGAAATTGCTTCTCCATGTTGGAGTGTCCTCATGTCTGAGGACAAGACTCTTATTATCTAGCTTATAGTTCTTTTCTTATGTTGGAGACACTATTGTATTTCCTAATTCTAGACTTTTTTATGTAAGGGCTAAGTCCCAAATTTCTATATTCCTGTGTTTATATGGTGTGAAGTTATAATTTTAAATTCTATTTTCATATATGAAGCAAAGTTGAACTGCCAAAGTAAAAGTTTTAAATTTTCCACATATTTATTTTATGATGCATGTTGTGAACAACGGTAAGAAATTGTATAAGTCCTCTTCAAGGACGAAGATGCCGGTATAGTCTAGGGAGTTCTCCCTAGTTGATAAAAACCTGGTATCAGAGCATAAGGTTGAGAATAATGTAGCATTGATTTCACAAAATATCATTTCAAGTAGAATATTGTTCATGGGTGTGAAGCGTGCTACACTTATGAATAAGAGGCTATAAGATGTTCAGGAAGAACTTTCACGCTTTTGACATTTACTTGTCATTCCTAAGTGTCCTAAATCTATCTCGTCCTTTCTTCTCATCCTTTTCTTGTTCTTATAGGCAACGAATACAAGAAGGAACAATTTTGGTAGGTCCAAAGAGGAGAATGTGCATGAGGCATTTCCCCCTCAAGCTTCTCAAAACCCTCAAGTTCCTATTAAAGAAGGGTTTATGTCTAATGTTGAGATAAGGGAAACTATTAATAGAATGACTCAAGTTTTATCCACTCAAGTTTCTAGGGATACTAGCATGCAAGTGAACCCAATGCTAGCACTACCACTTCTAGGATTAGGTATTTCACGAGGATGAATCGCCCTACTTTCTTTGTCTCCAAAGTGGAGGAGGACCCGTAAGGGTTCGTTGATGAAGTGTTCAAGTTGATAGAGGCTATGGGTGTGTCTTCTTAAAGAAAAGGCAGAGCTATCCACCTATCAACTAAAAGATATGGCTCAAGTTTGGTATGAACAAAGGAAGGAGGAGAGGCTCGTTAGAGAAGGTTTGGTTAGTTGGTGTTCCTTCAAAACGACTTTCCTTGATAGGTTTTTTCCCTTGGAAATAAGTGAGAGAAAAATGCAATAATTCATCAATCTTTGTCAAGGGGGTATGACTGTGAAGGACTATATCCTCAAATTAACTTAATTATCCAAAAAACTCCTACTATGGTGGAGGATTCTAGGGCCAAAATGAAAAAATTTTCATGGGGATATCCGACCTTGTGGTTAATGAATGTAGGTTGGCTATGTTGATTTCTAGAATGGACATCTCTTGTCTCATAGTTCATGCCACACAAATTGAGGAGCAAAATCTTATGCAAGTTGGTGGGGAATTAAAGAGGAAAAGGGTCGAAGATGGGAACTATTCCAAGACTAAAATTGAGATTCAAGATAAGCCAAGGTTCAAGAAGGGGTTTTCCAACCAAGGTCCTCCTAACACTCAAAGGGTCAACAAAGGTAAAGGGGCTACCCCCAAGTATCAGGGGAAAGGTGGTAGTCCTTATGTTTAGAAGCTTATTTGTGTCAAATGTGCTAGAAAAACATGAAGGCAAATGTCTAATTGGCACGGGAAATTTCTATTATTGTGGTAAGAGTGGCCACATGAAGAGGGACTGCCCTATGATGAAGGCTCAAGGAAGGGAAAATGCTCAAGCACAAACAATTTCTCCCAATCCCAATTCTCCAAAGAAGAATCTCTTCTATATTCTCCAATCCCGAGGTGATCTAGAGAACTCTCTGGATGTTATTACCGCCATGTTGCAAGTATATTCAATTAATATTTATGCATTGTCAGATCCCGGTGCCACTTTGTATTTTGTAAAACTTTTAGTGGATATAAAATTTGATATGCTTACCGATGTCTTAGATGGACTCTTTTCGGTTTATTCTGTAGGTTGTAAAAGATTTTATAGGGGTTGTCCCGTTTTATCTCCCAATAGAGTCACATTGGTGGATTTAGTAGAACTTTGACTTGTTAGACTTTGATGTTATTTTTGGGATGGATGGGCTACATGCTTGTTTCTCTTTCATTCATTATAGAACTCTAGTAGTAAAGTTTCAATTTCCTAACGAACCCATTTTTGAATTGAAGGGGGAAAACATAGCTCAAAAAGTTGAATAATTTCATGTCATAAAGCATGTAAGTTGATTGCTAAGGGATGTATCTATTACGTTGTGAGAGTTAAGGATCTTGAGATCGAGGCTCCTCTACAAGAGTTGGTCCCCGTAGTGAAGGATTATTCAAAAGTCATTCCCAATGACTTATAAAAAATTCCTTCTAAATGGGAAATATATTTTGGTATTGACTTATTGTCACATAGAAAACCCATCTCAATCCATCCTTACAGAATGGCCCGGGATGATTTGAAGGAATTAAAGGCTCAACTCATGGCTTTGGTAGATAAGGGTTTTATTAAACCAAGAATACCTCCATGGGGTGCTCCGGTGTTATTTGTGAAAAAAAAAGTCTCTTCGGATGAGTATTTACTACCGGCAACCGAACAAGGTCACTATAAAAAAAAGTATCCACTCCGAAGATTGATGATTTGTTTGATCAACTCTAAGGAATGATTTACTTTTCAAAAATTGACTTAATGTCGGGTTATCACCAACTTAGGGTGAGGTGTGTCGATATTCCAAAAATGGCATTGTGCTCTAGATATGGTGATTTTGAATTTTTAGTGATGTATTTTTGTCTTAAAAATGCCCCGGCGGCTTTCATGGACCTCATGAATCGATTTTTTAGAGGTTATATTGATTTGTTTGTGATTATCTTCATTGAGAACATCTTGGTATACTCTAAGAGTAAGAATGATCACATGACCATTTGAGGATAGTTTCGCAAGTCCTCAAGGAAAACCAACACTTTGCCAAATTTAGTAAATGTGAATTTTATTGAGGTCGACTGTGTTTTTTTGTCAGATAAAGCATAGTGAAGGTGTGGAGGTCGATCCGAGAATGCCAGATGTGTTCAAAATTTTGCCTAGACCTTTGATTTTTACTGACATCAAAAACTTTTTGGGTTTATCTTGATACTATAGGAGATTTTTTTAGGGATTTTCATCTATGGAATCTCCATTGATGGCCTTAACACAACTCATGACCTTGAACTAGCGTTCATAGTGTTTACTTTGAAGATTTGGAGACACTATCTCATAGGGTAAATGTTGATGCATTTACCGATCATAAGAGTCTCCAATTTTTGTTCAATCAAAAAGATTTGAATATGCACCGAAGAAGATGGTTAGAGATTTTAAAAGATTATGATATGAATGTATTATACAACCCCGGGAATTCCAATGTGGTTGTGGATGCCTTGAATCGTTTATCTATGGGTAGTGTGTCGCATGTTGAAGAACAGAAAAAGGGATTTAACCCATGATGTGCATAGGCTAGCCCGATTGGGTGTCAGACGAGAAGATTCTCCAAAGGGGGCTTCATGATCCGTCATAATTTCGAGTCATCTGTTGTGGTTAATGTGAATTCTAAACAACACTTTGACCCTATATTGATGGAATTAAAAGAGTAGGTTCTCAGCAAATCTTTAGAAACATCTCTAAAGGAGAAGATGGGGTGATTAGGCACCAAGGAAGTTTATGTATACAGAATGTGGATGGCCTAAGGTAATCTTAAAAGAGGCCCATGGGTCTTGATATTCCATCAGTTCTGGGTCTACCAAAATGTACCATGATTTACGTGAGATTTATTGGTGGAACGGAATGAAAAAGGACATAACAAACTTTGTGTCTATATGCTCAAATTGCCAACAAGTCAATGACGAGCATCAAGTATTGGGAGGACTAACTCAAGATATCGATATCTCTACTTGGAAGTGGGAAGATGTAAACATGGACTTCGTGGTATGTTTGCCTCGCACCTATAGGAAACATGACTCCATATGAGTTATTGTGGTAGGTTGATGAAATCAGCCCACTTCCTTCCTGTTAAGGTCACTTTTTCGGCGGAAGAGTATGATAGATTGTACATTAAGGAGATCATAAGATTTCATGGTTCCCTTTCGCCTATCATTTCGGATAGAGGTGCCCAATTCACTTCTCACTTTTGGAGGTATTCCCAATGTAAGCTTGGTACTCAACCCGCAATTCACCCCCAAATTGGTGGTCAAGCGGAATGCACCATCAAAACCATAAAAGACTTGTTGAGAGCATGTGTCATTTAATTTAAAGGTAATTGTGATGACCACCTACCTCTGATAAAATTCTCCTACAACAATAGCTACGATTCGAGTATTTCTACGGCACCATTTGAAGCACTTTATGGAAGGAGGTGTCAGTCTTCAGTTGGGTGGTTTAAGGTTAGTGAATTTTCTCTTCTTGGTTTCGAGGTAGTGTAGATGACCAAGGGAAAATTTCAAATGATAAGAGATAGGTTAAGATCAGCCTATAGTCGGCAGAAGTCGTGTGCCAACAACAGAAGAAGGGACCTTGAGTTCGAAATAGGTAATTGGGTATGCTTGAATATTTCACCCATGAATGCGGCGATGAGGTTCTATAAGAAGAGGAAACTTAGTCCCCGGTATGTGGTCCCTTATGAAATTGTGAAGCAAGCCGGGAAAGTTTCTTATGAGTTGAAATTACCAAATGAATTGGCCCCGATTCACCCGGTGTTCCATGTTTCTATGCTCAATTAATGTATAGGTGACACAATGTCCATTCTCCCATTAAAACGTTTAAGGATGAAGTAGAACCTTGCTGATGAATAGGTCCTGGTTGAGATCTTAGATCATCAAGTCAAGAGATTGAGGAATAAAGAGGCTACCTCCGTAAAAGTCCTATGGAGAAACCATCTAATTGAGGGTACAACATAGCCGCCGAGGCCGACATGAAGTCCTACTATCTTCTTATATTTCCTCACACTTCTATACAAGGTTGAGGTTAGTAGTTCCTCCTAATTTAATATAAATTGAGAGTCATATGTGTTGGTGACCATGATATGAATTCCTTGTATGTGCATACCCTTGTAGAAACTCATGCTTAAATACAGTTTTCATGAATAATATCTTCATGGTTAACTTGCACTTACATGTAGTGTGCTATATTGTACGCATGAGAGTTGTATTGTGCATTCTTAGTTTATTCTTGAGAAGAAATTTGCATGTATCTCTTTGATGTTCATATTGAACTCATATGTAAATGTAGAAGGTGTTTCCTCCTTATATGATGTAAAATGGTAATCTTTTAATACGATGAATTGTGGATTAAATTCCTACATTTTTATGCTATGATATTGTGTTGAAAGGAGTTGAGAATTCCTCCTATGAGTTGTGACTCATTATGATATTGTTTTTGTTGGGCTGGTAATATTAGTTTCTTTCTTGTCCCTATAAGAGTTTCAAAGTGTCATTCAGGGACGAATATTCCTAATGGGGGATATTCAAATACCCCGAAAATTCAATGACCTCGACTAGAGCCTCACCTATTGAATAATGTCTAAAATTTTGTTATATACCTAGACTAATGTAATAAACATAATTCAGGAGTAATACAACATAAATGTGAAGGGACGACCATGATGTCTGGAAACTAGTGAAATTAAACTAGTAAATGCCCTTACTGTGAAGGTTTGGGAGTGTGTTATGATGTTTTAAGCTTGTAAATATACTTTAAATAGGTAATACAATATATATAGGGTCAAATCATCAGGGTACGACCCCCAACGATTAACCTAGAGGTCCTTGAGGGGAATCCGACTATTGGTCAACACGTTGCATAAGGAAGCAGGCCATTGTACATAAGAGGAATCAGTCCGCGTTGCAGACTTGGTTCACCAAGAACCAAAAATCTTGGTCAGCATCACAGACACGTTGCAGGAATCTACTATCTCTAAAATAATTTTTTAAATCTTATGGGAACAACTCTGTGAAGTGAACCTGTTTTCCGAAGAAAATTCTGAAATTTGAAGTCAAGTTTGACTTCACTAAATAGCAAAATAAGTGACGGGTCTTTTGGGTATTTTAGTGGACGTTTATATATTCATTTTGAATCATATTTCACCATATTTACCCACCGAAATCAAAACCCCAAATTGAAATACAAATCACTCACATTATATCTAAATTCTCTCTCTATTCAGCCTCCAATGAAGAAGCATTGAAACTTGAAGAAGAAGACAAATCCCCAATTATTTACTCAAATTGGTGGATAAATTCTAGTTTAAGGTATGGTTTAAGTATGAAGTCCTATGAAAGGGAAAGAATGTATGAATGTTGTCTTTTTCTTGAACTCAATTATGTTAGATAAATTACTTGGATAGTAATGATGTTTTAACTTACGTGTGGTTGTGTAAGGGTTACTCACTTGCTTGTGTTTCTAAAGTGAAAGGATTGTTCTCACTTATGATCACCTATGAGATATTATGATGATATATTTACATAAGGGCTTAGTAAAGGATAATTTAAACATAATTAATGACTAAGGATGATTAATAAATGGAATAGATTCTTATCACCGAAAGTTCATGCAAATGAGATTGGGTGTATCACGTTTAGTAAGTCTTTCTCCCCCACATGGGTTTTCTCACGTTTAGAAAGTCCGGATTCCCAATGTATGTGTTGTCTCAGGGGATGAAAACCCACACGTTTAGCAAATTAGGGTCTCTAATAACAATCTCCTTTACCCTTAACTATGTGCCCACATAGGATTCTAGCATAGTGGATCCACCTAGATAACTATGTACAAAAGGTTACACCTTAGGCAAGTGTTAACCATCTCTTTTTGGTGTTTAAGTAGAACACCAGATTCCATGTTGATCACATGGTCTAATGTGAGTTATTGAAACCTCTTTCACTAATTTAAAATTATATGAATAAAAGAAGTGTATGGACTTTCATTAGGTCTTTTCTTGAGGGGTTTCTACATAGTGTAAGGAAGGGTATGAGACTTCCATTACACATTGCACTTGTGGGATCTTAAGGGATAGTCCTAGTGGTGTTATTTTATGATTATGTTTATCATGACTCATGTATGTTAATATATGTATGATTTTTATTGATCAATCAATTTATTATAATATTGCACAAGTATTGCTTGGGTTGTCTACATGTTGGGTTGATATCATGTTGGGTTGGGTAATAATGATTACTTTATGTGTATATTGTATTTACTTGGTAAAAGCATGTTTTAACTAAAATGTTCTTTTATACATGCATTGATGATTTTTATGCATAGGAGCCATACATAGTACGTGTGATGTACTAACCCATATTTTCTTCCCCTTTTCCCAACAATGTAGTTTTGGGCCATTGAGATATAATAGTCGCTTTTCATGGATACTTAGAACTTGCTTATCCATGTTTCTTAGTCCTCATGTCCGAATACAACACCCTTATAATCTAGCTTTTAGTTCTTTGCTTATGTTTGAGACAATATTGTATTTCTAAATTCTAGACTCTTTGTTGATGTAAGGGATAAGTCCCAAATTTCTATATTACTATGTTTAGATGGTGTGAAGTGACAAGTTTAGATTATATTTTAACATTTGAAGCGAAATTGAACTTCAAAAGTAAAAGTTTTAAATATTCCGCATTTTTATTTTATGATACAAGATATGACAAATGCTAAGGGCTTGTCTAAGTCCTCTTCAAGGACGAAGACGCCGGTAACATCTAGGGGGTGCTCCCCGGTCGTTACAGGTTCTAAGGTCATAATGCATACTTACAATTCTACATTGAGGTATATGATGAGAAAAAAAATGCAAAACCGAGTTTGATTTAATTGGTGGTGTTGTTGCAAGCGTTAAAGTTTGAGCTAAAAGATAGAAAAGGGACAGAAAACCAGGTTGCCAATCATTTGTCCAGATTAAACGAAAAGTCTATGAACAAGTTTTAATATGTTGTTGAGATTAATGATGCATTCCCTGATGAATAAGAATTGGATGTTTTAAATCATATTATTTCTTGGTTCATTGATTTTAGTAATTACTTGGCAAATGATTTGGTTCCTTCGGATTTGTATTTCTACCAACGATAAAATTTATGTCTGATGTGAAGAAATTCTTTTGGGATGAGACTTACCTATTTTGTATTTGTATTAATTGAATTATTCGACGTTGTGTGCCTAAGGTAGAGATAATGAGTATACTTTAGGTGTGTCATTCATCGTCTATTGGTTGTCAACATAGCGGCATTTGGACTGCTCATAATATATTGTAGTGTGGGTAAAACTGTCCTAATATCTACCAAGATGCTCACAAATTTGCAAAATCAATCTTGTGACAGGTACCAAAAAGAAGGAACCATTTCAAACAAGCAAGAGCTTCCTATGAATCTGATATTGTGATGGAGTTATTGTTTTTCTGGGGCTTAACTTCATGGGTCCATTTATAAGTATGTGGAATGTACTCAGTTATCTATGGGCCCCATCGATGGTCCTATGGTCTATCCACGAACAACGGATGGTGAACCTAGATGCCAAGTAATTATATGTTTTTCTAAGTGTGGGAGTAACCTACGGACTAAACCTATAGACTAGTAATGAGATCTTGTGGGTCTAACCTAAAGTTTTCGCCTAACCTAACCCGGACCCCTTTTAATAATAAAAAACCTTTCATTTAAAACATCCCCCACTTCCATATTTCCCTCCCAACCGATTTTTAACCTTCCATATATCATTTTCTCCCTCTAATTACCCATAAATTTATTTCTTCCTAATCTACATTTTTCTTCCCATGTCCAATATCTCCGTTTTCTCTCCCATAATATTTCTCTTTACCCCAATTGATTCCATAGTCTTGGTTACATGTAGAAGGCTATCAAAGGTTTAAGGAGTTCATTGCACTAACACATTTACCCAATTTGATTATTTATAAGCTAAACGATTTTACACTAACTTTGGTTTTAATGTTCATGTTTCAATTATGAAATCATGAAGTTAATTCTTAACCTTGGGTCATTAATCTCATAGTTGAATGTCATATTGTAGTTATATACACCATTCAAATAATATTTTTTAGTGTGTTATGAATTAAAATAAAAAAAATCGGTTAATAAGTTCAAAACAAAAGTTATGACTGAGGGTTGTTCAATGGTTTTGTGTAAATGTGAAAAAAATTAACTAATCACAACCC
The DNA here is from genome assembly GCA_027704765.1 of Solanum habrochaites. Taxonomy (NCBI): domain Eukaryota; kingdom Viridiplantae; phylum Streptophyta; class Magnoliopsida; order Solanales; family Solanaceae; genus Solanum; species Solanum habrochaites. The sequence continues at coordinate 45,713,195 of JAKWJA010002492.1, forward strand.
TAAGGATGATGACTTGCAAAAATATATGTACAAATGCATGTGTAGGCCTAGTTTGATTGTCTGTTTGTTGAAATATGGCACTAAGTGTGTTCAAAATCTAAACTCTGGCTTATAACTAACCCACGACTTCAACCCACTGATCGTAGGTCGAGGTCTATGGAGGGGTCCCACATAGTGTATTTCCATTGATTGACCATCAGAACCCATCTTGGGTCAATAGTTCAACTACTATCCAGAAACTTTTTTTAGTTTTTTTTTGGATCTATTCTTGTTTGAAAACATTCCGTGAGTATTATTGTTTTTTCTGTATAGTACTAACAAAGTCTGCCACATATACATGGTTCCGAAACAAGCACTGACATGACAGGGCAAGTCCGAGTACATTCCACCTACCACGGGTACCTCCCACTGCCCCACTCCCGCGAAACTCTAGAACTGAGCCCAACGGGTTAGCTCCAATGAGGTCACTTCCCACAGTCTGACGATGAGGACATAAAGATCGGAGAAATAACTGGATCAGAGTCATAGTTTGGCTCTGATTTTAGCTACAACACCGCTTCTTCATAGCACATATATTAATACCATACCTACCAGAGTTGACCCTTGTCACAAGATTGATGCGCCAAACAGATGGTTTGTCCCTAGACATTATTATATTTATGGGAATGAAACAATGTTGAATAATCACAAGTGTATGGCTAGGATCGTGAGTGAGCAGCGTAGGATGCATAATGGCAGCCTCCACACTGCACTATCTATTGGGGAGCTTTTTCGAGTAACCTATGCGAGTGAAATGCATAAAGCCTCGGGAAATGTAGCGAGGATATAGCTAGATATTTCTATTCCTCTTATGCTGCCACCATCATAAATTCCATCTCTAAATAGGATAAGCCAATATCTCATCCTCCATTTCATTCCATATTAGTGAGGGTTCCATAGTCGACATCTCCGAGGTCATAATTTATATATGGCCTATCCCATACTCTACCTGTGAATACATCAGAGTATGACAACAAGATATACATCATTAAGAGCGGGAAATTTTAGAGAGATGCGAGATGAGGGAGAAACTATTGAGGTGGATGACTTCTCATATTACCTAGGATGGAGAGAGATTTCAGTGGTCACAAAATCCAAGCATGGGCTTTAGGAAGGCATCATTGAGATTCACTATGAAGTTCATCTAGGTATTGGTTAAGAACAGACTGTCCCCAACTCACGCGGTCAGTGTGGTTACGGGAATGGGCAGTAATGCTAGAAGCAATGTTTGTAGGTTTGGGATTGACTTTTCCCGCACCTAATTGTGGATATCCATAAGGGGTCCTTCATGGCCGCTACCACCTTGTCCTCCTCGTTCCTTTCTTTTCAACTCTGCGTGGATGCTTTTGTGCTTGTTTGTCATTACTACCGGTTGCTTGAGGTGATGAAGACTCTTGATATTGGCCTCATTTACAATGATATCGTATTAGCTACTCCTTTAAGGAGCTAAAAGTTGAAATATTACTTTTGGGTGATGATCTTGTTGGGTTATGTAAAGCAGATGCAAGCTGATGAAACTACCATTCCATCCCTTACAAAGGATAACATGATACACTTTTTTCGGCCACTATTCAAACACTAGATCCTCTAGATCCACTCCCTCTTCAGGGTCAATTACAGGGCATTTAAACTAATCCCAAAAGATGGGGACTGTTATGGCCCCTATTCTTGAGCACACGAGGTCATGGATGCAGCGATTGATTAAGAATTCCAAGGCGAAGATGTAGCAGTTGATGGACAAAAAGATTCAGGCCGTTCAAAAGAGCTGAGATTTTTTCGAGTTGAGATTCCTAGAGAGGTCGACCTCAAATATCAATTTGGGCATCTTCCATACGGAGTTGTACAACGTTTGTGCTAATGTTGATACCCTCCTAGCCATTCTTGAGATTAAGCCAGAGGCTACCCCTATAGCAGAGTAGGATTAGGTGCTAATGAACACCTTAATTTGAAATGCTATGCCACCACAAGATTTTTCCATCCTACTAGGAATCGCCACAACTTTGACTGCTCTTCTGATGCTGAGGAGACTCGTATATTTAAGAATAAGAAGCACCCAGCTTGAAAAGGCTCAGAGTGCATCCATACATGATCAAGAGAAGAGACAATAGTGGTTCGGATAGATAGGTGTTGACCCATCTAGCAGTTTAAGCACTACTGAGGGTGCTACCTTAGTTGGTGAAGTGCTACTGATCGAGTCCCTAGTACTGACTCCGAGGAAATGTATTAACCCTCTTATTAAGATGTCTTCAGCGTATTTGCGCCATATGTTTGCTTTACCATATTCTCTATCTTTATTTTTGTGCATTAGGGGCAATCACACCTTTTTTGGTGGAGGTGGGGTAAATGGATCAGGAGTGATAGGGTGAAGTTTGAGTAACCTAACTCATAATACTCTTTTGGGGTTTTCTTGCCTCTGTTCTTTTCCCCTAATGACTATATACTTTTATGTTGAACCAATATGTATAGGATTGTATGTGTAGAAGTAAGAAAAAAATGAAAGCATGATGGCATAAAGAGCATGAACATGATACCCATCCAAATGTTTTTAAATGTGCTAGATCTATTTGTTTGATGAATTGAATGTGTTGGATCTCAATATGACATGATAAGGAACCAATTTGACCTCATGACTTAAGCTAAAACATGAAATGGGTAATATAATAATGTGATAATGAAACAATGTGCCAAGTGTGTGTGAAGAAAATAAGAATGTTCATACAATATGTGCCAATCAAAAACTTTCCCCGTTGTTCTTGATAAGATAATCTAGGTTAGAAGCTGGGAAATTATCATAGGCCCTTTTTCTAATTATTTCACCCAAGCCTAAAATGGTCCAAACAAAAGATACAAATGTTCCCTTTGATCCAAATGTTTGAGCCTAATGTAGACCACATCATTCAATCAACCTCACTCACCTTCCCTAAAATTATTGTTTTGGCTTGATCCCTCCTTGAATATGTGCACCTTGACATAGGAAAAAGTCTAAGTTGATGGTAGCTAATTCAAAAATATATCTCAATCTTGGCACTGGTCTAACATAGGACATTGTAAACCTCAACTCATCCAAAATGCATAAGATGAGGGTGGCTATGGAAGATGATTTTAAAAGCAAAAGGGTATAAAAAGAGTTTTGTGAAGAAAAAAAAGAAGAAAAGAAAAGATGTGACTGAAATCAAAAGAAAAAAAAGATGGAAGATAAATGTTCTGTAAGAAAAATAGAAATATGAAGTAAAACAATACGAAGAAAAGTGAAATATATGATATATAAAGTCAAGAGTTGCATCTGTGTTGAAAGGAGTCGAGGGAAACAGCTGAAAACAAAAAGGATGTCAAGAATTAGTGCAGAAAAGAGGTAAAAAGACAATGCAATGTCACAGAGGGAAAAAAGTCACTAAAAGGTTACCAAATATATCCTACATAAACCTGAACCTACGTTACAACATAAGGCAGTCCTGTAGTGATCCTAGTGACTAGTTTGGAGAATCTATATAGTGAAAATAAGGACGAACGTATGGTATTGAGCACCAATTTTAATTGAAAGTAATTTCAGAGCGTGAGTTTTAAGTGAATCATTAAACACAAAAATTCATATTTATGGTGTAAAAAAGTAGGGGTGGGCATTCGCTAATTCGGTTCGGTTTCAGTTTTTTTTTTGGTTTTTTCGGTTTTCGGTTTTTGTAAATTGTGTCCCGAATACCGAACAGAAATATTTTGTTTCGGTTCGGTTTTTATTATTTCGGTTCTGTTTTTATTATTTCGGTTCGGTTTTGTTATTTTCGTTTTTTAAATAGGCCTGCTTAGTTGGGCTTTTAAAAATTTACAAATTTTTTTGTTTGATTTTCAGCTTAATGGGCTAAAAATAGTTATATCAAAAAGTCTTTTACTTTTAAATTTTTTATTTTAAATTATAATATTTATTCTTTAATATTAATAATTAATGTAATATAAATATATATTAAAATATAATATATTTCGGTAAATCGAAATACCGAATTACACAAAATCACATACCGAAAACCGAACCGAAATACCAAAAAATACAAAAACATATACCGAATACCGAACCAACAACCGAAAAGCCAAAACCGAAATACCAAAAAAATTCGGTTCGGTACGGTGTTTCGGTTTTCCGGTGTTTATGCCCAGCCCTATAAAAAGGGATTTCTTTTGAAGTGAGAGAACTTGTTACATTGTTTGAGAATTGGTACTTTGGTGTTTTGAAAAGTGTATGATGTGGTGTCGATTGGTCAAGCTACGTTATGTTTTGATCCGCATGAGTTAGCTTGATTAAAAGATTTGAACTAACGTGATGGAATTGATTTATAAATCCATTTGATTGCTTGATGTTTTAATGGCTGCTTCTACATAAGTGTCGTTTAGAGTTTTAGTGTGTCGCTTGAGACAAACAACAAGTTTAAGTTGAGGGTGTTGATATACCGTGAGTTTACTGCATTTTTAATGTGTTTCACTTAGAGTTTGTGTGAATTTAGGGCTATGTTGTATTAGAATTTATGTTTTGTGTATAATGTTTGCAACAAATAGGCTTGAACGTGGTTGATGAAGACGTGAGCAGAAAAGTGAAGAAGTGGCCAACAACAGAGCCACCCACGGGTCGTAGGTCCAAGGACGAGCAGTGGATGGTCAGACGTAGGTTCTGGTATGGTGAGATGAGTTTAAATAATCAGTCCACGGAGTACCAGGACAGACCGTAGACCAGTCCACGGATTGTGGATGAGGCATCGTAATTTGAACATTCAGAAAGTCTAACAAGTGTGGAACCACGGAGCAAGCCAAAGTATCTTAGGTTAACACATGTTCCGTCCTACACATCCGTAAAGGAGGATTTCAAAGATGAAGGTTCCAGTACCTGATAAATTTATCCAAGACTTGAGTCACCAAAAGGATCCATGGATCGTGGGTTGAAACCTTTATAAACCGAATCTAGAGAGCTTATTTCCTTGTTTTGTTTCCTCTTGATTTAGGACTTTTTTCCTATAAATAGGAGTTGTAAACCTTGCGTTTGGGGTTAGAAATTATTGTAAGGTTTTATTTTTTTCTTTGTGGAAGTAATTTGTAAGATATTAGCAATTAACTTTCTGGAATTCGTTTTGTGCAACTTTAACTTTGAATTTCAATTGATAATTTCGGATTTTCATCAATTCTTTTTGTAAGTTGATGAATTCTTTTCACCCAATTATGAATTGTGTTCTTTCAAGCACAAATATTTAAATTCATAACTAGGGTTATGAGAACCATAAGCAATTTACAAAGTATGAATAATAATGAAGTAAATATTGAATAGTGTTTATGCATGTGCGCAACATTAGGACCCACCTCGTTCCTACTTTCCAGACCATCGAGGTAGTGAATGAGAAAAGAATTAGCAACAGAGATTTAGTGGATGCTATATAGTAGTCTAATTTAAATCAAAGTGAGAGTGAAAACTAAGTCATACATTGACATGATGACTAATATAAGGTAAAACGTAAGGTGAAGTAAGGCATCCTCCCGTAGCTGACCAAGGTACGAGGTGAAATTCCCTACTTGGAGGACTAAACACTTAGGGATACATAATCTACCAACTTTTCATGTAAAACACTAGGAAAGGATAACTATTATTAGGAATACCACGTTACGAGCCCTTGGGGAACACATATGCCCTAGTTTCTTTATCACATTGATACAACTAAGTTGAATCTTGTCTACTAGTTATGGAAGCATAATAATTTGTTACTTAATTACAATCCTCCACCCCATTGTTTAGTTTCCTTTGAAATTCACTGACTAACCGAATATAATTGATATTTATGTCTATACCATATTCCTTGTGGGATCGACCCTAACCTACAAGTTGGGTTCTTGATTTGACAATGATTGCTTATACTTAATTTGGATGGTGTAATATGTGTGTATCATGTACATGTAATTATCTTTGACTTCTATTTTGTCGTTTTTCCCACTAAGTCTAAAAATAGAAAAATATATTTTTTGTGTATTCACTGCAAAATAAATGTACATCTGTTGGGTAGGTAGATACCCCTTTATGTTTCTCTATATATTTGTGAAATTGGTTCACTTTCTTCAGCCCGACCTTTGATTTATTATGTCTTGACCAGTAAAACATTTGTTTTTGTTCATCTACTCCTCCATAAGCAAACCTCCTATTCCAAGATATGTTTTTTCCTCTTTGCTTTTAGCTGAAAGCAACATAAAATTTTCGTATAAGCACATTTTTATTTTTTGTATTTAACTAGATACCATTTTATATAGATATAAAATGGAGGATGATGATTGGGATATAGGTGCGGTCGTAAAAAGTTGTTATTTTAATAGACCTAACAATGTTATATATCCTAAGTTAGACATTGAGACTCATCTAAATAATATTTCAAATTCTTCTGATGCACTTTTAGCTCCTGACATGACTATTTTTAATGGCTTTTCTGAAATTTTCTCTTTAGATTTCCAAACTGCTCGCCAGGAAAAACCAAATGCGGTCTTGAGAAGTCGTAATATTAATAGACCTTACAATGTTTTAGCTCCTAAGTTAGACTTTGAGACTTATTTAAATAATATTTTGAATTCTTTTGATGCACTTTTAGATCTTCACATGACTATTTTTAATGGCTTATCTGAAATTTTCTCTTTAGATTACCAAACTGCTCACCAGGAAAAACTAGATGATCAGGTCGTGATAAACCAAAATGGTAACAAACAGTTGTACTAACATCCGATTCAACCATCTCAATTTATCAAACAAATCTCTTTTCCTCCATTACCAACAACAGTAGAGTGTGTGCCACAAACAACTAAAACACCAAAAGAATGGATTGATCTACAAAAACAACTCGGTATAGAGGCTAACATTTATTCTAATTTCACTTTTTCCATTAAGACTCCTTTGATACAAACTAGAACAAGGTAATACTCATTTTGTTACATTTTATGTATATATGTTCAAATTTTTAATTTTAGTACTTTTGATTTGAAATCAGGAAAAATCAGTCGATAAGGATTACCTACGAATTATTGCAAGAGGAACTGACAAATGATATATGGACATGGCGCAAGTACGGTCAGAAGCATATCAAAGATTCACCGTTTCCCAGGTTTTCTCTATTCACCATTTTTTCATGTCATAAAATGTTATGTTCCCTTCCGTTCTAAATTTTCATAAGAATAAGTCATATAATTATTAATGGTATATACACATGCAATATTTGACAAAACCTTATTATTATCATTTGTATATGACATAACAGGAATTACTATAAGTGCAGCACATCAAAACTCTACAAAGCAAAGAAAAAATTTGAGAAAAGCCCAAGGGAAGAGAAAATTTTCTTAATGTCCTATTCTGATGAACATAACCATGATCCACCCATGAACTATAAAACTCATGCTAGTTAAACGGTAATTACGAATTCAAGCTTCCAAAAGGCATAAACATTGTGCCCAAAATATCAACCTTGAGTGCATCAAACTCTTCATCCAAGCGTGTTAGTCAATCAAGTGATGTTGCTTCTCCAATTATCACAATAATGTCTCCACTTGGAATCAGGAGAAAAAAAAATAAAATGATTGTTCCGTCTGTGGAGGACAAATGTGATGGTAAAGAAGAGGTGGACATGAATGAAGATATTCTCATGGATTTGGAATAGCTCCAAGGAGTTAGTGCTTCCACCTAATAGTATGCAAATGACAAGAGGATTTGATCTTTCTCCCCTCCCCATTAACTCTTTATGTTGACATATGTGGTCTTCTAGTTGTGTTTCTATCGGTGATTTTAGTGTGAAAAATAAAAAATAATAGCTTTTTAGTTTACTATGCTTAACCATTTACATCATAGAAAAATGAATATTTTTCAATTTCGTTATTTTCTATTGTTATTCCGTTAAGGAATCTAGTCCTTGTTGTGAGTTGTGGTTCATTTCCTCAAATAGATCTCTCTTTAAGAAACCTTGTTTGACTTAATTTTAAGTTAAATTAAATAGACTAGTAAATTATCTTGGTTCAATTTAAGAAGTTTTACATACACGCAAAAATTTATTTTATAGTCTTTATCAAACTTACTTTTAGTTTTACGACATTTTCATAAATGAATATCTCTTGTAACTAAGAGTTTTGATGCAATGCATGTGCCAAGAAGAAGGAGGAGGAGGAGGAAAAATTTTCAAAAATCATAGTTTAAAATTTTTAGGAAATCCCTCTTTTTATATAGCACACGAAGGGTAGTATAAGAAAAGATGCTTATTGTATCTTATCATAAAAAAGTTACTGCCCTTTAGAAAAGTCACAACCCTTCAAAAAGATTAGTACTCATCGAAATGTCATAACTCTTTGAAAAATTCACAATCCTTCGTAAAAGTCACAGCTCTTCAGAAAAGTTGCAACCCTATAGAAAAGTCACTATCCTCCGAAAAGGTTACAACTTATCGGAAAAGTCATAACTCTTTGAATATATAACAGCAAAAGGTATATGCTTTTAATATAATATAATATAAATAAATAAATATAGTATAATATAAAATATAGAAGATATATAAATTTGATATTTTAAGTTCGGGGGTAAAATTAACATTTAAATTAAATAGTACATTCTATATTAAATAAATAAATTAAAACCAATTTGTTGTTTGTGCAACAGAACATTACTGAACGGCATGCAAGTAGAAGTTATTGATGAAGTATATTTATGGCTATGGAAATGAGTTAATATTAATTATCTATAAAATCTTCTCATTTGAACTTGAGTTATTTCATTCTCTTTGTTGCATCATTTTTGTTGATTTGTGTAATTTACCCACAAAAAATATTCTAATTGCATAATATAACAACACTCAAAATCTTCAATAATAGAAAACTTATAAGATTCGTAGTTTAAAAGTGTGTGAAAAAACCCTCTATTTTAGAGAACAAAAGATAGTATGAAAATACACTTATTATGCCTTATCTAATAAGTCACATCCATTAAGAAAAATCATAATTTTTTGAAAATATCATTACTCGTGGAAAAAGTCACAACTCTATAAAAACGACAATCATTCGAGAAAGTTGAAACCTATTAGTGTGAAAAAAGTTGTCACCTTTTAAGATAATCTAGAACAAATAAATAAATATAATATAAAATACAGAATATATACTAAATTGAGTATTTAAAGTTAAGGGTATTATAGTAATTAAACATTCAAGTTAGGAAGTTCATGCTTTTAAGGTAGTATTAAATTAATTTTGACACACGTACGTTGCATGTGAGTATCACACCATGTGGCACACTACTTTTAAAAATAATATGAATATTATGATGTAAAAAAATCAAGTAAACAATATTTAAATAAATAATAAAGTATAAGTTCCTAAGAATAGTGGTTGCAATTTTTTTATGATTGCTAGTGAATGATAGTCAATGATAAAATCTCTTAGTTACACTTTTAAATTGTAACATCCCAAAAAATTTTAAGTTAAGACTCACACCATTCTTTATTTGTTAATAGGATTGTACGGAGTGATTATTAATTTTTCGTAGGTGTTATGGTCAAATCTTTAGTGCAGGAATTATGTTGTATATGTATTAGGGTCATTAGAATCACCTAGAACAAACTTAAGTTGAAAGTGTTCTAACTGATTGAGTTTCAATATGAGATTTTACTTTGATCAACTTCAAACGATCATAACTCTTAACATATCAAATATTGGGTGGCTTGAAAACTATTTTAAATTCTTTGAGTTCTCTTTCCAATGTCGTCAAGTTTTCTTCATTTCGCGCTTGGAGTTAAAAGATATGTTTGTTTGAGTCAAGTCTTTTTTTTAAGGCACCTCAATCATTTTTAGAAGTGTAGTTTGTTTTTTCCCATCCCCCTAATCCTAAGTCACGTTTTTTTTCATCCAATTAAAGATTTGGGAATCGTTAAAATGATTTTTCACATTTTTTTAATACCTAGAGGAATTAGAGTAAGGTTTCAAGAGGAGCAAAAGCTTGGGTTCAGGAGTCGTTCAAGTTTCCATTGATTTCACCAAGAACGTTTGTTCTTTCAAGATATGTAAGGATTCTCACATTGTTAGTGTTTTTCATCCAAATGCTCTATATATCAATTAATTCAAGAAATTTTTATATCTGAAGGATCCATTCGTAGTTGTTGACATTGAGTTCAATTCTTTAACGATGAAGACTTTGATTCTTTTGTTTTATGAATCTTTGGTAGATTTATGTTTCCAAAAGAATTGTGTGAAAGTTCTCATGTATTCTTATCGGGTTTGAGGTCAAGAATATTTTAGGAGATATGTTTCCCATTGCTAAACTAGTTGGGGTCCTAATTTTAGCTTGAAAATTCATTTCGTTTCTGGGGCAGGGGTATGGGGTAGCGCAACATGACGCAACAGTGCGCCCCAAACCTGGGGCTGAAGTTTTGTGCCTGGCGTCCCGCACCAGCAGTGGTCAGGGGTCGCCTTGAAGATCCTTTTCGAGTTTCACTGGCTAGATTTCTCTTCTATCTAATTGCTCCTATAGGATCCATTTACCTTTTAAGTATTCCTGCATGTTCTAATCATGTCTATTTATGCATATTCAAAACCAACGTGACTTTAAGAGATTTTATTTATTTGATTTTGATTCCGTGAGTTACTAATTCTTTTTAAACTATATTCCTATTCATTGAAGTGTTATATGTTTTGCATTAAGATTCTTCAGTTGATTCGTTCTTGTCTATAGTTCGGCATTAACCCTATAAATTTAGTATTCTTGAGATGAGTAGTATCGTTGAGTTCTGAGTTCTTGAGTTCTGAGTATCGAGTTTCATATATTGTTATTTATATCTTTAGGTTGATTCATTCATGTCTATATTTAATCATGAACCATCCTTTAAATTGTGACTTTTCAGAATCTTTTGAGAATTGTCCTATACATTGCCGTCATATAAAAATGTCTTAACTAAGTGGATCCACTAGTTAATGCTAAAAAAGTACTTAGGATTCATCTAAAAGTATGATCCTTTACTACCCATGATTGCTACATAGTTTATGGATACTTGAGTTATCTGAACTCGCATCTCCATATCGGTTTTCAATACTACTCCCTGAATGTACTTAGCTCATATGTTTCAAAAAAAAATTGTTTATTTCATTTGAGTTAATTTCTCTAAATTTATCTTAAAAGCACTCTTGGAAATCGATGTTTTCATTTCTTGTTCAACTGTGAAAATATTTTAAACTCTAGTCCCCATATACTTCTTTGAAGAAATGAGCTTCAATCTTTACTCTTTGCTTAAGTGTTAAAACAAATTTAAACGTTTGCGAAAGACTTTTAAGAGCTTCTCTTAACTTGCTTCTTAACTTCTAGACCTGCCTCTGAGCTTTCCTTGAATTGAATTATGCATTCAAGATTCATGATCTCATGTTTTTTAAACATACCTTAGAGTGTTCGAATCAACTAGAAGCATAGGTAAGTTGCTAAGAAATTATTACGGAAAGATGAGAAAGAAATGGGAATAACTAGCGTCTCTAGCGCTCTGAAAGGCACGGGGCGCCAGCCCTTGAAATTCAGAGAGTGACTTGGGGTACTCTGCCTAGCGTAGGTCCCAAGAAGTCAACTTTCAGAGGCTTGATTGGAGCGCGCTGAGAGTCGCGGTACCCCTGCCTCTTCCCCGATTTTGATGAACTTTCTCCTTTGTTTTTCAACTCTAAACCCTCTAATTTCACTTGGTTATTTTTCTTAACACTTAGAATCTAATAATTCATCGATATGTGCATCATTTAACTCAAATTCACACCTAATTTACATGAATCAAACCAAGAAACTTCAACCACAAGAATTCAAATGAATTTACATCAAGAACTCATAGGAGTTACTTTCAAATCAATATAACTTAGCTAAATTGAATCAAGATTGTTGCATGGGTTAACTAAACCAACGCTATGTGATCTCACATGCCTCGTAGGGATCACCTCTTGACGAAGTCCACCAGCGATTCTTGAAAACACGACGATTCTTTCTCCTGCTCCTCTTTTCTCTTCTCTCAAAATCCTAACTTTTTTTTAAAAAGCGTAAACTATAAAACTTCATTTTAGATCCTTGATAATTACCAAAAAAGAAATTATTTAATAAGGTTAGGAAAATACAAAACTATCCTTCCAAAATCCAGATTGGACTTTCCTTATCCAAACAACCCAACTTTAAGGGTCATATCTCACTCATACGAACTCGGATTTGTAAAAACTCGACGGTGTTGGAAAGATTATTCAAAGGTCTTTCCTACGATATCTGGAAACACAGATTTCTCATCTTCAGATAGGATTTATTTTAATTTGAAGTTGACCAAAAACTGAACTTAACATAACAAATTTCAAGATTTTTTTACATTCTTCCCAAAAAAAGACGATTCCCAATTCTTAACTTCTTCCTAGTTATTTCAACTTTCGAGATGTTACAATATCTCCCACTTGGGAACATTTGTCCTCGATTGAGATTACTCTTACTATGTTAAGGATGTAATATCAATTATACAATTCAAATACCCAACAAACACAATGCGGTAAGAACATGCCAACTTATAAATTAAAGACTACTAAGAATAGAATTAGTACCTTTATTTGTAATTTCTCCTTTTCAAAGAGATATGGATATCTCTTCTTCATATCTTCCCCAGCTTCCTCAAAAAATTGGTTCCTCCAAAGAACATTGATTGATGTTACCTCTTTTATCCTCAATCTGCGAACTTGGCGATCTAAAATATGAATCAAAATCTTCTGATATGATAAGCTTTCTTTGATACCAAATACTTCAGTTGGTATTATAAGTGAAGGATCTCTCATACACTTCTTCAACATGGAGATATGAAATACTGGATGAACCACTGCCAATTCTTGGGGTAGCTCTAACCCATAAGCTACATTTCTACCCTTTTTTTATATTCTTTAAGCGCCAACATATCAGGGAGTGAGCTTTGCCTTTTTACGAAATCACATAACACCCTTCATTGGTCAACTTTTACATATGCCCAATCATCTACTTCAAACTCTTACTCCCTCCTCCTAACATCAGTATAGGATTTTTGATGACTCTGCGTTGTTTTCAACCTCTCTTGAATAACTTTAACCTTCCCCAATAATATATTTACTTAAAAATGCGTAATATTTCATTCTATTTATATAACTCAACAAGAAAGGACCATCACTGCAATACTTAGTTGTACAATAAGTTGTGTAAATTTTTTAGTGTCCGCATCTTCAAGTAAAAATGGGACGTTTTCTTAGATGTTGTATGTCTCTCCCTATCTTTTAATTTTAGTTAACTGCAAGGGCAAAATCAACTAATAAACTAAAATTATAAGATATTTTTGTCTCTCTTTTTTTTTGGTTGATTTTTAATTCGTTACTCGAAAGCACTCCAATTTGACCTATTTATAATAGGGAAATTTTTTAAAATGACAATATTTTAACATTTAAGAAGGCTCATTAGCAACACATTCAATATTTAGTAGAAATGTCAAATTATAGTTTGTTATGTATCTTATTTATGTTTTTATTATTTGTTTTTATTTAAAGAATATAATTATTTAATAACAAAAGGGAGAAAATCAAGGGAGAGAATATTTCAAAAAAAAGGTAAGGATATTTTAATTTTCTAATCACTTACGTTTCAAATAAAATTTTACACTGTGTTCTTTTTTTTTCTCCAGAATTTTTACCTTTTTAAAATTATATTCATTACACAATATATTCAATTAATATTCATTATAGTTTTTTATTAGTTTATATTCTTCCCAATAGGTATGCCAAATGTATCTATATAGTCATTTAAGAAATATATTTGTTTTTTTATATTTTTTTCTTCAAAAATCTATTATGTATTAATTTCAATATGTATTTTATTTGTATTTCTATTTATTCTAGTTTTTATTTAGAATTTTTTATAATAATATATAAAATGCAAAAAATTAGTATGATGAAAAAGTGAGAATGAAATATAATATTGAAAAGAAATAATTGAATATTTGGTGTAATCATTCATAAATAAAATACATAACTAGTTGACATACCTTTAGAATAAATACAAAGTAGAAAAAAATGTAAAATTCATAAACTATGCAACATAATTTTTGAATGAATACAAATATTAATTGCATACAAAGGATTTTAAATACAAATTGAGAAACGATACAAAATTCTTAATTTTTTTTATATATATAAAAAGAAACTAATAGAATTTTGTTCTTCATGTAAATAATATACATATCTAGTTAGTATACATTTGGGATGGATTCAATTAAGAACAAATACAAGATTCATAACTATACAACATGCGATTTTGAATAAATAGAAATATTTATAGCATACATACTAATTTGAATATTAATTGAGAAAGGATATAAAATTCTAAGAAAAAATTACAAGTACAAATACATAAAAATTTCATAGCATACAACACAAATCTAACAAAAAAATCATTAATAAAATTTGAGATGTCATAGTCATGTTAAATGTATTCATAAATTATTGAATGTCTATTAATGTGGAAAAAAACAATACATCATCAAAATTAACAAAAATGGACCCCAAAATACAATAATAAAATAACAATTGAATAAAAAATACAAACTAATAAATATTGCACAATGTACATAACAAAAAATTTAGAAATATATTCAGTACACAATGTTGAACAAATTGTTATTGAACTTCAACTCAACATGCAAAAATCTAAACATGAAAAAAATATTTAAATACCTCTTTATCAACAATTTGGTCTTCGCCGTCATTTTGCTGTACCCTACGAGTTACGTTTTCAATCTGAATTTGATAAAGACTTTATTCTTGTCGTCTCTCTTCCCTAATTTTAGAAGCAGATCTTACAATATCCACTATTTCTTCAGTAATACATATATTAAATGATGGAAAATCTCTAGAAACCATTTTACTAAGATTAATAGTGTTTCTTAGAATCATTTGTTGAAGTGTGTTTTATAGTTCTAAATGAGAAGAATTCTACTTTCACCAATGATTTAAACAACAATAAAATCAGAAAATAAATCTTAAAAAAAAGATAACGGTGATATTACCTTAATTAGAGGAATTTGTGTAAATTCAGATTTTGAAGATAAAAAAAACATTTCGGTAGAAGATAATAAAAAAATTGAAGTTGAAGAGAAGAAGAATTTGAAGGTTGAATAGGAATATGAACATGAAAATAAGGAGATAGAGAATTTTTTTTTTACTTATCGGATAAATATGGAAGAGATAGATATGGGGAAAATTTACAGATTTTGATTTTTTTAAAATTAAAATAATTTTGGAAATGTCATGTGGTAAGGTCAAAATGTCGTGACAATTGCATTTAAAGAAATGAAACGCTTATAAAGGCATATTTGGACCAAAAGTTGGACTTCTAGAGCATATTTAACCCTTTTCCCTTTTATAAAATGCATTATTTTTGTTCATTTATTGTTCAATTACTTTCAATATTTTTTTATCTAATAAAATTTAAACCTTATGACTTTATTTATATAGTAAAATTTTGATAATTTGACCTATTGTAATATGCTTTATAATTAATTTGTTTTTCTTGCTTCTTTACTTTTATCTTTTTTTTTCCTGTTGAATAAACAAGTGATGACGGTAATGAATTTGCTTGATGGTGAGAATTGAACTTTCCATTTCTCAAAAATAATTTTGTAAATATTTTCTATATCTAAGAAATTATATTAAATATTACATGTTAGTTTAGTCGTATATGAATTTTGGAGTTATTTCATAATAATTTGCAATATTTACTGGTTATGGTGTGTCCTTGATAGGTTTAGCCTTTAGCTCAGTAGCATCTTGATCTTGGAGTTGCTTCAGGTCATATCATCTGTTTAGGGGCAAACATACTGGAGTTTTTTGGATCATGCTAATTTCAATCACTATATTTTTTTGAATAATGGAACTAATTTAGTCGAGTACGCGCAAGCTATCTTAAATACCACGATTTACTTAAATATGAAATCACAACTTATAAGTAATAAAGTTTCTAATAGGTAAGGCTGTTGTTTCTCTATTGAGTTAATCAATGTTCTCTTTTTTGGTCTCATTGTTTACTGATAGCAGGTAACTTGTTACAGTTAAAGTGGCAAGCTGTTATGAGGTGTTCTTAAAAGATACCAAAGGTATGTTTTATATTTTTTCATAATAGATGGCAAACAATAAAGCATTTGACTTATTAACTCTTCATTTTTACCACCTTCTATGGTTTTTTTTTTGCGAAGGGAGGTATACTGGCACTAATATTTGATTCACACGCAGAGGATCGATGTTGGGAACAAGAATGTCTATTGGAATTAGCTCATGCTTCTACAGGTATTGTCGTTTTTTTTTGTAAAAAACTGCAAAGAACAATTATGAACATTTTGCTTGCACCGTCTTTGTTTTAAACACTACTCACTGGTATTTATTTTTAACTTTCATCTTAATTTCATTTACTTTTAGTTGATTGATGTTTATTCGTTTCTGAAAGGTATTCCAAAACTTTTTTTTATATTGTTCTCGAACAACTTCACTGTGGTTGTGATGAATTGGAAAATGCACAAGCATCATCAATGAGTTTGAGTATTTTTTCCAAGTCATATATTTATATCTTTTTCACATTGTAGTTAAAAAGTTTTGTACTATGCAGCCTATCAAAACAGATTGCTTCGTCTGTAAAAAATCTAGAAGGTTGCTGAGTTTTGCGGGTTGTAACCTTCACCAAGAAAGAAAAATTGTCCGGAGAGGATGATGTTGTTGTTGTTCCCGCTGCTGAGACTCATGTTCCAGCATTTGGATAGCCCATGGATATCATTACTGCTCTGCAGCTAGTGCTCATAAAGTCTAAATCTCTTGGACTACTTGCACGAGGACTTCATGAAGGTACAAAGGTCATTGAGAAGCATGTTTCACATCTTTGTGTACTTGAGGATCCTGAGGCTATCTTTTTCTATATTTATTTGTACTTGCATTAGAGTTTTCTAAACAAGTTATTTTTCTGACTACCAATTTTGTTTTCCCATCAGGTAGGATCATCTAATACTTGGTTGAAGTGGCCACTTGAAAAAAAGATGTATACAGAATTCTATATATTTATATCTTGTTTACATTGTAGTTAAAAAGTTTTCTACTATCTAACATGCATATAGAAGTTTTTTTGTTGATGATAATGAAAGTTATATGTTCTACCCATGATAATTATTTTTAATGAATTTTCTCAGAAAAATGGATTGTATTCGTATTCGATGAGCATTTTTGGTAGTCATTTTTTTGTGTTATTTTGTATTTATATTCACAATGCCTAAAAGATGTCCTTCACTATATATATACTAAAGTACACATCAAGCATTATACATATATGTAGAATTTGCCAGTGTCAAAACATATTAACATATATAAGCTATGCAGTTTAACTTTTATGTTTCTTCATGGTTTACATATTTATTTCTCTTTTCATTTTTACAGTGATCCTTCATCACTAAATAACTATGCAAAACATCTTATTATTGATTGAAAATATTGGCACGGGCCTCCATCTAGTAAACATATAATTGAATAAGCTGTCGTAAATGTTTTCATTTATTTTTCCTTCTTCTTTTTACAAAAATTCAAAATTCTAATTATTATATTATATAAATTTTTACAACTTTAAAATGGTTATATCAAATTTGCATTACGCCAATTTGTTAAATTATTTTAAAATTTTTATCTCATTTAAATGTAATAAATTTAAAATCTTTCATAAAAAAAAATAGTAGATTATTATTCAAACTAATTGGACATCATTAATTTTAATTATTTAAAAAAACTATGTTTATGGTGTCACACTTTTTCTACTCCTACTATATATAGATAGAATGATAAAATATAAGTTTCTATACTGATTATAAGCTTTTTTTTAATTACTACTGAAGCTGTCAAATTAATGTCTGATAAACACCTATAACTATTTATAATACGAAAAAAGGTCAAAAATACCCTTGAACTATAGGAAAAAGTCAAATACTCTATTCATCTTTAGGTCTAAATATAGCATTTTACTTCTTTTTATATTTATAAAAATACCCTTCCATTCATCTTTCAGGTCATTTATACCCTTGAAACTTAAAACCCTATCCTTTTTTTTAAAAAAAATATTATTCTGCGATTCTCCTCATTGAATGAATTAAATTATCCACCTCAACAAGATTTCCCCTCATAATTTATCCAAGATAAAAAGAATATACTTCTTCAAGACCTCAATTATTTTATTATTTTTTTATAAGAAAATCTAGTTATTTTTTATATTTGTTGTAGCTTTTTTTTTTTTTGTCCGACTCCCCTCAATTTTTTACTCTATTTTTCCTAGTTATTACTTGTAATGAAGTTACATGTCATAAGGAAAAATTATCAGCTACGATTTAATCAATTACATTAAAATTTTAAATACGATATAAATAATAAATATATCATAAACAAATTAATAATATAATGATCATACTAATATTATCCCATCCATAATATATTATAATTTTTTCTCTCTTTTCCTGTTCTTAGTTTTCGTAGGGATACGACCTACAACATCTATAATTTCTTCTTCTTTAAGTGAGTTGTTACAAATATCATTAGTCAAAAAAAATTATATGATTTTTTTTTTTAGAAATATAGACTTCGTTACGGATTTATGATATTATAATATGTCCTTGTAATTATGGCATGACAAATATTTTAAAATATTTTAAATTATCTAAAGCTATAGAAAATAGAAATTACTAAATTTTAAAAAATATATTTTTTTAATCTTGAAAAGATATATTTTTTTTATTTGGATAAATTAAGGAAACAAATTAATAGATGTGAGTTTTTATTCATTCAATAAGAAAATGACACATAATAAGTATTTTTGAAAAAAGAGAGAGAGGGTTGTTAGAAATATGGGTATAAGTGAGCGAAAAAGGTGGATGAAAAGGTAGTTTTAGACCAAAAAGATGAGTAAAAAGGTAAATTTAGACCAAAAGATGGATTCAGGATATTTTTAGACCTTTTCTATAGTTCAAGGGTATTTTTGGCCCCTTCTGTAACTAACATTTAATTATTTTCATAGCCATAAATATACTTTTGCAGCTACTTTTACATGACAACAAGTTCAATGATTTTCCATTACACAATCTACAACTTGTTTGAAGAGCCCAAACTAGGTATAGGATATATTCTATATACTAAAATTAAAATTTCTTCTAATTTTTTGGTCTTAAAGATGCACCCCATCCCCAAGAAAAGAATATATTATATTAAAAGGTTTAAAAACAAAAGTGCAACAACAAAAATTGGAAACAGAGGGTTGTCACTTTTCAATTGGGTTGCGACTTTTCCGAAGCATTGAGGCATTTTCGAAGTGTTGCAACTTTTTAATGACTTCCTGATGAGTTATGACCTTTTTGAAGGCTTGTGACTATTTTTTTCATACACTACCCTTTTAGCAATAAAAAAAGGGGCTTACTCAAGTTTATAAACTACATCTTTTAAAGTCTTCTTTTTCATTAAACGTGTAATTTAATATATTTTTTATATTTAAATTATATTATATATATGAAAGAAGACACTATTACTTATTGAATGATTACGATTTTTTCAAAGTTGTGACATTTTCGAAGATTATGACTCATATGATAAGAAATAATATGTCCATGCTAATACCACACTTTTTTTAAAACTATAAATTGATGGATCCTCACATTTTAAAATTATGTTTTTATGTTTTCTGTTCTCTTTTTAAAAATTCAAGATTGATTTACAAACGTTACCTATTTCAAAGTTGAATGAAATTTAAACACTCCTTAACATGAATGTTAAATTAATCTAATACTGTAATTAAAAATATCCAATTTATTCTATCTTCAATATTTTATATCAATATTTTTATATAATGTTTATCTTAAAAGTAAGAACTCCAAAAATATTATAATTACTATGTTATGTACTATAGTAAAGGGAGTAGAAAATATATTTATGTCACCACAAGAGCGTACACTCTGGACGTGGACGACACTCGAGAATCATGCTGGCCATAACGCGAACTCTCATCTTGAATAAATACAAGCAGAAGATTAACTCAAGCACATATAAGCATCAATTGAAAGAAACATTTAAAAAAAGTTTACTGAATATCAAAACTTCGTTTAATATACTCGGCTTTGAAACATAAGCTTTATATAAAACAAGTGAAATTGAAATACTCTCCAAAAGTTTCTATCTACAAAGCCTTCACTATCCAAAGATGAGTATCGAGACAAGATCCACAGCTCGTTAAAGGAACTACTACTAACAACCCATAAAACTGGAGTCCTCCAAAAGCAAGGAGGTCCTACTTAAAAGTTGACGAGTAGATGAAATGATCCAAACACACTCTTGTTGAGGATCCTTAGAACTTGTATCTACATCATTAAGAGATGTAAGACGAATGACATCAAACATTGAATGTATGAGTATTTAATATAGCTTAATAACTAATAACTAAATGAAAGGACTATAGTAGATATAAGTATATACTCAATTGAATGTCGAAAATGAAAGAAGTTACATTATTAAAATTTTACAAAAATTAGTTACTCATCTCTGAACTCAATATATTATGTAATATTATAAAAGCACACATTTAAATCTATTTGGGAGATTCTCTACATGGAAATCATCACTATGGGTTACATGATGATACAACATCTCACTCACACTGTCAAAATTGTCTTATACCTTGACAAGGTATAGAACACCTCAACTAAGTGGATCCACTAAGCTGTGACCAAAGGCACTAAGAATTCTTCTAAAAAGTGTAATTCGTTACCCATGTTGGTATACATGGTTTATGAAGATTTTGATTTTTTTTGAACTCATTCTCGTATCGATGTTCAATACTACTTCCAAATTATATGCTCATCCTCAAATGTATTAAACATGCTCTTTCTCTATTTTGAGGTAATTACTCAAAAAAACCTTTTAAAAGATGTAATTCTCTGAAATATCTCTGAAATCATAAACTCTTTTAGAAATCAAAGTTCCTCTTTCTCAATGTAAAAGTAATACATTTGGGAATCAATTAGTTCCCTTAAACTATGCTTAAAAATTCTTTAAACTCTACTTAAATGTAACATCGCACAAGTAGAAATAACTAGGAAGAAGTTAAGTATTTGAACTAGTCATTTTTGGAAAGAATGTACATAAATCTTAAAATTTTTTAAGTATGTTAAGTTGAGTTTTTAGTCAACTTCAGAAGGCGATAACTCATAGATCAGGATGAGTTAGGTGTATTTCCAGATATTGTAGGAAATATTTTTGAATAATCTTCCCAACACCGCCGAGTTTGTATAAGGGATATATGACCCTTGGAAGTTGGGATGTGTGAATAAGGAAAGCCCAATACGGATTTTTGAAGGGTAGTTTGGTCTTTTTCTTAACATATTATTTTAATTTTTTTTTTTGGTAATTATATAAGGGTCTAAACTGAAGTTTTTTAGCTTACGCTTTTGTAAAAAGAGTTAGGGTTTTGAGAGAAAAGAAAAGAAGATAAAAGAGTAGAAGGAGCAAGAATCGTCGAGTTCGTCTAGAATCACTTGTGGATTTCGTCAAGGGTTAATATCTACGAGGTATGTGAGATCACATTACGTTGGATAAGTTCACCCACACACCAATCATCATTCAATTCAGCGAACTTGATTTTATTTGAAAGTAAATCTTATGAGTTCTTGATGTAAATTCGTTTGAATTCTTGTGGATTCTTCTGGTTGAAATTCTTGAGTTTGATTATGTAAATTAGGTGTGAATTTCAGCTAGTTCCTTCTAGTTGATGAATATGTTAGTTCTAAGTGTTTGGAAAAATAACCAAGTAAAATTACAGGGTTTAGAGTTGAAAAACGAAGGTGAAGTTCGTCAAAAATATGGGGAAGAGGGTGAGCGCCCCCCAAAGCAACCTCTGAAAGTTTAAAACCGAGCCACCGCGCCAGACAGAGCGCCCCCAGTAAATCTCTGAATTTCAAGGGCTGGCACCCCACACCTTTTAGAGCGCCAGGGACGTCAGTTCTTCCCATTTCTTCCCCACATTCCATACTAGTTCCTTAGCAACACGCCTATGTTTTCTAGTTAATTACAACACTCTAAGGTACCTCTAAAAATCATGAAATCATTAATAAAAATGAGATCATGATTCTTGAATTTATTATTTATTTCAAGGAAAGTTAAGTGTCGTGTCTAGAAGTTAAAAAACAAGTCAAGAGAAGTTTTTAAATGTTTTCAAAAGTTTTTCGCAAACATTTTAACTTTCTTTTTTAAGACTTAAAGTTAAAGTTAAGTAAAAAGTAAATAATGATATTCATTTCTTCAAAGTAGTATATGGGGACTTTAAAATGTTTTCACATTTTAATTAAAAAGGGAAACACCGATTTCTAAGAGAGATATTAAATTTAGTTTTGAGTAGTTATCTCAAATAAAAGAAATAATTTTTGTTTCAAAACACATGAGCTAAGTATATTTTGGGAGTATTCAGACAATTCAAGTCTCCATAAACCATGTAACCATCATTGGTAGTAAATGATTATAACTTTGAAATGAATCCTAAGTGCTATTTAGCAAAGACTAGTGGATCCACTTAGTTAAAACTTTTAATATGATGTTTAAGTATAGGACAGTTTTGTCAGTGTGGACAAGACATTGTATCACCACTTAGGCTCATAGTGGTTGTTATTAGTTAGAGAATCTGCCATGGAAACTATATTACTTTATTATATAAGTAAAGTTGAGTTTGTTATCTCATTTTTTAACGGCCTAAGTTTCTTACTACATTTTTAAAAGCTTTGTATATATTACACGTGTTTTATAGATTTATATTGTGTTGAGTTATCCATGAGTTGAGTAAATCCAAGGTAAGTGTTTCTTTCAAACTCTTTTCAAGCCTATGTATGTTTAACATTCCAACTCGTGTACTTGTACATTTAATGTACTGATGCCAGTTGACCTGCATTGTATTATGATGCAAGCACAGGTAACCAGGATCAACATCCACCACCTCGTTGATCAGGTTGAACACTCAGAGTCATGGTGAGCCTCCTTGCTTTCCAGAGGGCTTCTTTTTACATTGCTTAATAGTATTCAATTTTAGGATTATCAGAGGTCCTATGTAATATCCCTCTTTATTTTAGAGGCTTCATAGACATATAATTATAGCTTTTTTGTCTTATTCTTTTTAGTTGTGTAAGTTTAAGAATTGAGTGACCATTTTTGCTAAGATATTATTTCTTAATTTATTGCATGAGTGATATTTCTTGTGTTTAAGTCTTCCACTGAGTAAGTAAGCTAGGCCAAAGACTCGGTTGGGACCAAATGGTTCTTGAGTGCCAATTCCGCCCAGGGTGTATGCTTGAGGCATGACAAACTTGATGTTAGAGCATATAGTTCAAGAGTCCTCGTAAGTTTATAAAGTCGTGCATGTAGAGTCCTAGTAATCGGTGTGAAGCACGCTGCGCCACCTCTATAATTAGGAGACTGCAATACTTAGGAAAATATTTCCACTTATTTCATACTCACTTAGTGCGTTAGAGTTGATATTTAAAAAGTTTCTTTTTAACTCATTCATGTGCATAACTGATTGTGAGTTGCAATTTTTTTTAGAGTATTTTCATGGGGCGTTTCTTTCCTTGTTAGATAAGAGAAGCAAAGAGATGGTTGCCGACATGAGGAGCAGGGTGAGTTTATTCATTGTTGGTTGCCTCGTTTGTCAAATAAGGGAAGTAAGAAAACCATGCTAATAGGTGACATAGGCATAACAAGGATGATGATCCAACTGCAACAATTTGAGGGATATGGAAGAGTTAAATAACAAGATTTTAGACATCAAGGAAAGAATCTTAGTAGCAAAAGAGTAATGCAAAACGGTCTTCATTCAAACATAAGCAAAAGGGACATTCTCTAATATTTACTATTGCACCTACACCATGGAACAAAATTTGAGTATGATAGTCAGAATTCCCAACACTTCAAAGCTAGACCTACACAGTGTCAGGGTATTGTGTCACAAGAAGGTAACTAGGATCTTGCATATGCTAAGTGTGGTAGAATCTATCCTGGTTACTTTTGCGATGGATTGACAACTTCTTTCAAGAAGGTCACTTCCTGAAAGAGTGATCTAAGAATCGACAAGGTAATGTAAATCAGGGTAATAGAGCTCAATCTTCATCAGTTTCTCCATTAGAGAGCGCTATACTAGATGAGTTACTTCTAATACTAGCAGAGGATCAAACCGCCTTTATGCGATCAATAGTCGCCAAGAGCAAGAGAACTCACCAGATGTTGTCACTGGTATGATTAAAGTATTTACTCTTAATGTTTACGATTTGCTAGACCCAAAAGCAAGTTTATCTTTTGTGACTTCTTATGTTGAAAATAAGTTTGATTTCTTCATGAAAAATATCCTAACCCTGTTGTATTTCTACACATGTTGGGGAGTATATTCTAGCTGAGCGAGTATATCGTGATTGTGTTATTTCCATCAATTACAAGGATACCATGACTGATTTAATTGAGTTAGACATGGTAGATTTTGATGTCATTCTAGATATGGACTGACTTCATGCCTATTATGCTCAGTTGATTGTAGGACTAAAGTTTTCAAGTTTCAGTCTCCAAATGAGAAAGTGTTAGAGTGGAAAAGTAGTTCAGCAGAGCCTATGAGTAATTTTATTTCGTACCTTAAGGTGAGATAGTTAGTTTCCAAGGATTGTGTCTATCGATTAGTCCGACTTAATAACTCTAATGTTGAGATACCTCTCATTCAATTAGTTTCAATGGTAAAAGAGTTTCCATAAGTCTTTCTAGATGATCTATTTAAAGTCCTTCTTGAGAGAGAAACAGAACTCGGCATAGACATTCTTCAGATATTCTTTCTATCTCTATTCCTCCATATAGAATAGCATAAGAAGAGTTGAAAGATCTTAAAGAACCATTGAAATATCTCCTTTGTAAAGGTTTCATCGACCAAGTGTCTCACCTTGGGGCGCTACACTCTTATTCGACCAAGTGTCTCACCTTGGGGCGCTCCAGTCTTATTTGTGAGAAAAAAAATGGTTTCCTTAGGAAGTGTATAGATTACCGCCACTTTAACAAGATTACCATCAAGAATAAGTATCCTCTTCTGAGAATTGATGATCTTTGCGATCAGCTTCAGGGTGCTTCTTGTTTCTCTAAGATAGATCTCAAATCGGGCTACCATCAGTTGAGGGTAAGGGAATGTGACATTCCAAAGACAACATTCAGGACCTGTTATGGTCATTATGATTTGCTAGTTATGTCCTTTGGTTTGACTAATGCATTTGCAACATTCATTGTTCTTATGAATAGGATATTCAAGCCTTATTTAAATATATTTGTTATCGTCTTCATTGATGACATACTAATCTGTTCGAAGAATGAAAAAGATCATTCTATCCATCTCAGACTAGTTCTTCTGACTTTTAAATAAGGATTTATATGCTATGTTTTCAAAATGTGAGTTTTGTCTCAAGTCTGTGGCATTCTATGGCCACATAGTTTCTGGTGATCGAATCAATGTTGATATCCAGAAAATAGAGGCATTGCAGAGTGGGCCTAGCCCCGCATATCCAAATAATATTAGAAGTTTCTTGGGTTTAGTAATGGCTATTATAAAAGGTTCATAGAGGGGTTATCGTCTATTTTATTCCCTCTTACCAAGTTGTCTTAGAAGACCGTGAAGTTTCAATGGTATGAAGCTTGTGAGAAAAACTTTCAGCAATTGAAAAAGAGGTTGACTACTGTCGCACTATTAACCTTACCTGAAGGAATGTAGAGCTTTGTTATTTATTGTGATGCATCTAGAGTTTGTTTGTATTTTGTCTTAATGCAACATCGAAAGGTTATGAATTATGCCTCCAGACAGTTCAAAGATCATGAGAAGAACTACCCTATCCATGATCTAGAGTAGGATGGCGTAGTATTTGATTTCAAAATATGGTCCATTATTTTTATGATATTCATTTGGATGTGTTCAACGATCACAATAGTCTTTAGTATGTGTGTACTTAGAAAGAACTTAATCTCAGACAAAAGAGATTGTTATAATTACTTAAGGATTGTGACATGAGTTGGTTGTCTACGGGTAGTACCACCCACTTTGAGTAAAAGAAGAAACAACTAGATGAGATGTGCATAGACTTGCGCGCCTAAGAGTTCGTTTAATGGATTTCACAAAAGAAGGAGTTATGGTGATGACTAGGGTTGAATCATCTTTAGTGTCAAAAGTAAAAGAGAAGAAAAACCAAGACCCTATTATTCCAGGATTGAAGAAAAATACTCATAACTATAAAGTAATGGATTTTGAACGAGGGGGAGATAGTGTATTGAGATATCAATGTCTATTGTATTGAGCTAAGGTCTATTGTGTGTATCAAGGATGGATGAACACCACGAAAAGAATCATAGAGAAGGCTCATAACTCCATATATTCCATTCATCTAGGTTACATAAAGATGTATAGTAGCTTGAGAAAATTTTATGGTGAAGTTGTATGAAGAAGGCCATTGCAGAATTTATTGCCAAGTGACCGAATTGTCAACAAGTTAAAGTGGAGCACCAAATGGCTGGTCGTTTAGCTCAAAATAAAGAACTTCTGAAATAAAAGTGAGAGATGATTAAATATGGATTTCATTAAAGATTTAGCATGGTCTCACAGGAAGCATGATTCTATTTGGGTGATTGCTTATAGAATGACAAAATCATCCCACTTTCCCCGGTAAAGACTACCCATTCAACGAACGATTATGCCAAGTAATAGATTCAAGAAGTTGTAAGACTTCATGGGGTTTCAGTCTCTATTAATTCAGAGACAGGTGTAAAAATTATTGTACTGTTTTGGACGTCATTCCAAAAAATCTCTGGTTCAAAGGTGAACTTAAGTACAACCGTTCATCCTTAGGAAAATGACAAGTAGAGCGCACTATTCAGACCTTAGAGGATATGATGAGGGATTGTGTGATTGTCTTCAAATGTAATTGGGATGATCACATAACTCTCATCAAATTTTCTTACAACAATAGTTACCATTTTAGCATCCAAATGGCTCCTTATGAATCTCTTGGTGGGAGAAGGTGAAAATATCCTATTGGATAACATGAAGTGGGTAAAGCTGGGTAGGACCAGATTTAGTTCATCAAGCTATGGAGAAGGTGAAAGTGATTCATCTCGATTGAAAACAACGCATAGTCAGAAATCGTATATTGATGTTTGGATGAGGGAGATAGAGTTTGAAGTAGATTATTTGGTATATTTGAAAATATCACCAAAAAAGGGTGATATGCGATTTGGTAAGAAGGTAAAGATTAGTCCCCGGTATATTGACCCTTAAAAAATATCAAAAACGGTTGGTAATGTAGCTTATGAGTTAGAGATACCCCAAGAGTTGGCAGTGGCTAGTCCGGTAGTTCACATCTCCATGTTGAAGAAGTGCATGGCATATCCTTCACTTATCGTACCAACTAAAGAAAATGGTATCAAGGATAGCTTATCTTATAAGGAGATTCTGGTTTAGAGTTTAGATCGCCAATTTTTAAAGTTGAGGATAAAAAAGGTAACATTAGTCAAAGTTCTTTGGAGGAACTAATATCTTTAAGAATCTACTTGGGAAGCTGAGGAAGATATGAAGATGAGATATCCACATTTCTTTGAAACTCGATACACTACATATAGAGGTACTAATTCTCTTCTTAGTACTCTTTAGTTTATAAGTTGGCATGTTGTTACTGCATTGTGTTTGTTGGGTGTTTGAATTGCATGATTGATATTAAAACCTTAGTCTGGTAAGAGAAATTTCATTCGATGACGAATGTTTCCAAGGGAGAGATATTGTAATATCTCACATGTTGAAATAACTAGAAAGAAGTTAAAAACTATAAATAGTCATTTTTGGAAAGAATATAAAAAAATCTAGATATTATTTAAGTATGTTAAGTTGAGTTTTTGGTAAAAAAACTCTAGATATTAGGTGTGTTTCAAGATTTTGTAGGAAATAACTTTGAATAATATTTCCAAAACTACGAGTTTGCGCGATTTTGAGTTTGTATGAGTGAGATATGACCCTTGGAATTTGGGTTGTTTGACTAAGAAAAGTCTAGTCCAAATTTGGAAGGGTATTTTGGTCTTTTCCTTACCCTATTATTTCAATTTGGTTTTAGGAAATCATCTAAGGGTCTAAATTGAAGTTGATCAGTTTATCTTCCTTATGAATAAGAGTTAGGGTTTTGAGAGAAGAGAAAAGAAGGAGAAGAAAAATGAGAAGGAGAAATAATCTCCAAGTTCCTCAAGAATCACTTGTGGATTTCGTCAAGGGGTTAGTTTATCTACACACGAATAATGATTCAATTCGGCAAAGTTATATTGATTTGAAAGTAAATCATATGAGTTCTTGATGTAAATTTGTCTAAATTATTGTGGTTGAAGTTTCTTGAGTTTGATTTATGTTAATTAGGTGTTAATTCGAGTTAAATCCTGCACATATTGATGAATTAGTCGATTCTATGCATTTGAGAAAAGAACCAAGTGAATTTATATATATATATATATATATATATATATATATATATATATATATATATATATATATATGTATGTATGTATATATATATATATATATGTATGTATGTATGTATGTATTGGGTTAATCATTGGGGTTAATCATTTTGTTTTCATTTTACAAGATATCTTCAGTTATGAAAATATAAAAATGTTGTAAAACGAAAATTAAGTTTGAAAAAGACTACAAAATAAGTTTTAGCATGTGTGTAAAACTTCTTAAATAGAACACCGATAATTTACTAGTATATATAATTTAATATAAAATTAAGTAAAACAAGGTTTCTTAAAGAGAGAAATATTTGTGGAGACGAACCACAACTTACAACAAGGACTAGATTCCTTAATAACAATAGAAAATAACGAAACTGAAAAAATATCTATTTATCTATGATGTAAAATGGTTAAGCATAGAAAACTACAAACCTATACTTATTGAATTCCCACAATAAAATCACTGCTAGAAACATGACTAGAATACACATATGTCGACATAAATAGTTGGTGGAGAGGGGAGAAAGATTAAATCCTCTTTTGATTTTTCATACTATTAGGTGGAAGCAATAACTCTTTGGAGTTATTTAAAATCTATGAGAGTATCTTCATTCATGTCCACCTCTTCTTTACCATCACATTTCCACAGATGCAATAATCATTTTATTTTTGCTCCATATTTCAAGTGGAGGCATAGTTGTGATAATTGGAGAAGCAATAACACTTGAACGCTTAACGAACTTGGATGAAGAGTTTGATGCACTTAAGGTTGTGTTTTGGGCACAATGTTTATGACTTTTTGAAACTTGAATTTGTAATTACTTTTGCAACTAGAAAGATTATTATGGTTCATGGGTGGATCATGGTTATGTTCATCGGAATAGGACACCAAGAAAATTTTCTCGTCCATTAGGCTTTTCTCAATTTTTTTCTTTGCTTTGCAGAATTTTGATGTGCTGCACTTATAATAATTCCTGTTAAGTCATACACATATAATAATAATCAGGTTTAGTAAAATATTGCATGTGTATATACCATTAATAATTTTACAACTTATTGTTATTAATATTGAGAACGGAAAGGAACATGACACTCTATGAATTGAAAAAATGGTAAAGAGACCAAACCTTGGAAATGGTGAATCTTTGATATGTTTCTGACCGTACTTACGCCATGTCCATATATCATTTGTGAGTTCTTCTTGCAATAATTCATAGGTAATACTTATCGACTGATTTTTCCTGATTTCAAATCCAAAGTACTAAAATTAAAAATTTGAACATATACACAAAAATGTAATAAAATGAGTGATTACCTAGTTCTAGTTTTTATCAAAGGAGTCTTCATGACTAAAAAAGTGAAATTAGGATAACTTTTAGCCCCTACATCGAGTTGTTGTAGATCAATCCATTCTTTTGGTGTTGTAGTTGCTGATTGCTGACACGCTACTGTTGTTGGTAATGGAGGAAAAGAGATTTGTTGGATAAAATGAGATGGTTGAATTGGATGTAAGTACAACTGTTGGCTACCATTTTGGATTATCATCATGACCTGATCATCTGGTTTTTCCTGGTAAGCATTTGGGAAATCTAAAGACAAAATTTCAGATAAGGCATTAAAAATAGTCATGCTAGGAGCTAAAAGTATGTCAAAAGAATTCAAAAGATCATTTAGATTAGTCTCAAAGTCTAACTTAGGAGCTACACAAGTATAAGGTCTATTAATAATTACAACTTCTTACTACCGCACCTATATCCCAATCATCATCCTGCATTTTATATCTACATATAATGGTATCTATTTAAATGAAAAAAATAAAAATGAGCTTATAAAAGAAAGTAATGTTGTTTTCTGCTAAAAGCAGAGAAAAAATAATGTATCTAAAGAGGAGGTTGGGTTATGGAGGAGTTGGTAAGCAATAGAAACGTATTAGTGGTTAGGACATTATAGATCAAAGGCTGGGATAAAAAAAAGTTACTCAATTTCACATATATATAGAGAAATATAAATGGGTATCTGCCTACCCATCATATCCACATTTAGTTTGCAGTTAATGCGCAATAATTCTTTTTTTTCTATTTTAGAGTGAGTGGATCAATGACTAAAGAGAAGTCAAAGATAATTACATGTACCTGATACACCCATATTACACCACCCTAATAAAGTATAAGTGATCATTATCAATAAAAGTACCCAACTTGTATGTTGGGGTCGATCCCACGAGAAATACGGTCTACACTAAAAATCAATTATATTCGGTTAGTCAATGAATTTCAAAGGAAAGTAAACAAGGGGGGTTGGGGTGGTAATGAAGTAACATATTATTATGCTTCAATATCAATTAGATAAGATTCAATGTAGTTTTATGAATATGAGAAAGAAACTAGGTCATATGTGTTTCCTATAGGCTCTAAATGTGGTAATTATAATAATAGTAAACCTTTCCTAGTGTTTTACATGAAAAATTTGTAAGTTATGTATCCCTAAGTGATTGGTCCTCCAACTAGGATATTTAACCTCGTACCTTAGTCCCGCTATGGGTGTATGGCTTACTAAACCTTATCTTTTACCTAAGATTGGTCATCACATCAATATATGACTCATTTTTCACATTCATTCCAATTGAAATTAGACTATTAGATTCATCCACTAAATATCTATTGCTAATTCTTTTCTCATTCACTTCCTCAATGGTTCAAAAAGTAGGAACGAGGTGGGTTCTAAGCGTGCGCACCGCTAAAAAGACTTTTAAGTGAAATAACGAACAGTACATGCATAAACACTATTCAAGGGTTACTTCATTATTATTAATACTTTGTTAATTG
The DNA here is from genome assembly GCA_027704765.1 of Solanum habrochaites. Taxonomy (NCBI): domain Eukaryota; kingdom Viridiplantae; phylum Streptophyta; class Magnoliopsida; order Solanales; family Solanaceae; genus Solanum; species Solanum habrochaites. Next base: position 45,744,652 of record JAKWJA010002492.1, read on the forward strand.
TTCATAGTTCCCACAGACCTAGTTGTGGATTTATCTACTAATGCTTGACAGAATACAATTCATTATTGGGTGAAAAAGAACTCATGAAATTACAAGTAGAATTGATGAAAAACAGAAATCTTCAATTGAAATTCAAAGTTAAACTTGAATAAAATGAATTATGGAAAGTTAATTGATAAGAATTTACAAATTACTTCCACAAAGAACAAAAACAAAACCTTACAATAATGCCTAACCCCAAAAGCGAGGTTTCCAACTCCTATTTATAGTTAACAAGTCCTAAATCAATAGGAAACAAAATAAGGAAATATGCTCTCTGGATGCGGTTCAAATAAACGTTTCAACCCACGGAGTGTGGGTTGACCCACGATTTATGGGTCCCTTTTGTGGCTCAACACTTGGATAAATTCATCATTTACGGGAACCTTCAACTTTCAGACTCTCCTTGACATATGTGTAGGACAGAACGTGGGTTGACCTAAAACCTTTGGGCTTGCTCCATGTTCCACGCTTGTTAGACTTTCCTGACGTTCCACCTATAATTCATCACCACGGTCTGTAGATTGGTCTACGGTCCATCCTTTTACTATGTGCAATTATTATTGAAACTCATAATCATTCTAGGACCTACATATGACCATCCACTACCCGCCATTGGACCTACCGTCTGTGGGTGGTTCCGTTAGTGGCCAATGCTTCACTTTTCAGCTCACATCTTTATCAACCACGTCCAACCCTATTTCCTACAAACATTATACATAAACATTAATTTTAATGCAACATAGACCTAGACACACACAAAATCTAAGTGAAACGCATAGAAAATACCGTAAAATCACGGTACGTAAACACCCTCAACTTAAACTTATTATTCGTTTCAAGCGACACATTAAAACTCTAAACGACACTTATGTATAAGCAAACATTCAAACATCTAGCAATCACATATCTTTATAAATCAATTCTGTTACATTAGTGTGAGTCTTTTCATCTAGATTCAACAATCGAATTCATGAAGATAAGAACATGACATAACTTGGCCAATCAACACCACAACATACATTTTTCACAATACGAAAGTACCAATTCTCCAACAATGTAACTAGTGCTCTCACTTCAAAAGAAATCTTTTTTTTTCACACAGAAGATATGAATTTGAGTTATCTTTTAAATTATCCACGCTCAACATAGGATTTTGTCCTAAGTCAAGGTGCCCGTGTCCAAGAAGGGACCAGGGCCAAAACAATAATCTTAGGAAAGGTGAGTGAGGTGCATTGAAAGAAGTGGAATATATTAGTGTCAAATAGTTGGATTAAAGGGAAAATTTGTTTCTTTGGCTTGGATTATTTTAGGCTTGAGTGGACTTATTAGAAAAAAGGGCCTATGATCATTTCCCATCTTCTAGCCTAGATTACCTTAGCAAGAGTAACGGGCAAGTTCTATATTGCCCCACAATGAACGTTAAAACTTTTCTCACACACTTGGCACATTGTTTCATTATCAGATTATTATATTACCTAGTTCATGTTTTAGCTTAAGTCATGAGGTCAAATTCGTTCCTTATCATGTCATATTGAGATCCAACATATTTGATTCATCAATCCTATAGATTTAAAACATTTTAAAACTTTTGGACGGCTATCGACTTTATGCTATTTATGCCATCATGCTTTTATTTTTTCTTACTTCTACACATTCATACATAAACAAAATGGTTCAACATAAAAGAAAACAATCATTTGGGGAAAAACACAAGCAAGAAAACTCCAAAGTAAGATTATGAGTTGAGTTACTAAAACTTCACCCTATCACTCTTTATACCCCACCCCAACAAAATAAGGTGTAATTTCTCTCAGTGCACAAAATTTAAAAATAAAGCATACGGTGAAGCAAACCATGACGCATATGCGACGAATAACTCTCAAGAAGCGGGTGGTTCCACTTTCCAAGAGCCTCACGAATCAACACTAGGGACTAAATTAGTAGCGCCTCACAAACAAAAGTAACACCCTCATTAATATTCAAACTTGAAGATGTGTCAACAACTATCTCCCAGACCCGATCCTGTCTCATCTCCTCATTAAGTATGTATGCCCTCTGAGCCTCCTCAATATTCTTGAACTCCTTATTCTTCAATCTCTGAGTCTCCTCAGCATCAGAAGAGTGGTCGGAGTTGTGGAACTTTCTAGTAGGATAGGAAGAATCTGGTGGTGGCATAACATAGCCAAATAAGGTGTTCATTCGCACCTCATCCTCCTCCGTTGTAGAGGTAGCCTCTGGTGCAGTCTCTAGTGTTTCTAGAAGGGTGTCAACATCAGCACGAAGGCTGGCCAACTCCATTGGGAACTGGACAAATCAATAGTCGGGGCCGACCTATATAGTATTCTCAAGTTAATAACATCCAAGCACTTATGAATGACCTTAATCTTTCGGTCTATCAACTGTCGCATCCTCGCCTTTAAATACTCAATTGAACGCTTTATGAATGATCTCATATGATGTAGCAGAGTGGCCATGTGAGTCTCCATTTTTTTGGCTCACGCTAAAGGAACAATAGTGTACCGTAAAGAGTGAGTGGCTCGGGAGGAGCCAGTGCTTGACTAGTGGACGAAGACGGTGGAGCCTGGGAGTTCGCTGTAGGGGTTGGAATGGTAGTGTTATCAGCCTGCATCTTCTCCACATCCGCAACAAGATCATCACCCAAAGGCGGTACTTCAACCTTTAGCTCCTTACTAGGTGTAACTTAGTTGGCATCGTTCTGAATGAGGCTGATGTCCTGTGTCTTGGTTTACTCAAGAAACTGATCGCAATACCAAACAAGCACTGAAGCTTCTCTTAAGAGGTGAAAAATAAGGCACTGGAAGGGCAGGGTAGTGGTGGCCTTGAACGGCCTCTTATGGATATCCACAATAAGGATGCGGGCAAAGTCAATCTCCAAACCTGCCAACATGGTTGCTAGAATTATTGCCCAGTCCCAAGTAAACACATTGTTTGCTTCAGTCGAGGATAGTCTATACCAAACCAACAATGAGAAGAACTTCTCAAAGAAGCTCAATACTGTCTTTCTAATTCCCATACTAGGAGTTCGTACCCACTCAACTCTCTTCACATCCCTGGTAATGTGACATGTTTCCACCTCAATAGTGTCTCTCTCTACTCAGCATCCCTCTGAAATGACCCTCTCTGAATAACTCCTATCCTGTAGTCATACTCTGTTGTATTCATGGGTAGAGTATAGTCTAGGATATATATGAATCTATGAATCGTGACCTTGGTGATGTCGACTATGAAATGATTGTGAAACCATAAACTAATGTGGAATGAAGTAAAGGCTAAGCTATGGTCTTAGACTATTTAGAAATGGAATTTCTAATGGTGGAAGTAATAGAGGAATAGAAATTTCTCTCTATCTCCTCGCTGTATTTCCCAAGGCTCCGTGCCATTCACTCATAAAAGTGTCTCCAAAAGGGTTCATCAATAGCTGGTTTAGTTTGGAGGCTGCCATTTAGGACCCTACGCTCCTAAATCATGATCCTGACCATCCTACGATACTCATTCAACATCATGTCATTCTCATAAATCTAATACTGACTAGGGAAACACCATCTGTTTTTCACATCAACGTTAAAAGTAGGATCAACTCTAGTAGGTGTCAGGCTGAAGCTTATGCTGCCAGCATTAGATGAAGAAGCGGTTCTGCCTCTAGAATTAGAGCCAGATCGATCTATATGGCCCCCTTCTTAGTTTGGGGAAAGTTACCTCATTGGAGCTAACTTATTAGGCTTTATTCCTAGTAGAGTAGGTGCGGTTGGGGAGGTCTTGATGGTAGGTGCAATGTACTCGCAGTCATTGTCCTCATGAATCAGACATCAAGAAGGAGCGACTTATTTGGTCTTTCCCTGTCTTGTGTAGGTAAGAGGTTTATTCCAATCCATAGTACCTCTGGCGGACTTTGTTATTACTAAAAAACAATAGTACTCATGGAATAATTTTAGAATAAGAATCAAACCCAAACAAAAATTAAAAGATTTTCTCGATAGTAACTAAATTGTTGACAAACGGTGGGTTGACATGGTCCGTTGATGGAACGACAATATGTGGGTCCCGTTCTTGGTTAGAGTTCCTATTTTGGGTCATAGACGGGGGAACCACATATGTGCAGAGCAGTCTTTTGATCAAATGATGTACCATAGTCTACACTGTTGTTCTTCACTTAATTAATTTTGTGTGTTTCATTGGTCCACATACCTCGACCTATGGTTCTTGGGTTGAAGTCTTGTTAAGTTCTGTGCTAGGGTTCAGATTTTGAACAAACTTAGTGCCATATTTCAACAAACACACAATCAAACTAGGCCTACATATGCATTTGACATATATATTTGTAGTTCATCATCTTTAAGGTTGTGATTAGTCAATTTTGTTCACATTTACACAAAACCATTAAACAACCCTAAGTCAAAACTTCCAATTTAAACTGGTTCACCAATTTATTTGATTTTAATTCATAACACAGTCACATAGTAGGCCTCAATGATTTCTTGCACACTCTCAGATTTCTCAATGTTGAATTTGATCATCTGCTTGTTCACTTTGAACCTAGTCCCTTCCATGTTCTCAAGATCAACCGCTCTATGTGGGAATACCTGAGTGACTCTGGATGGACCAGTTCACTTGGACTTGAGCGTGCCAGGAAACAAGCACAACCTTGATTTGAATGAAAGTACAAGATCCCCACAAGAAAAATCTTGCTTTTCTATCTTGTAATCGTGGTACTTCTTCATCTTCTCCTTGTAAAGGGATGAACTCTCATATAATTTTCGAAAAAAGTCATCAAGCTCATTAAGGAAATTAAATCTTTGAATCGATGCGGTGCCCCAATCTAAATTCAACTTCTTTAGCGCCCACATTGCTTTATTCTATAGCTCTACATTCAAATGACATGACTTCCCATATACAAGTTGGTAAGAGGATAACCTATGGGAGTCTTGGATGCAGTTGGATAGGCCTGTAGAGCATCATGAAGTATTATTGACCAATCATTTCTATTGGTCTTTGGTATGATTTTATTTAACTCTATGTTTGGTACCTCAACTTGCCCGCTAGACCATGGATTATAGGGAGTAGCTACATTATAACAACCCCCATATTTGTTTAGAAATGACTTGCAAAACTTATTAAAAAATTGGGAACCTCAATCGCTTATAATTTCCCCAGATTTATGAATTCAAAAGAAGATACTCTTTTATAGGAATGCATTGACACTCTTTACTTCATTGTTTGAAAGTGCAATTATTCACCCATTTTGATACGTAGTCAACCACAACAAGAATATACTTATCAATGGTTCGGAAATCAAATAACTTAATCACCAATATCAGATTCATAGGGTGGTCTTGCTTTTTCGAATTGCCTCCTCCTTTTCACTGGTCACAAGATTTAGCGAATTCATGAGCATCTTCGTAGCGGTTAGTGTAGTAATACCTCTATTGCATTATTTTACGCGCTGTCCAAATACCACTATGGCGACCATACACGATGAATGACATGACTCAAGTATACTAATCATTTCTACCTCAGGCAGACAACATCGAATCCGTCGGAACCAAATCACTTGCCAAGTAATAAGAAAAATCAACGAACTAAGGGATAAAATGATGAGAAGTAGCCAATTCTTTTTGATCAGGGGATGCATTATTAATCTCGACACCATCCTCAAACTCTTCCAACAAAACCTATCTAATCAACCTCGATTATGCATCCTTTTTTCGCCATCAAATACCTCAATGCAGAATTATAAGTATGCACTATGACCTCAGAACCAAGCAAGTAGAGATCCTATTTAGTCATAGTATAGTTGTTTTGAAACATATTCAAAGCCTTTCTGGCATAGGATATCGGGTGAAGAATATTCTCTTGACTCTTTCCTAAGACTACCCATGCTCCACCCCACTCGCATCACACATAACTTCAAAGAATTGTCCCTAATTTGGTAAAACAATGATCAGTGCGGAAGTTAACTTGGTTTTAAACTCTCCAAATGTTTTCAGACAAGCATCATCAAAATCGAACCTACACTCCTTTTCAAGGAGTTTGCACAATGGATGTGTAACTTTTGAGAAATCTTTCTATGAACCTCCGGTAGAAACATGAATGCCCAAGAAAACTCTTAACCCCTTTTATAGAGATAGGTGATGGAAGTTTTTCTACTACCTCAACTTTGGATCTATCAACCTCAATATCTTTATGCGAAATCCATCGACCTAGAACTAGACATTATTTGACCATGAAGTGAAACTTTTCTAAATTAAGCACATGATTACACTCTTTACATAAGTAACTTGGTAGTGTCCTCAACCATATCTAAGAGTAGTGAAATCATACATTGCTGGAAGGTCCCTAGAGCATTAGACAACCTGATTGACATTTTTTTAAGGCGAAAGTCCTATAAGGACAAGTGAATGTGGTATTCAATTGGTCTTCAAAGTTATGGACATTTGATTGTAGCCTGAATACATATCTAGAAAATAGTACCAACCTTTATTATTATTGATTCGATCCAAATTCTGATCCATGAATGACATATGGAAGTGGTCTTTCTTAATCCATGCGTTTAACTTGTGGTAGACCACACACACTCTCCAACCAGTCATCGACTTCATTGGAACAAGATCATTTTTAGCATTAGGAACCAGAGAGATTCCACCTTTCTTGTGTACAGATTAAAAATGAAAAACATAACATCTATGGGATATATGACTCCATCATCCAACCACTTAATGATCTCTCTTTATAACAAACTCTTGTGTAGGGGGATTCAATCTTCTTTGGCGCTCTATACTTGTCTTACTGTCCGGCATGAGTTGGATTTAATATGCCTGCTTCATTGCCAATAATATCCGCAATAGTCCATCCAACAGCCCTCTTCAACATCTTCGAAACCTAAACCAAAGTCTCAACTTTCTCCTCTCTTAACTCAGCAACAATTACCACTGTTAAATTACTTTCTTTTCCTTAGAGAACATACCTCATGTAGTATGGTAGATCCTTAACTTCAAATTTAGGAGGTTCTTCTACAGATGATTTTAAAGGCGGGGAATCATAATTTTTCATATCCAACTCCAATCTTTTTGGTTTGTAACGAAATTCGAACCTTTCAAGTGCAATGACTAATTAATTGTACTCGTCAACACCATCACTGTCAAAATTCATCATTATGACTGCTAGTGCTTTAACATCCAACCTCTGTTTGATAGACACTTCAAAACCACACTCCAAAACATGTTTTACCACTGACACTAACTTAAGATCACTTTCCTGCATCATAGACCTATAGATATTAATGTTCTTATACTTACTATTCAATCTTAACCTTATCAGCCCTCTCTTCATATAAACTAAACCACGCCTAATAGCAAGAAAGGATCTCCCTAAGATGATGGGGGCCTCAAAATCAACCTCACAATCATGTATAATAAAGTAATGGATAACACCACTGGACTTCTTCACAGTTCTATAGGCCATGAGTAGACGCATTGTAGTCGGATTTGGAACCCCTAAATCCAACTTATTGTAGATGGATTATCACATCAAATTAATACTAGCACCTAAATCACCTAACTCTTTCACAAAGTGCAAAACCCCAATTGTGTAAGGAATAATTAGAGCTCTATATCCTCTTTCTTCTACAAAAGTGACCTTATAGCAATAAAACTACAATGCTTCAACCTATCATCTTTCTCAAAACTAACAACTCTCTTTTTGCTCACTAAATCATTCATGAACTTTGCATAACCATGCATTTGCTATAAACCTTGTAACAATGAAATATTTATCCATAACTACTTTAACAACGCTACAAACCTATAATATTTGTCTTTTTCACCAGTCTCCGGTGGGACTGGAGGTGTAGGTATAGGCATAGGAACAACATTTTGGATCACCTGAACTTGTTTTTCTGGCTCAATAGTCCATTCTACGAGTCCAAACTACAAATTCTAGAATATCCGACGATATGTAGAATGGATTAGTGGGAATTTGACCGCAAAAATGAATATCTGAGATTTTCCTACCACTTGATAGTAGGTGTTATAGTTCAATCTACGTCATATCGAATGGTTTCGTAGTTCACATACTAGCAAAACTCTAATCTGGCAGTCTTCGATAAAATGATTGTAACTTTTTACTCCAAACTCGAAATGAGGCAAACTTTGTAGTGTTGGAAAGAGGACTCATATAATTTATATTTATAGGTAATTGGTCATTTAGTTCATTTATTTGGTGAGATATATGATCATTTAAAGTTGAACTAAGTAGGATCTTATGTCAAAACTTAATCGAAGGAAACTTTCTACTCAACTTTGTTCTAGGTGTGTATAGTGGACTTATTTCATATTCAAATCCATTATCACAAAAAATAATTCATCTTAACACATAAGGGAAATTTAATTATCACTAAAAGTAGTCTAAAACACAAATTAAGAATAGTTCAGGCCATATTTGGAAGTTTGTAGGGATTTAAATTTCCAGCAAGTGTTTTCCTTTTTTTCTTAATCCAAAATTAGTGGACCACATTTTAAAATAAGGAAAAATAAGATTATGGAAAATACAAAGTTTCTAGGTTTTTCAGACTTTAAATGGTAAAAATACTTGGTTTATGAGTTTTAATGCATTTTGGGTTATTTCTATGTTGATAAGTCCGAGGTACCATTCTAGGAAGCCCATTGACTCGGATATGGGCAACATTTTTATACGTGTTATATTGTTGATAAGTACCATGTCTTATTTTGGGAGGTCCATTGCTTTAATCTGGGTTATATTCCACCGCATTGTAGTTGATAAATCTGAGGTATGATTCTGGGTGATTCGAGTTATTTTTCAAGCTTTTAGTTCCTAACATTTATCTCTTGGATCACATCATCCAGATGTTTGATTTGTTGTGTGTGTAGTGAATTTCATGTACTTCAGTGTTTTGGTATTCAATTTCTTGTGTTTTTATTTCATTTTTACTCGATTATTGGCTTTAATTTTTAGAACTTATCCATTTTAATTTTAGAATTGTGTGCATCATCATATATTTGATTTTTCTAAGCTCGATTGGTTCATGATGCTTACTGAGTATACCGTGCTTTGGTAGTCATACTAAGTTTCTATATATTTTTCTTATGCAACTCCTAGTCCGAATAGTCCTCATTGAGCATTCAATCTCACGTGACTGTCGTTTAGAGTTTCTACTTTGTCTCTTTTGTACTGGTTTATATTTGTATTTTTGATTAGTTAGTTCCCTAGTATTTATGTTTTTTGTACGTAGTTTTCCTCTAGCGGTGACACCAGGTGTGGGATTTTGTTCTTGTGTTACTTTGTCGTTCTTGGTCAGTTTTACACCTCTTTCATATTTTGTGTATCATATTTATTTTTCAATACTATGGTTTTATTTTGTATATTTTTTCCTATTTTCGTTTTTTTTCTTTTTCATAATATTTTTATCTTCTGTAAATTTATATATTTGCTTTCTCATTAAGGGTTATGATAAGCATTATCAGGGTCCGATTTAAAGTCATGACATAGACTTTACTTAGTTTCTTTGTATATGATATGAGATGTATGATATTAAATAAAAGACAGTGATATACCGTGGTTTTATAGTATTTTTGGTGTGTTTCACTTAGAGTTCTTATGCTTCTAGGACTATTTTGTGTTATAATTAATGTTTTATGTATAATGTTTGCATGAAAAAAAGGGTTGGATTCGGTTGATGAACTTGTGAGATGAAAAGTGAAGAAGTGGTCACTAATAGAGATACCCAAGGACTGTAGTACCAACGACGGGTCAAGGGTGTTCAGTCGTAGGTCTTGGTTTAAGAAGATGAATTTCAGTATTCACTGTATAAAGTACCAGAATAGAGTATAGACCTGTCCACGGACTGTGGGTGAATCATCGTAGGTGGTATAGCGGGGAAGTTTGACAAGTGTTGAACTACAAATCAAGATGACGGGTCATAGGTCAACCTATGATCCTTCTTGCATATCTGTCAAGAAAGGTTAAAAAGTTGAAGGTTCTTGTCATGACCCAGAAGTACAACCTAGAAGTTAGAGCTTCCTTGTGTCGCTACACGGCAAATGAAACTTCAAGAAGTCTCATTTAAGCCACTTGTACCATTCATTGCATAATAAACATACTAAAATGAGTAATAATTTAAAACTTTCTTCACACTACACAAGCGGAAGACTTTCATTTAAAACATTAAAGCTTTAAAAAATCTCCCTTGAACCATCTAAACATTAGAGTATAAAACACTTGGGACTAATCCCATACAAGACATAAAATAAAGACTAATGACATAAGGGAACACATCTGGATATTGTCCTCGAATCGATGAGGACTCACCAATACTTCATTTTCAACCCTTAATAACCCATCCATCCTCCATATCACACCAAGACTTCTAATTCACTACACTCTAGTCAAAAAGAGTAAATAAGGGGCTAGCACATTAGATGTACTAAGTATTGAAGCTATGCCAAAACAATGAAAAAGGGACATTTAGTAAATAACATGCTTTTCATGAATTTCGATTAAAACATAATACTATAAGCATAAAAAAAACATTTACCAACTTAACAACAGATAAAAAACCATTTAAGCAAATATTAGGAAGACATTTAGTGAACTCACTTCACTGTAACTGTGAAGTTCTTCACTGTTACAGTGAAGTTCATTAACTTCACTTTGCACACCTTTTAACATATAATTCTCTCACTAAAACCTATCCTAAGACTCACTTAAGTAAGACAAAGAGAGACTGCCCATACACCCTCTCTAGGCACACCTAAAAATCCTTAAGACCACCTATAATGAAATACAAATATTTAAAAAATACATCAATCACATGAACATGAGATCCGCCTACCAATGGTGATTTTAAGGTTCACTTGAGTGAGTTGTGAAGCGACCGCTCGTACAATCCCTTACATGTAACACTTCAAAAATCCAAGACGAGTCTTAAAAACTAACATATTCTCCATGGGGTCTAAACACTGTTTTAAGACCTAGTTTATTGAATATAAAGAGGGGTTTCTTTTGAAGTGAGAGAACTTGTTACATTATTTGAGAATTGGTACTTTGGTGTTTTGAAAAGTTTATGATGTGGTGTCGATTGGTCAAGCTATGTTACGTTTTGATCCGCATGAGTTAGCTTGATTAAAAAATTTATACTAACGTGATGGAATTGATTTATAAATCCATGTGCTTGCTTGATGTTTGAATGTTTGCTTCTACATAAGTGTCGTTTAGAGTTTTAGTGTGTCTCTTGAGACAAACAACAAGTTTAAGTTGAGGGTGTTGATATATCGTCAGTTTGCTGCATTCTTAATGTGTTTCACTTAGAGTTTGTGTGAATCTAGGGCTATGTTGTATTAGAATTAATGTTTTGTGTATAATGTTTTCAAGAAATATGCTTGGACGTGGTTGATGAAGACGTAAGCAGAAAAGTGAAGAAGTGGCCAACAACAGAGCCACCCATGGGTCGTACGTCCAAGGACGGGCAGTGAATGGTCAGACGTAGGTTCTGGTATGATGAGATGAGTTTAAATAATCAGTCCACGGAGTACCAGGACATACCGTAGACCAGTCCACGGATTGTGGATGAGGCATCGTAAGTGCAACATTCAGAAAGTCTAACAAGTGTGAAACCACGGAGCAAGAAAAAGTATCTTAGGTTAACACATGTTCTGTCCTACACATCCGTAAAGGAGGATTTCAAATATGAAGGTTCCAGTACCTGATAAATTTATCCAAGATTTGAGTCACAAAAAGGATCCATGGATCGTGGGTTGAAACCTTTATAAACCGCATTTAGAGAGATTATTTCCTTGGTTTGTTTCCTCTTGATTTAGGACTTTTTTCCTATAAATAGGAGTTGTAAACCTTGCGTTTGGGGTTAGAAATTACTGTAAGGTTTTATTTTTTTTCTTTGTGGAAGTAATTTGTAAAATATTAGCAATTAACTTTCTTGAATTCGTTTTGTGCAACTTTAACTTTGAATTTCAATTGATGATTTCGGATTTTCATCAATTCTTCTTATAAGTTGATGAATTCTTTTCACCCAATTATGAATTGTGTTCTTTCAAGCATAAATATTAAATCCAGAACTAGGGTTATGAGAACCATGGGAAAATTACAAAGTATGACTAATAATGAGTAAATCTGGAATAGTGTTTATGCATGTGCGGAACGTTAGGACCCTCCTCGTTCGTACTTTCCAGACCATCGAGGTAGTGAATGAGAAAAGAATTAGCAACACAGATTTAGTGGATGCTATATAGTAGTCTAATTTCAATCGTAGTGATGGTGAAAACTAAGTCATACATTGACATGATGAATAATCTAAGGTAAAACGTAAGGTGAAGTAAGGCATGCACCCGTAGCTGACCAAGGTACAAGGTGAAATTCCCTACTTGGAGGACTAAAGACTTAGGGGTACATAATCTACAAACTTTGCATGTAAAACACTAGGAAATGATTACTTTTATTAGGAATACCACGTGATATATCGTGGTTTCACGGTATAATTAATACTTTTTCCTTAAGTTTAGTGCGTCCAAAAGCCCTTTTTGTTCTAATTTTTATACAAGTTTCTCTTTGTTTTGCAGGAAATCTGTCCAAAGCCAAATGCGGAGATTTTGAGAGAAAAATGCTGAAGAGACCACCTACGGAGCTTATGACGGTCCGTCATGCCTGTGACGGTCCGTAGGTGGCAGCGTAGAGAAGCTGCTGAAGGAAGATGGGGAAGTCTGACAAGTGTGGGATTACGAAGCTTGTGACGGTCCGTCATGGCTATGACGGTCCGTCCTGCAGGTTCATCGTGAAGATCAGAGAAGTGATACCAGTACCCAGATTGCAAGAGTTGAAGTCTTTTGAAACGAGACCCTCGACGGACCGTTGTTCCTATGACGGTCCGTCACACTTGCCGTTGAGGGGAATGAAGAAAGCAGCAGAAGAAATTGCACCAAGTATGGGACGACGGAGTCCACGACGGTCCGTCGCGTGGTCCGTCGACCCAGCCGCGTTTTGGCAGATTTCCAGGAAATAGAACCCTTGTTTAATTAGGTTTTTATTTTTCATATAAATAGTTTGAAAAACCTCGTTTTTGAGGTTAGACTCTGCAAGATTAGAAATCATATTATTAGACTTTGTTGATTAGTGTTTGATTCTTTGGAGATTCTTAAAAGTAATTTTTGGTGATTAATCAAGCAATTTTTTGGACTTTATTCTTTCTCATTGAAGTAAGTACATGAATTCTTATTTAATATTTGAATATTGTGTTTATGGCTATGAGTAACTAAACTCCATAACTAGGGTTGTGGGAACCATAGGCAAATAATGAGATAAACCCTAGCTAAAATAACAATTCTAGAAAAGTGTTTTGCATGTATTAATAATTCTTTCGCTTAGAAGTCTTTTTAACGGATGATCAACGTTAGAACTCGCCTTAATGCTACTTGTCGGACCAAGGAGGTAGATAATAGGAAAAGAATTATTAACATAGATTTAGTGTATACTATCTAATAGGCTAGTATTGATTGGTACGAGGTAGTAACTTAGTCAAATATCGAATAAGATGCTTAATATGAGGTAACGATAAGGGTAAGGAAAGCAACACACATAGCCGGACCAAGGTGCGGAGTGAGATTTTCTAGATGCCTGACCAAGGATTTAGAAATACATAACTTATCACTTTGCATGCAAGATACTAGGAAAGAATTGTTATAGTTAGAATTATCAAGTTATGAACCTGTGGGGAACACGTAAACCCTAGTTACTTTGATTAATTGATTAAAACCCAACTTTCGAAACTGTTAAGTGTCTCTTTCAATTTCGTTAGTTCTTTTTACTTATTAGGAAATACAAACCCCCCTTTTTACATTTTTATGTTTTTACTTTCTAAGGAAGTTATCAACCGAACAATAGTAATAACAAGTTAACGTTAAGTCTAGACTATTTTCCTCGTGGGAACGATCCCAACCTCACTAGTTGGGTTATTTACTTGACGCGACCGCTTTACTTCCTATTTGAGAAGTAAATTTGAGCGTATCAAATTTTGGCGCCGCTGCCGGGGAATTTAGCTTTTAGATTAACTTGAACTTATTACTATAGTTTTGTTGATATTTTCTTGATTTTACTTTTGTTTTATTGTTTTTGATTTCTTTTCAGAACTATCCTCCTTGTATGCCAAATACACGGAGAGGAAGAGAAACGTTGTTCCCCTACGATCACGAGTTAGAGCGTACACTGCGAAACATGAATCGTAATTTGGGAATCAATGATGAGGATCCAAACCAGAACATCCCAGCTGCGGTTGATGTTCATGGTCAGATGTTACCTGATGCTCCGGGTGAACATCAACAGAGGGGACAAAATCCCGCTCCACGGCCCCTAGCATATTACAGAGGCTATGATAACATAGCAGATTCGGATGGGCCACTGGTTTTGCCTTCTCTACCCATAGGCCACACTTTTGTGGTAACTAGTAGTCTGATGCAAATGATCACAGCCAGAGGTTTGTTTTCAGGGCTACCTTCTGAGGATCCACATGCCCATATAGCTAAGGTAAGGGAAGTGTGTAAAAGTTGTGTGGGGAGGACTGATTTGGATCTAGATGTAATAGGGCTCAGAGTGTTTCCTCTCTCACTGATGGGAGAGGCTGCTATGTGGTTCACTGAGCTCCCATACAACTCCATCTTTACTTGGAATCAACTAAGGGATGTCTTCTTAGCATGCTACTATCCGGTCTCCAAGAAACTAACCCACAAAGATAGGTTGAATAACTTTGTGGCACTACCAGAAGAGTCAGTTAGTAGTTCTTGGGATAGATTCACCTCATTCTTGAGAAGTGTTACAAATCACCGTATAGATAATGAGTCACTGAAAGAATACTTCTCTAGGGGACAAGATGATAACAACAAAGCGGTATTGGACACTATAGAAAGTGGATCGTATGGAGAATGTCCTTATGCGGAGATCGCTGAAAAATTAGAAAAAATCTCCCAGAATAACAAAGCTTGGATTACTAGAAAATCTGATACAGGGAGAAACACCTTTGCAGTGCAGTCCACTCACAACCCAGCCACAGATGATATTCGTGAAGAAATGGCTCAAATGAGAACTGAGCTTGGGTTGGTACTAAAACATGTCACTGGGGGTGCAGAAAAGATTAATGTAGTCAACTACTTGGCTAAACCACCACCTCCAAACGATGAGTGTTATTATGAGGAGGATTCCTATGAAGTAAATGAATAGATGGGGGGTTTCCGACCAAGCGCCCAAGGCTCAAATCAGGATAATTGGCGCCAAGGTCAAGGGAACCAAGGTCGGAACTATGGTAACTACAATCGTGAGGGTCATTATGTCAGAGATGGAAACTACAATCGCGACAACAACTTCAACAGGGGTAACTATGGTAATAGAAACGACAGGAATGGACCCTATGTTACTGTTCAAAATCGGGAAGTTACTCCTAGGGATGGTGGAGGTAGTATGTCGCGAGTTGAGGATATGTTGCATAAAATGATGAGGAGGTTCGATGCTAGTGATGAGCACAATAAAGAGTTGAGAAATGATTTAGTGGGTATTGGGCAAAAAGTTGATACCCATGCAATATCAATTAAGCAACTTGAGTTACAATTGGCCCAATTATCTGCAACTGTGAACATACGGCAACCGGGCACTCTTCCTAGCAACACTGTTCAAAATCCAAAAAATGATAGACATTGTATGGCAATTACTACTCGCGGTGGTAAGCAAACAATTGACCCACCTATGCCATCTGATGAGAATAAGTTGACAACAGAATCTGATAAAGTGGTAGAAGTTGATGCTGAATTAGAGGATAACACTGTAAAAGATGCTGAAGTGCCTAAAAAGGTAACTCCTATGCCTAGGCCACCACCCCCATTTCCTCAGAGATTAGTGAAAAAGACCGAGGATGGTAAATACCGGTGTTTTATAACAATGTTGAAGCACTTTTCTATCAATGTCCCTTTGGTAGAAGCTTTAGAACAAATGCCCGGTAACGCTAAATTTATGAAAGATCTGGTCACAAAGAAAAGATCGGTCACTTTTGAGGATGATGATAGAATGCAGCATTGTAGTGATATTGCTACAAGATCTCTGGTCCAAAATAAAGAAGATCCGGGTGCGTTTACTATTCCTTGTACAATCGGGCTATTACATTTTGCGAAAGCATTATGTGATCTGGGGGCAAGCATAAATCTCATGCCCCTCTCGATTTACAAGATGTGGGGTTTGGGTGACCCAAAGCCCACTGCGATGCGGCTACTGATGGCTCATCGAACAGTAAAACGACCTATAGGAATACTCCAGGATGTACTAGTAAAAGTGGAGTCATTCATATTTCCAGCAGATTTTGTTATTCTTGATTGCGAGGTCGATTTTGAAGTGCCCATTATTCTTGGGAGACCATTCCTTGCTACGGGAAGAGCCTTAGTAGACATGGAAAAGGGGCAAATGAAATTTTGATTAAACAATGAGGAAGTGACCTTTAATGTTTGTAGGTCCATGAGGCAGAGTGGTGAGCACCAATCGGCATCTACTATATCCTACAACATGGGTGAGACATCTGAGACACAAATAGAAGAACGTCTAGGTGTAGAAGCATTAGCGGCAGTAATAATGAACTTTGATAGTGATTGTATTGAAGAGTATGAGTCATTAGTCGCGGCTTTTGACCGAGGTGATGTTCGGTTTAAACCGAAGAAATTTGAGCTTGATATGAAAAATCGCGAGTCCCCACCCGCGAAACCATCGATAGAGAAGGCTCCAAAAGTTGAATTAAAAGCTCTCCCACCTCATCTTAGGCATGAATTCTTAGGAAATGGTGACACTTTACCGGTAATCATTGCATGAGACCTGGATGAACAACAGGTTCAGAGTTTGGTGAAGGTACTAAAAAGGTTCAAAAGAGCCATTAGGGGGACCATTGCGGACATTATTGGGATCCCTCCTAGTATTTGCTCTCATAAAATCCAACTCATGCCTGATCATAAGCCGAGTATTGAGCACCAGAGACGCTTGAATCCTCCTATGCAAGAGGTTTGTGAAGAAGGAAATTATCAAGTGGTTGGATGCTGGAGTAATCTATCCAATCGCCGATAGTAGTTGGGTAAGCCCGGTTCAGTGTGTACCTAAGAAAGGGGGAATGACTGTGGTCCCCAACGAAAAGAATGAACTTGTTCCAATGAGACCGGTTACTAGATGGAGGGTGTGTATGGATTACCGTAAACTAAACTCATGGACTGAAAAAGACCATTTTCCTATGTCCTTCATGGATCAGATGTTGGATAGACTTGCCGAAAAAGGGTGGTATTGTTTTCTTGATGGGTATTCGGGGTATAATCAGATTTCTATTGCACCATAAGATCAAGAGAAAACCACTTTCACTTGTCCATATGGGACTTTTGCGTTCAGAAGAATGTCGTTTTGTTTGTGCAATGCACCCGCAACCTTTCAGAGATGAATGATGTGAATATTTTCTGACATGGTGGAGGATACTATAGAGGTTTTTATGGATGATTTTTCTGTGGTTGGTGATTCATTCGAGCGGTGCTTAACCAATTTATCTGAGGTTCTTAAGAGATGTGAAGACTGCAATTTGGTACTAAACTGGGAAAAGTGTCATTTCATGGTGAAAGAGGGTATTGTGTTGGGTCACCGCATTTCAGAAAAGGGCATAGAGGTTGTTCGAGCTAATGTTGAGGTAATAGAGAGACTGCCCCCACCAATCTCTGTGAAAGGTGTGAGAAGCTTTCTTGGGCATGCAGGTTTTTACCGAAGATTCATCAAAGACTTTTCAAAGATTGCACACCCATTGTGCAAACTGCTGGAGAAAGAATGTAAATTTTGTTTTGATGAATCTTGTCTTAAGGCATTCGGTGAACTAAAAGAAAAATTGGTATCTGCGCCTATCGTTATTTCCCTGGATTGGAGCAGTCCATTTGAGGTAATGTGCAATGCTAGTGGGGTAGCTCTTGGTGTAGTACTGGGACAGAGGAAAAACAAAATCCTTCACCCCATCTACTATGCTAGTAAAGCCATAAATGAAGCTCAGAAGAACTACACCGTGACTGAGCAAGAACTCCTAGCAGTAGTGTTTGCTTTTGAGAAATTTCGCTCCTATTTGCTAGGTACTAAAGTTATAGTGCTTACTGACCATTCAGCATTGAGATATTTGATGGATAAAAAGGACGCGAAACCAAGGCTGATTCGTTTGGTATTACTGCTGCAAGAATTTGACTTTGAAGTGCTGGATAGAAAAGGGACTGAAAATCAAGTTGCTGATCATTTGTCTCGTCTAGAGGATGAAGCTATGAGAGAGTTAGGGGATAAGACTGACATTGATGACACTTTCCCCGAAAAACATGCATTGGCTGATTCACAAGACTTGATTCCATGGTTCACAGATTTTGCGATCTATCTGGCTAGTGATATTGTTCCATCAGACTTGTCCTTTCATCAAAGGAAAAAGTTCATGTACGATGTGAAGAAGTTCTTTTGGGATGAACCATACTTGTATAGGAGTTGTGCCGACGGGCTTATTCGGCGTTGTGTGCCAGAATGTGAAATGTTGAGTGTGTTAGAGGCATGCCATTCTTCACCTGTTGGCGGACATCACAGTGGTATCCGAACCGCTCACAAGATATTGCAATGTGGTTACTATTGGCCAACTCTTCATCAAGATTCTCATGGGTTTGCTAAAGCATGTGACAAATGTCAACGTGATGGTGGTATTTCAAGAAAGCAAGAGCTCCCTCTAAACCCCATTCTTGTGATTGAGTTATTTGATGTGTGGGGTATTGACTTTATGGGCCCTTTCGTGAGTTCTCATGGGATGAAGTACATTCTAGTAGCAGTTGATTATGTATCTAAATGGGTCTAAGCCATAGCACTCGCAAACAATGAAGGGAAGAGTGTCACTGCATTTTTGAGATAAAAATGCTGAAGAGACCACCTACGGAGCTTATGACGGTCCGTCATGCCTGTGATGGTCCGAAGGTGGCAGCGTAGAGAAGCTGCTGAAGGAAGATGGGGAAGTCTGACAAGTGTGGGATTACGAAGCTTGTGACGGTCCGTCATGGCTATGACGGTCCGTCCTGCAGGTTCGTCGTGAAGATCAGAGAATTGATCCCAGTACCCAAATTCCAAGAGTTGAAGTCTTTTGAAACGAGACCCTCGACGGACCGTTGTGCCTATGACGGTCCGTCACACTTGCCATTGAGGGGAGTGAAGAAAGCAGCAGAAGAAATTGCACAAAGTATGGGACGACGGAGTCCACGACGGTCCATCATGCCCACGACGGTCCGTCGACCCAGCCGCGTTTTGGCAGATTTCCAGGAATTAGAACCCTTGTTTAATTAGGTTTTTATTTTTCATATAAATAGTTCGAAAAACCTCGATTTTGAGGTTAGACTCTGCAAGATTAGAAATCATATTATTAGACTTTGTTGATTAGTGTTTGATACTTTGGAGATTCTTACAAGTAATTTTTGGTGATTAATCAAGCAATTTTTCGGACTTTATTCTTTCTCATTGAAGTAAGTACATGAATTCTTATTTAATATATTTGAATATTGTGTTTGTGTCTATGAGTAACTAAACTCCATAACTAGGGTTGTGGGAACCATAGGCAAATAATGAGATAAATCCTAGCTAAAATAACAATTCTAGAAAAGTGTCTTGCATGTATTAATAATTCTTTCGCTTAGAAGTCTTTTTAACGGATGATCAACGTTAGAACTCGCCTTAATGCTACTTGTCGGACCAAGGAGGTAGATAATAGGAAAAGAATTATTAACATAGATTTAGTGTATACTATCTAATAGGCTAGTATTGATTGGTACGAGGTAGTAACTTAGTCAAATATCGAATAAGATGCTTAATATGAGGTAACGATAAGGGTAAGGAAAGCAACACACATAGCCGGACCAAGGTGCGGAGTGAGATTTTCTAGATGCCTGACCAAGGATTTAGAAATACATAACTTATCACTTTGCATGCAAGATACTAGGAAAGAATTGTTATAGTTAGAATTATCAAGTTATGAACCTGTGGGGAACACGTAAACCCTAGTTACTTTGATTAATTGATTAAAACCCAACTTTCGAAACTGTTAAGTGTCTCTTTCAATTTCGTTAGTTCTTTTTACTTATTAGGAAATACAAACCCCCCTTTTTACATTTTTATGTTTTTACTTTCTAAGGAAGTTATCAACCGAACAATAGTAATAACAAGTTAACGTTAAGTCTAGACTATTTTCCTCGTGGAAACGATCCCAACCTCACTAGTTGGGTTATTTACTTGACGCGACCGCTTTACTTCCTATTTGAGAAGTAAATTTGAGCGTATCACCACGTTACAAGCCTTTGGGGAACACATATGCCCTAGTTTCTTTATCACATTGATACAACTAAGTTGAATCTTGTCTACTAGTTATGGAAGCATAATAATTTGTTACTTCATTACAATCTTCCACCCCCTTGTTTAGTTTCTTTTGAAATTCACTGACTAACCGAATATAATTGATATTTAAGTCTAAATCATATTCCTCATGGGATCGACACCAACCTACAAGTTGGGTTCTTGATTTGACAATGATCGCTTATACTTAATTAGGATGGTGTAATATGTGTGTATCATGTAGATGTAATTATCTTTGACTTCTATTTTGTTGTTTATCCCACTAAGTCTAAAATAGAAAAAATTATTTATTGTGTATTAATTGCAAATTAAATGTACATGTGTTGGGTAGGTAGATACACTTTTATGTTTCTCTATATATTTGTGAAATCAGTTCACTTTATTCAGCCCGACCTATGATTTATAATGTATTGACCAGTAAAACATTTCTTTTTGTTCATCTACTCCTCCATAAGCGAACCTCCTCTTCCAAGATATATTTTTTCCTCTTTGGTTTTAGCTGAAAGCAACATTACTTTTTCGTATAAGCACATTTTTATTTTTTGTATTTAACTAGATACCATTATATATAGATATAAAATGGAGGATGATGATTGGGATATAGGTGCGGTCGTAAGAAGTTGTGATTTTAATAGACCTAACAATGTTTTATCTCCTAAGTTAGACATTGAGACTCATCTAAATAATACTTCAAATTCTTTTGATTTCCAAACTGCTCGCCAGGAAAAACCAAATGCGGTCTTGAGAAGTTGTAATACTAATAGACCTTACAATGTTTTAGCTCCTAAGTTAGACTTTGAGACTTATTTAAATAATATTATGAATTCTTTTGATGAACTTTTAGATCCTGATATGACTATTTTTAATCACTTATCTGAAATTTTCTCTTTAGATTCCCATACTGCTCACCAGGAAAAACTAGATAATCAGGTCGTGATAAACCAAAATGGTAACAAACAATTGTACTTACATCCGATTCAACCATCTCAATTTATACAACAAATCTCTTTTCCTCCATTACCAACAACAGTAGAGTGTGTGCCACAAACAACTAAAACACCAAAAGAATGGATTGATCTACAAAAACAACTCGATATAGGGGCTAACATTTATTCTAATTTCACTTTTTCCATTAAGACTCCTTTGATACAAACTAGAACAAAGTAATACTCATTTTGTTACATTTTATGTATATATGTTCAAATTTTTAATTTTAGTACTTTAGATTTGAAATCAGGAAAAATCAGTCGATAAGGATTACATACGAATTATTGCTAGAGGAACCGACAAATGATATATGAAAATGGCGCAAGTACGGTCTGAAGCATATCCAAGATTCACCATTTCCCAGGTTTTCTCTATTCACCATTTTTTCATGTCATAAAATGTTATGTTCCCTTCTGTAATAAATTTTCATAAGAATAAGTCATAAAATTATTAATGGTATATACACATGTAATATTTGACAAAACCTTATTATTATCATGTGTATATGACAAAACATGAATTAATATAAGTGCAACACATCAAAACTCTGCAAAGCAAAGAAAAAATGTGAGAAAATCCCAAGGGAAGAGAACATTTTCTTAGTGTCCTACTCCGATGAACCTAACCATGATCCACCCATGAACCATAAAACTTATGCTAGTTACAACGGTAATTATGAATTCAAGCTTCCAAAAGGCATAAACATTGTTCCCAAAATATCAACCTTGAGTGCATCAAACTCTTAATCCAAGCGTGTTAGTCAATCAAGTGATGTTGCTTCTCCAATTATCACAACAATGCCTCCACTTGGAATCAGGAGAAAAAAAACAAAATGATTGTTGCGTCTGTGGAGGACAAATTTGATGGTAAAGAAGAGGTGGACATGAATGAAGATATTCTCATGGATTTGGAATAGCTCCAAGGAGTTAGTGCTTCCACCTAGTAGTATGCAAATGACAAGAGGATTTGATGTTTCTCCAATCCCCACCAACTCTTAATGTTGACATATGTGGTCTTCTAGTTGTGTTTCTATTGGTGATTTTAGTGTGAAAAATCAAAAATAATAGCTTTTTAGTTTTCTATGCTTAACCATTTACATCATAGAAAAATGAATATTTTTCGGTTTAGTTATTTTCTATTTTTCTTCCGTTAAGGAATCTAGTCCTTGTTGTAAGTTGTGGTTCATTTCCGCAAAAATATCTCTCTTTAAGAAACCTTGTTTGACTTAATTTTAAGTTAAATTATATAGACTAGTATATTATCTTGGTTCAATTTAAGAAGTTTTACATATACGCGAAAATTTATTTTATAATCTTTATCAAACTTACTTTTATTTTTACGACATTTCCATAAATGAATATCTCTTGTAACTAAGAGTTTTGATGCGATGCATGTGCCAAGAAGAAGGAGGAGGAGGAGGAAAAAGTTTTAAAAATTATTGTTTAAAATTTTTAGGAAATCCCTCTTTTTATATAGCACACAAAGGGTAGTATAAGAAAAGTTGCTTATTGTATCTTATCATAAAAAAGTTACTGCCCTTTAGAAAAGTCACAACCCTTCAAAAAGATTAGTACTCATCGAAAAGTCATAACTCTTTGAAAAAGTCACAGCCTTTCGTAAAAGTAATAACTCTTTGAAAAAGTCACAGCCTTTCGTAAAAGTCACAGCTGTTCAGAAAAGTTTCAACCCCATAGAAAAGTCACTATTCTCCGAAAAGGTCACAACTTATCGGAAAAGTCATACCTCTTTGAAAATATCACAGCAAAAGGTGTATTCTTTTAATATAATATAATATAAATTATTAAATTTAGTATAATATAAAATATAGAAGATATATAAATTTGATATTTTAAGTTCGGGGGTAAAATTAACATTTAAGTTAAATAGTACACTCTATATTAAAAGAATAAATTAAAACCAATTTGTTGTTTGTGCAAGAGAACATTATTGAACGGCATGCAAGTAGAAGTTATTGCTGAAGTATATTTATGGCTATGGAAATGGTTATATATGAATAATCTAAAAAATCTTCTCATTTGAACTTGAGTTATTTTATTCTCTTTGTTGCATCATTTTTGTTGATTTGTGTAATTTACCCACAAAAAATATTCTAATTGAATAATATAACCACTCTCAAAATCTTCAATAATACAAAACTTATAAGATTCGTAGTTTAAAAGTGTGTGAAAAAACCCTCTATTTTAGAGAACAAAAGATAGTGTAAAAATACAGTTATTATGCCTAATCGGATAAGTCACATCCATTTAGAAAAATCATATTTTTTAAAAAATATCATTACTCATGGAAAAAGTCACAACTCTATAAAAACAACAGTCATTCGAGAAAGTTGAAACCCATTAGTGTGAAAAAAGGTGTCACCTTTTAATATAATCTAGGACAAATAATTAAATATAATATAAAATATAGAATATATACTAAATTGAGTATTTAAAGTTAGGGGTATTATAGTAATTAAACATTCAAGTTAGGAAGTTCATGCTTTTCAGGTGGTATTAAATTAATTTTGACACATGTGCGTTGCATGTGAGTATCACACCATGTGGCACACTACTTTTAAAAATAATGTGAATATTATGATGTAAAAAAATTAAGTAAACAATAATAAAATAAATAATAAAGTATAATTTCCTAACAATAGTGGTTGCAATTTTTTTATGATTGCTACTGAATGTTAGTCAATCATATAATCTCTTAGTTACACCTTTAAATTGTAACATCCAAAAAAAATTTCAGTAAAGACTCACACCATTCTTTATTTGTTAATAGGATTGTACGGAGTGATTATTAATTTTTCTTAGGTGGTATGGTCAAATCTTGAGTGCAGGAATGATGTTGTATATGTATTAGGGTCATTAGAATCCCCTAGAACAAACCTAAGTTGAAAGTGTTCTAACTGATTGAGTTTCAATATGATATTTTACTTTGATCAACATCAAACGATCATAACTCTTAGCATATCAAATATTGGGTGGCCTATAAACTATCTTAAATTCTTTGAATTCTCTTTCCAATGTCGTCAAGTTTGCTTCATTTCGGGCTTGGAGTTAAAAGATATGTTTGTTTGAGTGAAGTCTTCTTTTTAAGGCACCTAAATCATTTTTAGAAGTGTAGTTTGGTTTTTCCCATCCCTCCTAATCCTAAGTCACGTTTTTTTTCATCCAATTAAAGGTTTGGGAATCGTTAAAATGATTTTTCACATTTTTTTAATACCTAGAGGAATTAGAGTAAGGTTTCAAAAGGAGGAAAAGCTTGGGTTCAGGAGTCGTTCAAGTTTCCATTGATTTCACCAAGAACCTTAGTTCTTTCAAGATATGTAAGGATTCTCACAGTGTTAGAGTTTTTCATCCAAATGCTCTATATATCAATTTATTCAAGAAATTTTTATATCTGAAGGATCCATTCATAGTTCTTAACATTGAGTTCTATTCTTTAACGATGAAGACTTTGATTCTTTTGTTTTATGAATCTTTGGTAGATTTATGTTTCCAAAAGAATTGTATGAAAGTTTTCATGTATTCTTATTGGGTTTGAGATCAATAATATTTTAAGAGATATGTGTCCCATTGCTAAACCAGTTGGGGTCCTAATTTTAGCTTGAAAATTCATTGCATTGCTTGGGCAGGGTATGGGGTAGCGCAACATGACTCACCAGTGCGCCCCAAACCTGGGGCTGAAGTTTTGTGCCTGGCGTCCCGCACGAGCAGTGGTCAGGGGTCGCCTTGAAGATCCTTTCCGTGTTTCACTGGCTAGATTCTCTTCTATCTAATTGCTCCTATAGGATCCATTTACCTTTAAGTATTCCTGCATGTTCTAATCATGTCTATTAATGTATATTCAAAACAAACGTGACTTTAAGAGATTTTATTTTGAGTTTGTGAGTTACTAATTCTTTTTGAACTATACTCCTATTTATTGAAGTGTTATATGTTATGCATTAAGATTCTTGAGTTGATTCGTTCTTGTCTATAGTTCGGCATGAACCCTATGAATTTAGTATTCTTGAGATGAGTAGTATCGTTGAGTTGTGAGTATCGAGTTTCATATATTGTTATTTATATCTTTAGGTTGATTCATTCATGTCTATATTTTATCATGAACCATGCTTTAAATTGTGACTTTTGGGAATCTTTTAAAGTCAATTTTTGTTTATACGGAGTTTAATAAAGAGTATAAGGGAACTAAGTAGTTCTCATATATTTCATTTTTACATTGAGAAAAAGACTATAATTCATGATTTATATGACAGTCGAGTATGTCATCAATGTATAGGAAGTATGCTATCTATATATGCTATCAATGTGACTTTCCGAGTCATCAATAATCATATCACAATATTTTTTTGTTTAAAACTCAATTTTTTTGAAAGTAAAGCACAGTTGATGTCACGCTCTGAGCCTAGACCCTGGGCGGGACTAGCACTTGAGAACCATTATTGACCCCAACTGAAACCTAGGACTAACTTTATTACTCAGCAGAAGATTTAAACACAAGAAATATAACTTATTCAATAACTTAAGAAATAACATCATAGCGAAAAGGGAAACTCACGTCTTAAACGTATTCAACTAAAATGAATAAGACTAAATACCTATAACTATCTATTTATGAAGCCTCTAAAACAAAGAAGGATGTCGGGACAAGACCTTCAATCATCATAATAACTGAAAAAATACGAAGCAATGTAAAAAGAAACCCTTTGGAAAGCAATGAGATTCACCAACCAACTCTGAGTGCTCAACCTAATCAATGTGGCGTTGGATGTTAATTCTGGTAACCTGTGTAAGCATCATAAGATGATGAAGGCCAAGTTGCATCAATATATTGAATGTATGAGTATCCTAATTGGAATGCTAAACATAACATTGGTTTGAAAAAAATATGAAAGAAACACTTGTCTTCACTTTACTCAATTCATGGATAACTCAACTCAAAATAAAGCAATAAAACACATGCAATTTATAAAAAACTTTTAAAACAATAGACAGCAACATAGTTCATTAAAGAAAATTTGATAACAAACTCAACTTTAGTCATATAATAAAATAATATAGTTTATTTTTGAGATTCTATAACCGAAAACCATCACTATGAGACTAAGTCATAATATGTCTTGCCCACGCTACAAGAATTGTCCTATACTTTGCCGTCATATAAAATGTCTTAACTAAGTGAATCAACTAGTTCATGCTAAAAAAGTACTTAGGATTCATTGAAAAGTATGATCCTTTACTACCCATGATTGCTACATAGTTTATGGAGACTTGAGTTATCTAAACTCGCATCTCCATATCGGTGTTCAATACTACTCCCAGAATGTACATAGCTCATATGTTTCAAAATTACTTGTTTATTTCATTTGAGGTAATTTCTCAAAATTTAGCTTAAAAGCACTCTTGGAAATCGATATTTTCATTTCTTGTTCAACTGTGAAAATATTTTAAACTCTAGTCCCCATATACTTCTTTGAAGAAATGAGCTTCATTCTTTACTCTTTGCTTAAGTGTTAAAACAAAGTTAAAACATTTGCGAAAGACTTTTAAGAACTTCTCTTAACTTGCTTCTTAACTTCTAGACTTGCCTCTTAACTTTCCTTGAATTGAATTATAGATTCAAGATTCATGATCTAATGTTTTTTAAACATACCTTAGAGTGTTCGAATCAACTAGAAGCATTGGTACGTTGCTAAGAAATTAGTACGGAAAGATGAGAAAGAAATGGGAATAACTAGCGTCTCTAGCACTCTGAAAGGCACGGGGCGCCAGCCCTTGAAATTCAGAGAGTGACTTGGGGTGCTCTGCCTAGCGTAGCGCCCTAGAGGTCAACTTTAAGATGCTTGTTTGGAGCGTGCTGAGAGCCGCGGTGCCCCTGCCTCTTCCCCAGATTTTGACGAGCTTTCTCCTTCGTTTTTCAACTCTAAACCCTCTAATTTAACTTGGTTATTTTTCTTAACACTTAGAATCTTATAATTCATCGATATGTGCGTTATTTAACTCAAATTCACAACTAATTTACATGAATCAAACCAAGAAACATCAACCACAAGAATTCAAATGAATTTACATCAAGAACTCATAGGAGTTACTTTCAAATCAATATAACTTAGCTAAATTGAATCAAGATTGCCGCATGGGTGAACTAAACCAATGCTATGTGATCTCACATGCCTCGTAGGTATCACCTCTTGAAGAAATCCACCAGCGATTCTTGACAACCACGACGATTCTTTCTCCTGCTCCTCTTTTCTCTTCTCTGAAAAGCCTAACTGTTTTTTCAAAAGCGTAAACTATAAGACTTCATTTTAGACCCTTGATAATTACCAAGAAAGAAATTATTTAATAAGGTTAGGAAACTACAAAACTATCCTTCCAAAATACATATTGGACTTTCCTTATCCAAACAACCCAACTTCTAAGGGTCATATCTCACTCATACGAACTCGGTTTTGTAAAAACTCGACGGTGTTGGAAAGATTTTTCAAAGGTCTTTCCTACGATATCTGGAAACACACCTTACTCATCTTGAGATATGATTTATTTTCATTTGAAGCTAACAAAAAACTGAACTTAACATATCAAATTTCCAGATTTTTTTACATTCTTCCCAAAAAAGACGATTCCCAATTCTTAACTTCTTCCTAGTTATTTCAACTTTCATGATGTTACAATATCTCCCACTTGGAAACATTTATCCTCGAATGAGATTAATCTTACTATGTTAAGGTTGTAATATCAATTATACAATTCAAATACCCAACAAACACAATGCAGTAACAACATGCCAACTTATAAATTAAAGACTACTAAGAATAGAATTAGTACCTTTATTTGTAATTTCTCCATTTCAAAGAGATATGGATATCACTTCTTCATATCTTCCTCAGCTTCCTCAACAAATTGGTTCCTCCAAAGAACATTGATTAATGTTATCTCTTTTATCATCAACCTGCGAACTTGACGATCTAATATCAGAATAAGAATCTTCTGATATGATAAGCTATCCTTGATACCAAATACTTCAGTTGGTATGATAAGTGAAGGATCTCTCATACACTTCTTCAGCAGAAAGATATGAAATACCTGATGAACCACTGTCAATTATTGGGGTAGCTCTAACCCATAAGCTATATTTCTACTCTTTTTTATATTCTTTAAGCGCCAACATATCAGGGAGTAAGCTTTGCCTTTTTTCTAAATCGCATAACACCCTTCATTGGTTAAACTTTTAGATATGTCCAATCATCTACTTCAAACTCTAACTCCCTCCTCCTAATATCAGTATAGGATTTTTGATGACTCTGTATTGTTTTCAACCTCTCTTGAATAACTTTAACCTTCCCTAATAATATATTTACTTAAAAATGCGTAATATTCATTCTATATTATATAACTCAACAAGAAAGGACCATCACTGCCATACTTAGTTGTAAAATAAGTTGTGTAAATTTTTTAGTGTCCGCATCTTCAAGTAAAAATGGGACATTTTCTTAGATGTTGTATGTCTCTCCCTATCTTTTAACTTTAGTTAACTACAAGGGCAAAATAAACTAATAAACTAAAGTTATAAGATATTTTTGACTTTTTTTTTTGTTGTTGATTTTTAATTCGTTACTGGAAAGCACTCCAATTTGACCTATTTATGATAGGGAAATTTTTTAAAATGTCAATATTTTAACATTTAAGAGGGCTCATTAGCAACACTTTCAATATTTAGTATTAATGTCAAATTTTAGTTTGTTATGTATCTTATTTATGTTTTTATTTAAAGAATATAATTATTTAATAACAAAAGGGAGAAAATCAAGGCAGAGAATATTTTAAAAAAAGGTAAGGATCATTTAATTTTCTCATGACTTACGTTTTCAAATAAAATTTACATTTTGTTCTTTTTTTTCTCCAGAATTTTTACCTTTTTAAAATTATATTCATTCCACAGTATATTCTATTAATATTCATTATAGTTTTTTATTAGTTTATATTAATTCCAATAGGTATGCCAAATGTATCTATATAGTCATTTAAGAAATATATTTATTTTTATATTTTTTTCTTCAAAAATCTATTATGTATTCATTTCAATATGTATTTTATTTGTATTTCTATTTATTCTAGTTTTCATTTAGAATTTTTTATAATAATATATAAAATGCAAAAATTAGTATGATGAAAAAGTGAGAATGAAATATAAAATTGAAAAGAAATAATTTAATATTTGGTGTAATCATTCTTAAATAAAATGCATAACTAGTTGGCATACCTTTAGAATAAATACAAAGTAGAAAAAAATGTCAAATTCATAAACTATGCAACATAATTTTTGAATGAATACAAATATTAATTGTATACATAGGATTTTAAATTCAAATTGAGAAACGATACAAAATTCTTAATTTTTTTATATATATAAAAAGAAACTAATAGGATTTTGTTCTTCATGTAAATAATATACATATCTAGTTAGTATACATTTGGGATGGATTCATTAGGAACAAATACAATATTCATAACTATACAACATGAGATATTGAATAAATATAAATATTTATAGCATACATACTAATTTGAATATTAATTGAGAAAGGATATAAAATTTTAAGAAAAAATTACAAATACAAATACATAAAAATTTCATAACGTACAACACAAATCCAACATATGTTAATTAATAAAATTTGAAATGACATAGTCATGTTAAATGTATTCATAAATTATTGAATATCTACTAATGTGAAAAAAAACAATACATCATCAAAATTAACAAAAATTGACCCCAAAATACAATAATAAAATAACAATTGAATACAAAATACAAACTAATAAATATTGCACAATGTACATAACAAGAAATTTAGAAATATATTCAGTACACAATGTTGAACAAATTTTTATTGAACTTCAACTCAACATACAAAAATCTAAACATGTAAAAAATATTTAAATATCTCTTTATCAACAATTTGGTCTTCGCCGTCATTTTCTTTTACCCTACGAGTTACGTTTTCAATCTGAATTTGATGAAGACTTTATTCTTGTCCTCTCTCTTCCCTAGTTTTAGAAGCAGATCTTACAATATCCGCTATTTCTTGAGTAATACATATATTAAATAATGGAAAATCACTAGAAACTGTTTTACTAAGATGAATAGTGTCCTTTAGAATCATTCTTTGAAGAGTGTTTTATAGTTTTAAACGAGAATAATCCTAATTTCACGAATGATTTAAACAACAATAAAATCAGAAAATAAATCTAAAAAAAAAAAGATAACGGTGATAATACCTTAATTAGAGGAATTTGTGTAAATCCAGATTTTGAAGATAAAAAAAAAATTTTGGTAGAAGATAATAAAAAAATTTAAGTTGAAGAGAAGAAGAATTTGAAGGTTTAATAGGAATATGAACATGAAAATATGGAGATAGAGAATTTTATTTTTTTACTTATCGGATAAATATGGAAGAGAAAGATATGGAAAAAATTTATAGATTTTGATTTTTTAAAAATTAAAATAATTTGGGAAATGTCATGTGGTAAGGTCAAAATTTCATGACAAGTGCATTTAAAGAAATGAAAAATAAGTTGGATATGTCCAACATGACAACTAACGCTTATAAGGGCATATTTGGACCAAAAGTTGGACTGCTAGAGCATATTTAACCCTTTACCCTTTTAAAAAATGAATTATTTTTGTTATTGTTCAATTACTTTCAATATTTTTTATCTAATAAAATTTAAATCGTATGACATTATTTATATAGTAAAATTTTCATAATTTGACCTATTGTAATATGCTTTATAATTAATTTGTTTTTCTTGCTTCTTTACTTTTATCCTCTTTTTTTTCAATTGAATAAACAAGTGATGAGGGTAATGAATTTTCTTGATGGTGAGAATTGAACTTTCCATTTCTCAAAAATTATTTTGTAAATATTTTCTATATCTATGAAATTATATTAAATGTACCTGTTAGTTTAGTCGTATATGAATCTTGTAGTTATTTCATAATAATTTGCAATATTTACTGGTTATGGTGTGTCCATGATAGGTTTAGTCTTTATCTCAGTAGCATCTTGATCTTGGAGTTGCTTCAGGTCATATCATCTGTTTAGGGGCAAACATACTGGAGTTTTTTGGAGCATGCTAATTTCAATATCTATATGAAATGACAACTTAAATGTAATGAAGTTTCTAATATGTAAGGCAGTTGTTGCTCTATTGAGTTAATCAATGTTATCTTTTTTGGTTTCACTGTTTACTGATAGCAGGTAACTTGTTTGAGTCAAAGTGGCAAGCTTTTATGAGGTGTTCTTAAAAGATACCAAAGGTATGTTTTAAATTTTTTCACAGTAGATGGAAAATAATAAAGCATTTGACTTATTAACTCTTGATTTTCACCACCTTCTATGCTTTTCTTTTCCGAAGGGAGGTATACTGGCACTACTATTTGATTCACACACAGAGGTATTGTGGTTTTTTTTGTGTCAAAAACTGCAAAGAACAATTATGAACATTTTGCCTGCACTGTCTTTGTTCTAAATACTACTCACTGATATTTATTTTTAACTTTCATCTTTATTTCATTTACTTTTAATTAATTGATGTTTATTCGTTTCTGAAAGGTATTACAAAACTTTTCTTTATATTGTTCTTGAACTGCTTCACTGTGCTTGTGATGAATTTAAAACTACACAAGAATCATCAATGATTTTGAGTATTTTGTCCAAGTAATATATTTATATCTTTTTCACATTGTAGTTAAAAAGATTTGTACTATGCAGCCTCTCAAAAAAGATTGCTTCGTCAGTAAAAAATCTTGAAGGTTGCAAGGTTTTGTGGTTGTAACCTTCACCAAGAAAGAAAAATTGTCCGGAGAGGATTATGTTGTTGTTGTTCCCACTGCTGAGACTCCTGTTCCAACATTTGGAGAGCCCATGGATATCATTACTGCTCTGCAGCTGGTGCTCAGTAAGTCTAAATCTCTTGGAAGACTTGCTCGAGGACTTAATGAAGGTGCTAAGGTCATTGAGATGCATGTTGCACAGCTTTGTGTACTTGAGGATTTTGAGGCTATCTTTTTCTATATTTATTTGTACTTGCATTAGAGTTTTCTAAACAAGTTATTTTTCTGACTTCCAATTTTGTTTAACCATCAGGTAGGATCATCAAATACTTGGTTGAAGTGCCCACTTGAAAAAAAGATGTATACAGAATTCTATATATTTATATCTTTTTTACATTGTAGTTAAAAAGTTTTCTACTATCTAACATGTATATAGAAGTTTTTTTGTTGATGATAATGAAAGTTATATGTTCTACCCGTGATAATTATTTTTAATGAATTTTCTCAGAAAAATGGATTGTGTTCGTATTCGATGAGCATTTTTGATAGTCATTCTTTTGTGTTATTTTGTATTTATATTTACAATGCCAAAAAGATGTCCTTCAGTGTAAACTAAAGTACACATCAAGCAAGAATTTGCCAGTGTCAAATCATACTAAGATATATAAGCTATGCAATTTAACTTTTATGTTTCTTCATGGGTTACATATTTATTTTTCTTTTCATTTTTTACAGCGATCCTTCATCACTAAATAACTATGCAAAACATCTTATTATTGATTGAAAATATTGGCACGAGCCTCCATATAGTAAACATCTAACTGAATAAGCTGTCGTAAATTTTGTCGTTTATTTTTCCTTCTTCTTTTTACAAAAATTCAAAATTCTAATTATTATCTTATATAAATTTTTATAATTTTAAAATGGTTATATCATATTTGCATTACGTCAATTTGTTAAATTGTTTTAAATTTCATCTCATTAATATAATAAATTTAAAATATTTTATAAAAATAAAATAGTAGATTATTATACAAACTAATTAGATATCTTTAATTTTAATTAATTAAAAACACTATGTTTGTGGTGTCACAATTTTTCTACTCCTACTATATATAGATAGAATGATAAAATATAAGTTTCTATACTGATTATAAGATTTTTTTTATTTACTACTGAAGCTGGCAAATTAATATCTGATAAACACCTATAATTATTTATAATACTGAAAAAGGTCAAAAATACCCTTGCACTATAGGAAAAAGTCAAATTATCCTCCATTCATCTTTAGGTCTAAATATAGCATTTTACTTCTTTTTATATTTATAAAAATATCCTTCCATTCATCTTTTAGGTTACTTATACCCTTGAAACTTAAAACCGTATCTTTTTTTTTTTAAAAAAAAATTATTCTGTGGTTCTCCTCATTTTTTGAAATAAAATCTCCATCTCAACAAGATTTCCCCTTATAATTTATCCGAGCAAAAAAGAATATACTTCTTCAAGACCTCAATTATTTTGTTATTTTTTTAATAAGAAAATCTAGTTATTTTTTATATTTGTTGTAGGTTTCTTTTTGTCCGACTCCTCTCAATTTTTTCTTTATTTTTCCTAGTTATTACTTGGATTGAAGTTGCATGGCATAAGGAAAAATTATCAGCTACGATTCAATAAATTTCATTAAAATTTTAAATATGATATAAATAATTAATATATCATTAAAAAATTAATAATTTTAGGATCATACTAATATTATCCCATCCATAATATATTATAATTTTTTCTCTCATTTCCTGTTCTTAGTTTTCGTAGGGATACGACCTACAACATCTATATTTTCTTCTTCTTTAAGTGAGTTGTTACAGATATCATTAGTAAAAAAAAATTATCTGATTTTTTAAATTTTTTTTAGAAATATAGACTTCGTTATGAATTTATGATAGTATAATATGTCCTTGTAATTGTGGCATGACTAAAATTTTAAAATATTTTAAATTATCTAAAGCTATAGAAAATAAAAATTACTAAATTTAAAAAAATATTTTTTTTAATCTTGAAAAGATATATTGTTTTTATTTGGATAAATTAAGGAAAAAAATTAATAGAGGTGAGTTTTTATTCATTCAATAAGAAAATGACACATAATAAGTATTTTTGAATAAAAAAAGAGGGTTGTTAGTTGCATGGTATAAGTGATCTAAAAAGGTGGATGAAAAGGTAGTTTTAGACCAAAAAGATGAGTAAAAAGGTAATTTTAGACCAAAAGATGGATTTAGGATATTTTTAGACCTTTTCTATAGTTCAGGGGTACTTTTGGCCCCTTCTGTAACTAATATTTAATTATTTTCATAGCCATAAATATACTTTTGCAGCAACTTTTACATGACAAGAAGTTCAATGATTTTCCATTGCACAATCTACAACTTGTTTGAAGAGCCCAAACTTGATATAGGATATATTCTATATACTAAAATTAAAATTTCTTCTAACTTTTTTGTCTTAAAGATGCACCCCATCCCCGAGAAAAGAATATATTATATTAAAAGGTATAAAAACAAAACTACAACAACAAGAATTGGAAACAGAGGGTTGTGACTTTTCTATTGGGTTGCGACTTTTCCGAAGCATTGAGGCATTTTCGAAGTGTTGCAACTTTTTAATGACTTCCTGATTAGTTGTGACCTTTTTGAAGGCTTGTGACTATTTTTTTCATACACTACTCTTTTAGCAATAAAAAGAAGGGCTTCCTCTAGTTTTTAACCAACATCTTTTAAAGTCTCATTTTTCATTAAACGTGCAATTTAATATATTTTTTATATTTATATTATATTATATATATGAAAGAAGACACTATTACTTATTGAATGATTATTACTTTTTCAAAGAATTGTGACATTTTCGAAGATTATGACTCATATGATAAGAAATAATATGCCCATGCTAATACCAAACTTTTTTTAAAATTATAAATTGATGGTTCCTCACATTTTAAAATTATGTTTTTATGTTTTCTATTCTATTTTTAAAAATTCAAGTTTGATATACAAACGTTACCTATTTCAAAGTTGAATGAAATTTAAACACTCCTTAACATGAATGTTAAATCAATCTAATACTCTAATTAAAAATATCCAATTTATTCTATCTTCAATATTTTATATCAATATTTTTATATTATATTTATCTTAAAAGTAAGAACTCAAAAAATATAATAATTACTAAGTTATGTATTATAGTGAAGGGAGTAGAAAATATATTTATGTCACCACAGGAGCGTACACTCTGGACGTGGACGACACTCGAGAATCATGCTGGCCCTAACGCGAACTCTCATCTTGAATGAATACAAGAAGAAGATTAACTCAAGCACATATAAGCATCAATTGAAAGAAACATTTAAAAAAAGTTTACTGAATATCAAAACTCGCTTTGAAACATAAGCTTTAAATAAAACAAGTGAAATTGAAATACTCTCCAAAAGTTTCTATCAACGAAGCCTTTACTATAAAAAGATGAGTATCGAGACAAGACCCACGGCTCCTTCAAGGAACTACTACTAACAACCCATAAAACTAGAGTCCTCCAAAAGCAAGGAGGTCCTACTCAAAAGTTGACGAGCAGATGAAGTGATCCAAACACACACTTGTTGAGGATCCTTAGAACTTGTATCTACATCATTAAGAGATGCAAGATTAATGACATCAGAACATTGAATGTACGAGTATTTAATATAGCTGAATAACTAATAACTAAATGAAAGGACTATAGTATATATAAGTATATACTAAATTGAATGTCGAAACTAAAAGAAGTTACATTATTAAAATTTTACAAAAATTATTTACTCATCTTTGAACTCAATATATTAAGTCATATTATAAAAGCACACATTTAAATCTAGTTGGGAGATTCTCTACATGGAAATCATAACTATGGGTTACGTGATGATACAACATCTCGCTCACACTGTCAAAACTGTCTTATACCTTGACGAGGTATAGAACACCTCAACTAAGTGGATCCACTAAGCTCTGACCGAAGGCACTAATGATTCTTCTAAAATGTATAGTTCGTTACCCATGTTGGTATACATGGTTTATGAAGATTTTGAGTTTTTTGAACTCATTCTCGTATTGATGTTCAATACTACTTCCAAATTATATTCACATCCTCAAATGTATTAAACATGCTCTTTCTCTATTTTGAGGTAGTTACTCAAAAAAACCTTTTAAAAGATGTAATTCTCTGAAATAACTCTGAAATCATAAACTCTTTTATAAATTAAAGTTCCTCTTTCTCAATGTAAAAGTAATACGTTTGGGAATCAATTACCTCCCTTAAACTATGCTAAAAAATTCATTAAACTCTATTCAAATGTGACATCCCACAAGTAGAAATAACTAGGAAGAAGTTAAGAATTTGAAATAGTCATTTTTTGAAAGAATGTACATAAATCTCAAAATTTTTTAAGTATGTTAAGTTGAGTTTTTAGTCAACTTCAAATGGCGATAACACATAGATTAGGATAAGTTAGGAGTATTTCAAGATATTGTAGGAAATATTTTTGAATAATCTTCCAAACACCACCGAGTTTGTATGAGGGATATATGACCCTTGGAAGTTGGGATGTGTGAATAAGGAAAGCCCAATACGAATTTTTGAAGGGTAGTTTGGTCTTTTTCTTACAATATTATTTTAATTTTGTTTTTGGTAATTATATAAGGGTATAAACCGAAGATAGTTAGCTTATGATTTTGTAAAAAGAGTTAGGGTTTTGAGAGAAGATAAAAGAAGATAAAAGAGTAGAAGGAGCAAGAATCGTTGAGTTCGTCTAGAATCACTTGTGGATTTCGTCAAGGGTTAATATCTACGAGGTATGTGAGATCACATTACGTTGGATTAGTTCACCCACACACCAATCATGATTCAATTCAGCGAACTTGATTTGATTTGAAAGTAAATTCTATGAGTTCTTGATGTAAATTCGTTTGAATTCTTGTGGATTCTTGTGGTTGAAATTCTTGAGTTTGATTATGTAAATTAGGTGTGAATTTGAGTTAATTCCTTCTAAATGATGAATTAGTCAGTTCTAAGTGTTTGGAAAAATAACCAAGTAAAATTAAAGGGTTTAGAGTTGAAAAATGAAGGTGAAGTTCGTCAAAAATCTGGGGAAGAGGGTGAGCGCCCCCCAAAGCAACATCTGAAAGTTTAACACCGGGCCACCACGCCAAACAGAGTGCCCCCACTAAATCTCTGAATTTCAAGGGCTGGCACCCCACACCTTTCAGAGCGTCAGGGACGTCAATTCTTCCCATTTCTTCCCCACATTCCATACTAGTTCCTTAGCAACACACATATGTTTTCTAGTTGATTACAACACTCTAAGGTACCTCTAAAAGTAATGAAATTATCAATAAACATGAGATCATGATTCTTGAATTCATTAATTAATTCAAGGAAAGTTAAGTTTCATGTCTAGAAGTTAAAAAACAAGTCAAGAGAAATTTTTAAATGTTTTCAAAAGTTTTTCCCAAAAATTTAACTTGTTTTTAAGACTTAAAGTTAAAGTTAAGTAAAAAGTAAAGAATGATGTTCATTTCTTCAAAGTAGTATATGAGGACTTTAAAATGTTTTCACATTTGAATAAGAAAGGCAAACACCGATTTCTAAGAGAGATATTAAATTAAGTTTTGAGTAGTTATCTCAAATAAAAGAAATAAGTTTTGTTTCAAAACACATGAGCTAAGTATATTTTCGGAGTATTCAGATAATTCAAGGATCCATAAAGCATGTAACCATCATTGGTAGTAAATGATCATAACTTTTAAATGAATCCTAAGTGCTATTTAGCAAAGACTAGTGGATCCACTTAGTTAAATCTTTTAATATGATTTTTAAGTATAGGACAATTTTGTCAGCGTGGACAGGACATTGTATCACCATTTAGGCTGATACTGGTGGTTATCGGTTAGAGAATCTGCCATAGAAACTATATTACTTTATTATATGAGTAAAGTTGAGTTTGTTATCTAATTTTTTAACGGCCTAAGTTTCTTACTACATTTTAAAAAGTTTTCTATATATTACAAGTGTTTTATAGATTTATATTGTGTTGAGTTATCCATGAGTTGAGTAAATACAAGGTAAGTGTTTCTTTCAATCTCTTTTCAAGCCTATGTATGTTTAACATTCAAACTCCTGTACTTGTACATTTAATGTACTGATGCCAGTTGACCTGCATTGTCTTATGATGCAAGCATAGGTAACCAGGATAAACATCCACCACCTCGTTGATAGGGTTGAACACTCAGAGTCACTGTTAGCCTCCTTGCTTTCCAGAGGGCTTCTTTTCACATTGCTTAATAGTTTTCAATTTTAGGATGATCAGAGGTCCTATGTAACATCTCTCTTTATTTTAGGGACTTCATAGACATATAATTATAGTTTTTTTCGTCTTATTCGTTTTAGTTGTATAAGTTTAAGAATTGAGTGACCATTTTTGCTAAAATATTATTTCTTAAGTTATTGCATGAGTGATATTTCTTGTTTTTAATTCTTCCACTGAGTAAGTAAGTTAGGCCAAAGGTTCGGTTGGGGCCAAATGGTTCTTGAGTGCCAATCCCGCTCAGGGTGTATGCTCGAGGCAAGACAAACATGATATTAGAGCATATAGTTCAAGAGTCCTCGAAAGTGTATAAAGTCGTGCATGTAGAGTCCTAGTAATCGTTGTGAAGCACGCCGCACCACCTCTATAATTAGGAAACTGCAATACTTAGGAAAATATTTCCACTGATTTCATACTCACTTAGTGCGTTAGAGTTGATATTTAAAAAGTTACTTTTTAACTCATTCTTGTGCATAGCTGATTGTGAGTTGGGATGTTTTTGAGAGTATTTTCATGGGGTGTTTCTTTCCTTGTTAGATAAGAGAAGCAAAGATATGGTTGCCAACATGAGGAGTAGGGTGAGTTTATTTATTGCTTGTTGCCTTTTCTATCAAATAAGGGAAATAAGAAAACTATGCTAATAGGTGACATAGGCATAACAAGGATGATGATCAAACTGCCACAATTTGAGGGATATGCAAGAGTTTAAGAACAAGATTTTAGACATCAAGGAAAGAATCTTAGTAGCAAAATAGTAATGCGAAACGGTCTTCATTCAAACATAAGCAAAAGGGACATTCTCAAATATTTACTATTGCACCTACACCATTGAACAAAATTTGAGTATGATAGTCAGAATTCCCAACACTTCAGAGCTAGACTTACACAGTGTCAGGGTACTGTGTCACAAGAAGGTAACTAGGCTCTTACATATGCTAAGTGTGGTAGAATCTATCCTGGTAACTTTTGCGATGGATTGACAAGTTGTTTGAAGAGGGTGACTTCCTGAAAGAGTGATCTAAGAATCGACAAGGTAATGTAAATCAGGGTAATAAATCTCAATCTTCATCAGTTTCTCCACTAGAGAGCGCTATACTAGATGAGCTACTTCTAATACTGGCAGAGGATCAAACCGCCTTTATGCGATCAATAGTCGCCAAGAGCAAGAGAACTCACCATATGTTGTCACTGGTATGATTAATGTCTTTACTCTTTATGTTTACGATTTGCTAGATCCAAAAGCAAGTTTATCTTTTGTGACTTCTTATGTTGAAAATAAGTTTGATTTCTTCATGAAAACTCTCTGAACCCTTTTATATTTCTACACAT
Organism: Solanum habrochaites; assembly: GCA_027704765.1. Classification (NCBI taxonomy): domain Eukaryota; kingdom Viridiplantae; phylum Streptophyta; class Magnoliopsida; order Solanales; family Solanaceae; genus Solanum; species Solanum habrochaites. The sequence continues at coordinate 45,784,691 of JAKWJA010002492.1, forward strand.
ATTGGGGAGTCTATTCTAGCTGAGCGAGTACATCGTGATTGTGTTATTTCCATCAATTACAAGGACACCATGACTAATTTAATTGAGTTAGACATGGTAGATTTTGATGTCATTCTAGATATGGAGTGACTTCATGCCTATTATGCTCAGTTGATTGTAGGACTAAAGTTTTCAAGTTTCATTCTCCAAATGAGCCAGTGTTAGAGTGGAAAAATAGTTAAGCAGAGCCTAAGAGTAATTTTATTTGGTACCTTGAGGCAATAAAGTTAGTTTCCAAGGGTTGTGTCTATTACTTAGTCTTACTTAATGACTCTAATGTTGAGATACCTCTCATTCAGTTAGTTTCAATGGTAAAAGAGTTTCCATAAGTCTTTCTAGATAATCTACTTAAAGTACCTCCTGAGAGAGAAATAGAACTCGGCATAGACATTCTTCCAGATATTCTATCTATCTCTATTCCTCCATATAGAATAGCATAAATAGAGTTGAATGATCTTAAAGAACCATTGCAAGATATCCTTTGTAAAGGTTTCATTCGACCAAGTGTCACACCTTGGGGCGCTCCACTCTTATTCGAACAAGTGTCTCTCCTTGGGGCGCTCAGTCATAATTGTGAGAAAAAAAATGGTTTCCTTAGGAAGTGAATAGATTAGCGCCACTTTAACAAGATTACCATCAAGAATAAGTATCTTCTTCTAGTAATTAATGATCTTTACGATCAGCTTCAAGGTGCTTCTTGTTTCTCTAAGATAGATCTCAGATCGGGCTACCATCATTTGAGGGTAAGGGAATGTGACATTCCAAAGACAACATTCAGGACCTGCTATGGTCATTATGATTTGCTAGTTATGTCCTTTGGTTTGACTAATGCATTTGCAACATTCATGGATCTTATGAATAGGATATTCAAGCCTTACTTAAATATATTTGTTATCGTCTTCATTGATGACATACTAATCTATTCGAAGAATGAAGAAGATCATGCTATCCATTTCTGAGTAGTTCTTCTGACTTTAAAATAAGGATTTATATGCTATGTTTTCAAAATGTGAGTTTTTCCTCAAGTTTGTGGCATTTTAGGGCCACATAGTTTCTGGTGATGGAATCAATGTTGAAATCCAGAAAATAGAGGCATTGCAGAGTTGGCCTAGCCCCACATATCCAAATGATATTAGAAGTTTCTTGGGTTTTGTAATGGATATTATAGAAGGTTCATAGAGGGGTTATCGTCTATTTTATGACCTCTTACCAAGTTGACTTAGAAGACCGTGAAGTTTCAATGGTATGAAGATTGTGAGAAAAACATTCAGGAATTGAAAAAGAGGTTGACTACTGTCTCACTATTGACCTTACCTGAAGGAATGTAGTGCTTTGTTATTTATTGTGATGCGTCTAGAGTTGGTTTGTATTGTTTGTTAATGCAACATCTAAAGGTTATGAATTATTCCTCCAGACAGATCAAAGTTCATAAGAAGAACTACCCTATCCATGATCTAGAGTTGGATGCCGTAGTATTTGATTTCAAAATATGGTCCATTATTTTTATGATATTTATTTGGATGTGTTCACCGATAACAATAGTCTTCAGTATGTGTGTACTCAGAAAGAACTTAATCTCAGACAAAAGAGATGGTTATAATTACTTAAGGATTGTAACATGAGTATTATTTATCACCCAAGTATGACTAATATGGTTGTTGATGCCTTGAGTAGGTTGTCTACGGGTAGTACCACCCACTTTGAGGAAAAGAAGAAACAACTAGATGAGATATGCATAGACTTGCGCGCCTAAGAGTTCGTTTAATTGATTTCATAAAAGAAGGAGTAATGGTGATGACTAGGGTTGAATCATCTTTAGTGTCAAAAGTAAGAGAGAAGCAAAACAAAGACCCTATTTTTCCTGGATTTAAGGAAAATGTTCATAACTATAAAGTAATAGATTTTGAACGAGGGGGAGATAGTGTATTGAGCTATCAAGGTCTATTGTATTGAGCTAAGGTCTATTGTGTGTATCAAGGCTGAATGAACTCCACGAAAGAATCATAGAGAAAGATCATAACTCCATATATTCCATTCATCCAGGTTCCACAAAGATGTATAGTAACTTGAGAAATTTTTATGGTGAAGTGGTATGAAGAAGGCCATTGCAGAATTTATTGCCAAGTGACCGAATTGTCAACAAGTTAAAGTGGAGCACCAAATGGCTGGTCGTTTAGCCAAAAATAAACAACTTCTGAAATAAAAGTGAGAGATGATTAAATATGGATTTCATTAAAGATTTAGCAAGGTCTCACAGGAAGCATGATTCTATTTGGGTGATTGCTTATAGAATGACAAAATCATCCCACTTTTCCCGGTAAAGACTACCCATTCAACAAACGATTATGCCAAGTAATAGATTCAAGAAGTTGTAAGACTTAATGGGGTTTCAGTCTCTATTAATTCAGAGACAGGTGTAAAATTTATTGTATAGTTTTGGACGTCATTCCAAAAACTCTTTGGTTCAAAGGTGAACTTAAGTACAACTGTTCATCCTTAAGAAAATGGAAAGTAGAGCGCACTATTCAGACCTTAGAGGATATGCTGAGGGATTGTGTGATTGTCTTCAAATGTAATTGGGATGATCACAACTCTCATCAATTTTTCTTACAACAATAGTTACCATTATAGAATCCAAATGGATCCTTATGAAGCTCTTTGTGGGAGAAGGTAAAAATATCCTATTGGATAACATGAAGTGGGTAAATTTGGGTAGGACCAGATTTAGTTCATCAAGCTATGGAGAAGGTGCAAGTGATTCATATTGTTTGAAACAACGCATAGCCAGAAATCGTATATTCATGTTTGGATGAGGGATTTAGAGTTTGAAGTAGATAATTTGTCATATTTGAAAGTATCACCTAAGAAGGGTGTTATGCGATTTGTTAAGAAGGTATAGCTTAGTCCCCTATATATTGACCCTTTAAAAATATCAAAAAGGGTTGGTAATGTAGCTTATGAGTTAGAGCTACCCAAGAGTTCGCAGTGGTTTGTCCGCTAGTTCACATATCCATGTCGAAGAAGTGCATGGCATATCCTTCACTTATCGTACCAACTAAAGATATTTGTATCAATGATAGCTTATCTTATGAGGAGATTCTGGGTTAGAGTTTAGATCGCCAATTTTTTAAGTTTAGGGTAAAAAAGGTAACATTAGTCAAAGGTCTTTGGAGGAACTAATATGTTTAAGAATCTACTTGGGAAGCAGAGGAAGATATGAAGATGAGATATCCACATTTCTTTGAAACTAGATAAACTACATATAGAGGTTCTAATTCTCTTCTTAGTACTCTTTAATTTATAACTTGGCATGTTGTTACTGCATTGTGTTTGTTGGGTGTTTGAATTGCATGATTGATATTAAAACCATAGTCTGGTAAGAGTAATTTCATTCGATGACGAATGTTTCCAAGGGAGAGATATTGTAACATCTCGCATGTTCAAATAACTAGAAAGAAGTTAAGAACTGTAAATAGTCATTTTTGAAAAGAATATAAAAAATCTAGATATTATTTAAGTATGTTAAGTTGAGTTTTTGGTAAAAAACTCTAGATATTAGGTGTGTTTCAAGATTTTGTAGGAAATACATTTGAATAATCTTTCCAAAACTACGAGTTTGCACGATTCTGAGTTCGTATGAGTGAGATATGACCCTTGGAAGTTGGGTTGTTTGACTAAGAAAAGTCCAGTCCAAATTTTGGAATTGTATTTTTGTCTTTTCCTCACCCTATTATTTCAATTTCGTTTTTGGAAATCATCTAAGGGTCTAAATTGAAGTTCATCAGTTTATGTTCCTTATGAAGAAGAGTTAGGGTTTTGAGAGAAGAGAAAAGAAGAAGAACAAAAATGAGAAGGAGAAATAATCTCCGAGTTCCTCAAGAATCACTTGTGGATTTCGTCAAGGGGTGATCCGTACGAGGTATGTGAGATCACATAGAGTTGGGTTAGTTTATATACACACCAATACTGATTCAATTCAGCAAAGTTATATTGATTTGAAAGTAAATGATATGAGTTCTTGATGTAAATGCGTCTAAATTATTGTGGTTGAAGTTTCTTTAGTTTGATTTATGTTAATTAGGTGTGAATTCGAGTTAAATCTTGCACATATTGATGAATTAGTCGATTCTATGTATTTGGGAAAAGAACAAAGTGAAATTTATGTATATATATATATATATATATATATATATATATATATATATATGTATGTATATATATGGGGGTTAATCATTTTTTTTCCATTTTACAAGATATCTTCAGTTACGAAAATATAAAAATGTCGTAAAACGAAAAGTAAGTTTGAAAAAGACTACAAAATAAGTTTTAGCATGTGTGTAAAACTTCATAAATCGAACAACGATAATTTACTAGTATATATAATTTAATAAAAAATTAAGTCAAACAAGGTTTCCTAAACAGAGAAATATTTGAGGAGACGAACCACAACTTACAACAAGGACTAGATTCCTTAAGAACAATTGAAAATAACGAAACTGGAAAATATTTATTTATCAATGATGTAAATGGTTAAGCATAGAAAACTACAAAGCTATTCTTTTTGAATTCCCACTATAAAATCACTGGTAGAAACATGATTAAATTACACATATGTCGACATAAATAGTTGGTGGAGAGGGGAGAAACATTAAATCATCTTTTCATTTTTCATACTATTAGGTGGAAGTAGTAACTCTTTGGAGTTATTCAAAATCTATGAGAGTATCTTCATTCATGTCCACCTCTTCTTTACCATCACATTTTTCCTCCACGGATGCAATAATCGTTTTATTTTTGCTCCATATTTCAAGTGGAGGCATAGTTGTGATAATTGGAGAAGCAATAACACTTGAACACAGTTAACGCACTTGGATGAAAAGTTTTATGCACTTAAGATTGTGTTTTGGGCACAATGTTTATGCCTTTTGGAAGCTTGAATTTGTAAATACTGTTGTAACTAGCAAGATTATTATGGTTCGTGAATGGATCATGGTTATGTTCATCGGAATAGGACAGCAAGAAAATTTTCTCACTCATTGGGCTTTTATCAATTTTTTTCTTTGCTTTGCAGAATTTTGTTGTGCTGCACTTATAATAATTCCTGTTATGTCACACACAAATAATAATAATCAGGTTTAGTCAAATATTTCATGTGTATATACCATTAATAATTTTACAACTTATTGGTATGAAAATTGAGAACGAAAGGGAACATGACATTCTATGAGTTGAAAAAATGGTAAAGAGACCAAACCTTGGAAATGGTGAATCTTTGATATGCTTTTGACCGTACTTACGCCATGTCCATATATCATTTGTGAGTTCCTCTTGCAATAATTCATAGGTAATACTTATCGACTGATTTTTCCTGATTTCAAATCCAAAGTACTAAAATTAAAAATTTGAACATATACACATAAAATGTAATAAAATGAGTGATTACCTCGTTCTAGTTTGTATCAAAGGAGTCTTCATTGGAAAAGTGAAATTAGGATAACTTTTAGCCCCTACATCGAGTTGTTGTAGATCAATCCATTCTTTTGGTGTTGTAGTTGTTGAGTGCTGACACACTACTGTTGTTGTTAATGGAGGAAAAGAGATTTGTTGGATAAAATGAGATGGTTGAATTGGATGTAAGTACAACTGTTGGCTACCATTTTGGTTTATCATCATGACCTGATCATCTGGTTTTTCCTGGTAAGCATTTTGGAAATCTAAAGAGAAAATTTCAGATAAGCCATTAAAAATAGTCATGCTAGGAGCTAAAAGTATGTCAAAAGAATTCAAAAGATTATTTTGATGAGTCTCAAAGTCTAACTTAGGAGCTACACCATTATTAGGTCTATTAATATTACAACTTCTTACTAGCGCACCTATATCCCAATCATCATCCTGCATTTTAGATCTCTATATAATGGTATCTAGTTAACTGAAAAAAATAAAAATGAGCTTATAAAAGAAAGTAATGTTGTTTTCTGCTAAGAGTAGAGAGGAAATAATGAATCTAAAGAGGAGGTTGGCTTAGTGAGGAGTTGATGAGAAATAGAAACGTATTAGTGGTTAGGACATTATATATCAAAGGCTGGGATAAAAAAAAGTGACTCAATTTCACAAATATATAGAGACACATAAAGGGGTATCTACCTACCCGTCATATCCACATTTAGATTGCAGTTTATGCACATTAATTCTTTGTTTCCTATTTTAGAGTGAGTGGATCAAATACAAAAGGGAAGTCAAAGATAATTACCTGATACACCCATATTACATCACCCTAATAAAGTATAAGTGATCATTATCAATTAAAGTATTCAACTTGTATGTTTGGGTCGATCCCACGAGGAATACGGTCTAGAGTAAATATCAATTATATTCGGTTAGTCAATGAATTTCAAAGGAAAGTAAACAAGGGGGGTTGGGGTGGTAATGAAGTAAAATATTATTATGCTTCAATAACAATTAAATAAGATTCAATGTAGTTGTATGAATATGAGAAAGAAACTAGGGGATATGTGTTTCCTATAGGCTCTGAATGTAGTAATTCTAATAATAGTAAACCTTTCCTTGTGTTTCACATGAAAAGTTTGTAAGTTATGTATCCCTAAGTGATTGGTCCTCCAAGTAGGATATTTCACCACGTACCTTGGTCCCGCTATGGGTGTATGGCTTGCTAAACCTTATCTTTTACCAAAGATTGGTCATCACATCAACGTATGACTCATTTTTCACCTTCATTCCAATTGAAATTAGACTATTAGATTCATCCACTACATATGTATTGCTAATTATTTTCTCATTCACTTCCTCAATAGTTCGAAAAGTAGGAACGAGGTGGGTTCTAACAGTGCGCACCGCTTAAAAGACTTTTAAGTGAAATAACGAACATTACATAAATAAACACTATTCAAGGGTTACTTCATTATTATTAATACTTTATTAATTGTTCATGGTTCCCACAACCATAGTTGTGGATTTATCTACTAATGCTTGACAAAATACAATTCATTATTGGGTGAAAAAGAACTCATGAAATTACAAGTAGAACTGATGAAAAATAGAAATCTTCAGTTTAAATTTAAAGTTAAACTTGAATAAAACGAATTACAGAAAGTTATTTCCTAAGATTTTACAAATTACTTCCACAAAGAACAAAAACTAAACCTTACAATAATGTCTAACCCCAAAAAAGCGAGTTTTACAACTCCTATTTATAGTTAACAAGTCCTAAATCAATAGGAAACAAAATAAGGAAATAAGCTCTCTAGATGCGGTTTAAATAAACGTTTTAACCCACAGAGTGTGGGTCGAACCACGATTCATGGGTCCCTTTTGTGGCTCAACACTTGGAGAAATTCATCATGTACGGGAACCTTCAACTTTCAGACTCTCCTTGACAGATGTGTAGGACAGAACGTGGGTTGACCTAAAACCTTTGGGCTTGCTCCACTTTCCACGCTTGTCAGACTTCCCTGACGTTCCACCTATAATTCATCACCACGGTCTGTAGACTGGTCTACGGTCCATCCTATTACTATGTGGACTTATTATTGAAACTCATAATCATACTAGGACCTGCCTATGACCATCCACTGCCCGCCATTGGACCTACTGTCTGTGGGTGGCTCCGTTAGTGGCTAATGCTTCACTTTTCAGCTAACGTCTTTATCAACCACGTCCAACCCTATTTCCTGCAAACATTAAACATAAACATTAATTATAAAGCAACATAGACCTAGACACACACAAAATCTAAGTGAAATGCATAGAAAATACTGTAAAATCACGGTACATCAACACCCTCAACTTAAACTTGTTGTTTGTTTCAAGCGACACATTAAAACTCTAAACGACACTTATGTATAACAAAACATTCAAACATCAAGAAATCACATATCTCTTTAAATCAATTCTATTACATTAGTGAGAATCTTTTCATCTAGATTCAACAATCGAATTCATGAAGATCAGAACATGACATAACTTGGCCAATCGACACCATAACATACATTTTTCACAATCATGAAAGTACCAATTCTCCAATAATGTAACTAGTGCTCTCACTTCAAAAGAAATCTTTTTTTACACAGAAGATATGAATTTGAATAATCTTTTAAATTAGCTTCCCTCAACATAGGATTTTGTCCTAATTCAAGGTGCACGTGTGCAAGGAGGGACCAGGGCCAAAACAATAATCTTAGGAAATGTGAGTGAGGTGCATTGAAAGAAGTAGAATACATTAGTCTCAAATAGATGGGTTAAAGGGAACATTTGTTTCTTTGGCTTGGATGATTTTAGGCTTGAGTGGACTTATTAGAAAAAAGGGCCTATGATAATTTCTCAACTTCTAGCCTAGATTATCTTAGCAAGAAAAACGGGAAAGTTCTAGATTGCCACGGAATGAACGTTGAAACTTTTCTCACACACTTGGCACATTATTTCATTATCAGATTATTATATTACCTAGTTCATATTTTAGCTTAAGTCATGAGTTCAAATTCGTTCCTTATCATGTCATATTTAGATCCAACAGATTTGATTCATCAATCCTATAGATCTAAAACATTTGAAAACTTTTGGACGGCTATCGACTTTATGCTATTTATGCCATCATGCTTTTATTTTTTCTTACTTCTACAAATTCATACCTAAACAAAATTGTTCAACATAAAAGAAAACAATAATTTGGGGGAAAACACAGGCAAGAAAACTCCAAATGAGGATTATGAGTTGAGTTACTAAAACATCACCCTATCACTCTTGATACCACACCCCAACAAAATAAGGTGTAATTTCTCTCAATGCACAAAAATAAAAAATAAAGCATATGGTTAAGCAAAGCATGACGCATATGCGCCGAATAACTCTGAAGAAGCGGGTGGATACATTTTACCAGAGCCTCACGAATCAACACTAGGGACTAAATTAGTAGCGCCTTACCAACAAAAGTAACACCCTCATTAATACTCAAACAGGAAGATGTGTCAACACCTATCTCCCAGACCCGATCCTATCTCATCTCCTCATCAAGTATGTATGCCCTCTGAGTCTCCTCAATATGCTTGCACTCCTTGTTCTTCAATCTACGAGTCTCCTCAGCATCAGAGGAAGGAGTTGTGGAACTTTCTAGTAGGATAGAAAGAATCTGGTGGTGGCATAACATAGCCAAATAAGATGTTCATTAGCACCTCATCCTCTTCCGCTTTAGAGGTAGCCTCTGGTGCTGCCTCTAGTGTTGCTAGAAGGGTATCAACATCATCACGAAGGCTGGCCAACTCCGTCGGGATGTGGACAAATCAATAGTCGGGGCCGACCTATATCCAAGCGCTTATGAATGACCTTAATCTTTCGGTCTTTCAACTGTCGCATCCTAGCCTTGGAATACTCAATTGACCGTTGTATGCATGATCTCATATGATGTAGTAGAGTGGCCATGTGAGTCACCATTTTTTTGGCTCACGCTAAAGGAACAATAGTGTACCCTAAAGAGTGAGTGGCTTGGGAGGAGATAGTGCTTGACTAGTGGACGAAGACGGTGGAGCCTAGGAATTTGTTGTAGGGGTTGGAATGGTATGGTCATCAGCCTGCATATTCTCCACATCTGCAACAAGATAAACACCCAAAGGCGGTACTTCAACCTTTAGCTCCCTCCTAGGTGTAACTTAGTTGGCATCGTTCTGAATGATGCTGATGTCCAGTGTCTTGGTTTACTCAAGAAACTGATCGAAATACCAAACAAGCACAGAAGCTTCCCTGAAGAGGTGAAACATAAGGCTCTGGAAGGGCAGGTTAGTGGTGGCCTTGAACGGCCTCTTATGGATCTCCACAATCAGGAAGCGGGCAAATTCAATCTCCAAACCTGCCAACATGGTTGCTAGAATCATTCCAAGTCCCAAGTAACCACATTGTTTGCTTGAGTCGAGGATAGTCTATACTAAACCAACAATGAGAAGAACTTCACAACGAACATCAATGTTGTCTTCCTAATTCCCATACTAGGAGTCCGTACCCACTCAACTTTCTTCACATCCTTGGTAATGTGACATGTTTCCACCTCAATAGTGTCTCTCCCTACTCAGCATCCCTCTGAAATGACCCGCTCTGAATAATTCCTATCCTGTAGTCATACTCTGTTGTATTCATGGGTAGAGTATAGGCTAGGATATATATGAATCTATGAATCGTGACCTTGGTGATGTCGACTATGAAATGACTGTGAAACCTTAAACTAATGTGGAATGAAGTAAAGGCTAGGCTCCTAAATCATGATCCTGGACATCCTACAATACTCATTCAACATCATGTCATTCTCATAAATCTAATACTGACTAGGGAAACACCATCTATTTGGCACATCACCCTTGGAAGTAGGCTCAACTCTAGTAGGTGTCAGGCTGCAGCTTATGCTGCCAGCATCAGATGAAGAAGCGGTTCTGCCTCTATAACTAGAGCCAGACCGTGACTCTAAGATAGTCTTTGCTCCGATCTATATGGCCCCGTTCTTAGTTTGGGTAAAGTGACCGGCTTTATTCCTAGTAGTGCAGGGGCAGTTGGGGAGGTCTTGGTGGTAGGTGCAATGTACTCGCTGTCATTGTCCTCATGAATCAGACATCAAGAAGGAGCGACTGATTTGGTCTTTCCTTGTCTTGTGTAGCTCAGAGCTTTATTCCAAGCCATAGTACCTCTGGCGGACTTTGTTAGTACTAAAAAACAATTGTACTCATGGAATAATTTTAGAATAAGAATCAGACCTAAACAAAAATTGAAAGATTTTCTCGATAGTAACTAAATTGTTGACAAATGGTGGGTTGACATGGTCTGTCGATGGAACGACAATATGTGGGTCCTATTTGTGGTTAGAGTTCCTATTTTGGGTCTTAGACGGTGGAACCACAGATGTGCAGAGCGGTCTTTCGATCAAATGATGGACCATAGTATACACTATTGTTCTTCACTTAATTAATTTTGTGTGTTTCATTGGTCCACATACCTCGACCTATCGTTCGTGGGTTGAAGTCGTGTTAAGTTCTGTGCTAGGGTTCATATTTTGAAAAAACTTAGTGCCATATTTCAACAAACACAAAATCAAACTAGGCCTACATATGCATTTGACATATATATTTGTAGTTCATCATCCTTAAGGTTGTGATTAGTCAATTTTGTTCACATATACCCAAAACCATCGAACAACCCTAAGTCAAACCTTCAAATTTAAACCGGTTTACCGATTTGTTTGATTTTAATTTATAACACAGTCACATACTATCATTCTCTAAGTGTTTCTAAAAACAATAGAACATTTAAGTAAAAGACTAAGAATCCAAGGCCAACATTAAACTTCGTGATTTCATGATTTAAACAATGAACATCGAATTCAAAGTTAGGGTGAAATCGTTCACCTTACAAGTAATCAAAGTGGGTATGTGTTAGTGCAATGAACCTTTTGAACCTTTTTTAGCCTTCGACATGTAACTCGGAGTATGGAATTGATTGTGGAAGAAAAAAGGAAAAGGAAAAGATTTTGGGAGAGAAAATGGGAGATATTAGAGATGGGATGGAAAATGTAAATAAGGAAGAAATGATCTTTTGGGTTATTAGAGGGAGAAGAATATCATAGGTGAGGGAAATATGTAAGTGAAGGATGTTTTTGAAAGAAAGTTTTTATTATTATTAAAAAGGGGTCCGGATTGGGTCAGGCAGAAACCCTAGGTTGTACCCATGCGATCCGTTGACGGTCCGTAGGTCTAGTCCATAGTCTACGTTGACACTTAGAAAAACATAGGAACTTACTTGGAATCTAGTAAAGACATCCATGGTTTGTGTATAGACCAATAGACCATCGATGGGGCCCATAGACAACTCCTCAACCTTTTCCTGCAAGTTTTGCCTTTTCATCCTTGCACACATAACAACTATTAGGACTTTTATTTTACATATTATAGGACAACTTTTGGGATCGAAACATAATCTCTATCTAGTGAACACTAATAATAATATAAAACGTCTATTTAAATAGCTACTAAAATAAAAAAGAGTGAAGAGAAATCCAAAATCATAAAGAGAATCCTATAGTTAGACAAATTGTACATCTTAGGTTGCCTCCCAAGCATCATTTGATTTTACATCGTGGGACAAAACATAAATCTTGATTACTTAGATTTCATCAAAATAGTAGGCCTCAATGAGTTCTTGAACACTCTCTGATTTCTCCAAGTGGACTTTGATCATTTGCTTGTTCACTTTGAACCTAGTCCCTTCCATATTCTCAAGATCAACTGCTCTATGTGGAAATACCTGAGTGACTCTGGATGGACTAGTTCACTTGGACTTGAGCTTGCTAGGAAACAACGACGACCTTGATTTGAATGAGAGTACCAGATCACCACAAGAAAAATCTCGCTTTTCTATCTTGTAATCGTGGTACTTTTTCATCTTCTCCTTATATAGGGATGAGCTCTCATATAATTTTGGAAAAAAGTCATCAAGCTCATTAAGGAAATTAAATCTTTGAACCGATGCGGTGCCCCAATCTAAATTCAACTTCTTTAGCGCCCACATTGCTTTATTCTATAGCTCTACATTCAAATGACATGACTTCCCATATACAAGTTGGTAAGAGGACAACCTATGGGAGTCATGGATGCAGTAGGATAGGCCTGTAGAGAATCATGAAGTATTATTGACCAATCAGTTCTATTGGTCTTTGCTAAGATTTTCTTTATCTCTATGTTTGGCACCTCAACTTGCCCGCTAGTCCATGGATGATACGGAGTAGCTACTTTATGACAACCCCCATATTTGTTTAGCAACGACTTGAACAACTTGTTACAAAATTGGGAACCTCAATCGCTTATAATTTCCCTAGATTTATGAAATCTAAAGAAGATACTCTTTTATAGGAATGCATTGAAACTCTTTCCTTCATTGTTTTAAAGCGCAATTATTCACCCATTTTGATACGTAGTCAACCACAACAAGAATATACTTATCAAGGGTTCGTAAATTAAATAAATCATCACCAATATCAGATTCATAGGGTGCTCTTGGTTTTTTGAATTGCCTCCTCTTTTTCACCGGTCATAAGATTTAGCGAATTCATGAGAATCTTCGTAGATGTTAGTGTAGTAATACCCCTATTTCATTATTTTATGCGTTATACAAATACCACTATGGCGACCTTCGATACACGATGAATGACATGCCTCAAGTATACTAATCATTTCTACCTCATGTAGACAACATCGAATAATCCCACTAGCACAAATACATTACATGTAAGGCTCCTCCAAAAAGAATTTCTTCACATCAGACATTATTTTTTTTGCTGATAAAAAGACAAATCCGACGGAACCAAATCACTTGCCAAGTAATTAGAAAAATCAACGAACTAAGGGATAAAATGATGAGAAGTAGCCAATTCTTTTTTATCAGGGAATGCATTATTAATCTTGACACCATCCTCAAACTCATTCATCACGTGTTTCACTAATCTGGACAAATGATCGACAACCAGTTTTTTTTCCCGCTTTTTATGTTTTAGCTCAAACTCAAACTCTTGCAACAAAACCTATCTAGTCAACCTCGGTTACGCATCCTTTTTTCGCCATCAGATACCTCAATGCAGAATTATTAGTATGCACTATGACCTCAGAATCAAGCAAGTAGGACCTAAGTTTCTCAAATGTGAAAACCATGACAAAGAGCTACAATTTAGTCATAGTATAGTTCTTTTGAAACATATTGAAAGCCTTTCTGGCATAGGATATCGGGTGAAGAATCTTCTCTTGACTCTTTCCTAAGACTACCCATGCTCCACCCCACTTGCATCACACACAACTTCAAACAATTGTCCCTAATTTGGTGAAACAATGATCAGTGCAGAAGTTAACTTGGTTTTAAACACTCCAAATGCTTTCCGACAAGCATCATCAAAATCGAACCTACACTTCTTTTCAAGTAGTTTGCACAACGGATGTGTAATTTTTGAGAAATCTTTCTATGAACCTCCGGTAGAAACATGAATGCCCAAGAAAACTCTTAACCCCTTTTATAGAGATAGGTGATGGACGTTTTTCTACTACCTCAACTTTGGATCTATCAACCTCAATACCTTTATGGGAAATCCATTGACCTAGAACTATACCTTCTTTGACCATGAAGTGAAACTTTTCTTAATTAAGCACAGGAATTACACTCTTTACAACATTTCAGTACCTCGACCATATTCCTCAAACAACTATCAAACAAGTCACCTACCACTGAGAAATCATCCATAAGTAACTTGGCTGTGTCATCAACCATATCTAAGACTATTGACATCATACATTGCTGGAGGGTCTCTGGAGCATTAGACAACTTGATTGACATTTTTTTAAGGCGAAAGTCCTATAAAAACAAGTGAATGTGGTCTTCTATTGGTATTAAAAGTTATAGACATTTGATTGTAGCCTGAATACATATCTTGAAAATAGTACCAACCTTTATTATTATTGATTCGATCCAACTTCTGATCCACGAATGACATATGGAAGTGGTCTTTCTTTTTCCATGCGTTTTACTTGTGGTAGACCACACACACTCTCCAACCATTCATCGACTTCATTGGAACAAGATCCTTTTGAGCATTAGGAACCAGAGAGATTCCACCTTTCTTGAGTACAGATTGAAAATGAAAAACCTACCTTCTATGGGATATATGACTCCATCATCCAACTAATTAATGATCTCTCTTTATAACAAACTCTTCTGTAGGGGGATTCAGTCTTTTTTGGCGCTCAATACTTGGCTTACTGTCCGGCATGAGTTGGATTTAATATGCTTGCTTCATTCCTAATAATATCCGCAATAGTCCATCCAACAACCCTCTTGAACAACTTCAAAACCGAAACCAAAGTCTCAACTTTCTCCGCTCTTAAATTGGCAACAATGACCACTGTTAAAGTACATCCTTTTCCTAAGAAAACATACCTCATGTAGGATGGTAGATCCTTAAGTTCAAATTTAGGAGGTTCTTCTAAAGATGATTTTATAGGCGGGGAATCATAATTCTTCATATCCACCTCCAATCTTTCTGGTTTGTAACAAAATTTGAACCTTTTAAGTGCAACAATTAATTCATTGTACTCTTCAACACCATCACCGTAAAAATTCATCATTATGACTCCTAGTGCTTTAACACCCAACAATAATATTTGTCTTTTTCACCAGTCTCCGGTGGGACTGGAGGTGTTGGTCTAGGCATAGGAATAACCTTTTGGATCACCTCAACTTGTTTTTCTGTCTTAAAAGTCCATTCTACGAGTCCAAACTACAAATTCTAGAATATCTGATGATCTGTAGAATGGATTAGTAGGAATTAGATCGCAAAACTGAATATCTGAGCTTTTCCTACGACTTTATAGTAGGTCTTATAATTCAATCTACGTCTTATCGAATGGTTTTGTAGTTCACAGACTCGCAAAACTCTAATCTGGAAGTCTTTGATAAAGTGATTGTAACTTTTTACTCCAAACTCGAAATGAGGCAAACTTTGTAGTGTTGGAAAGAGGACTCATATAATTTATATTTATAGGTAATGGGTCATGTATTTCATTTATTTGGTGATATATATGATCATTTAAAGTTGAACTAAGTAGAATCTTATGTTAAAACTTAATCGATAAGGAAAATTTCTACTCAACTTTGTTCTAGTTTTGTTTAGTGGACTTATTTCATATTCAAATACATTATCACACTAACTAATTCACCTTAACACATAAGGGAAATTTAATTATCACTAATAGTAGTCTAAAACACAAAATAAGAATAGTTCGGGCCTTATTTGGAAGTTTGTAGGGATTAAAATTTCCAGCAAGTGTTTTCCGTTTTTTCTTAAGCCCAAATGAGTGAACCACATTTTAAAATAAGGAAAAATAAGACTATGGAAAATATAAAGTTTCTAGGTTTTTCTGACTTAAAAATGTAAAAATACTTGGTTTATGAGTTTTAATGCAATTTAGTTTATTTCTACGTTTATAAGTCCGAGGTATCATTCCAGGAAGCCCATTGACTCGGATCTGGGCAACATTTTTCTACGTGTTATATTGTTGATAAGTCCCATGTCTTATTTTGGGAGGTCCATTGCTTTAATCTGGGTTATATTCCACCGCATTGCAGTTGATATTTCCGAGGTATGATTTTGGGTGATTCGAGGTATTTTTCGAGCTTCTACTTCCCAACCTTTATTTCTTGGATCGCATCATCCAGATGTTTGGTTTGTTGTGTGTGTAGTGAATTTCTTGTACTTCAATGTTTTTGTATTCAGTTTCTTGTGTTTTTATTTCCTTTTTACTCGATTATTGACTTTAATTTTTAGAACTTATCCATTGTAATTTTAGAATGGTGTGCATCTTCATATATTTCATTTTTCTAAGCTCTATTGGTTAATGATTCTTACTGAGTATACCGTGCTTTGGTAGTAATACTAAGTTTCTATATATTTTTCTTATGAAACTGTTAGTCCGAGTAGTCCTCATTGAGCATTGAATCTCACGTGACTGTCGTTTAGAGTTTCTACTTTCTCTCTTTTGTACTAGTTTATATTTGTATTTTTGATTCGTTAGCTCTCTTTGATTTATTTGTTTTTGTACGTAGTTTTCCTCTAGCGGTGACACCAGGTGTGGGATTTTGTTCTTGTCTTACTTAGTCGATCTTGGTCACTTTCACACCTCTTTCATATATTGTGTATCATATTTATTTTTCAATACTATGGTTTTATTTTGTATATTTATTACAATTTTTGTTTTTTTCTTTTTCATAATATTTTTATCTTCTGTAAATTTATATATTTGCTTGGTCACTGAGGGTTATGATAAGCATTAGGATCTTATTTAAAGTCATGACATAGACTTTACTTAGTTACGTTGTATATGATATGAGATGTATGATCTTAAATAAAAGATACTGATATAGCGCGATTTTATAGTTTTTTTTATGTGTTTTACTTAGAGTTTGTATGCTTCTAGGACTATTTTGTGTTAGAATTAATGTTTTGTGTATAATGTTTGCAGGAAAAAAGGCCTGGATGCGGTTGATGGAGATGTGAGATGAAAAGTGAAGAAGTGGTCCCTAATGGAGATACCCACGGACTGTAGTACCAACGACGGGTCAAGGGTGTTCAGTCGTACGTCTTGGTTTTAGAAGATGAATTTCAGTAATCATTGTATAAAGTACCAGAATGGACCGTACACCAATCCACGGACTGTGGGTGAATCATCGTAGGTGGTATAGCGGGGAAGTCTGACAAGTGTAGAACTACAAATCAAGATGACGGGTCATAGGTCAACCTATGATCCTTTCTGCATATCTGTCAAGAAAGGTTAAAAAGTTGAAGGTTCTTGTCACGGCCCACAAGTACAACCTAGAAGTTAGAGCGTCCTTCTGTCGCGACACAACAAATGAGACTTCAAGAAGTCTCATGTAAGCCACTCGTACAATTCATTGTATAATAAACATACTAAAATGAGTAAGATTTTAAAACTTTCTTCACATTACACAAGCGGAAGACTTTCAATTAAAACATTAAAGCTTTACAACATCTCCCTTGAACCATCTAAACATTAGAGTATAAAACACTTGGGACTAATCCCATACAAGACATAAAATAAAGACAAATGACAAAAGGGAACACATGTGGATATTGTCGTCAAATCGATGAGGACTCACCAATAATTCATTTTCAACCCTTAGAAACCCATCCATCCTCCATGTCAAACCAAGACTTCTAATTCACTACACTCTAGTCAAAAAGAGAAAATAAGGGGCTAGCATATTCGATGTACTAAGTATTGAAGGTATGCCAATACAATTTAAAAGGGACATTTAGTAAATAACATGATTTTCATGAATTTTGATTAAAACATCATACTATAAGCATAAAAACAACATTTACCAACTTAACAACACATAAGATACCGTTTAAGCAAATAGTCACATTTTTAGGAAGACATTATAGTCAACTCACTTCACTGTAATAGTGAAGTTCTTCACCGTTATAGTGAAGTTCATTAACTTCACTTTGCACACATTTTAACACACAATTCCCTCACTAAAATCTATCCTAAGACTCACTTAAGTAAGACAAAGAGAGACTGCCCATACACCCTCTCTAGGCACACCTAAAAATCCTTAAGACCACCTATAATGAAATACACAGATTTAAAAAATACATCAATCTCATGAACATGAGATCCTCCTACCAATGGTGATTCTAAGGTTCACTTGAGTAAGTTGTGAAGCGACCGCTCGTACAATCCCTTACATGTACCACTTCAAAAATCCAAGTCGAGTCTTAAAAACTAACATAGTCTCCATGGGGTATAAACACTGTTTTAAGACCTAATTTATTGAATATAGATCATTTAGGAACCAAAATGTCCCAGAACGTCCATGACATTTGTAAACTAGTGCTAAGAGGTGCTAGCGGGCCTTAGCCTATTTTACTAGCTTTTACGAGTTGGAAATTCATGAAATTAGGAGGAAGGGTGTATAAAATGTTTTAAAATTGATTTGTGGTCAAAATGTCTGAGTACGAATCCCCAAGTACCAACCAAGTTCCCTTGAGGAGGACCCTAGCACGTAGGAGGCTACACTGCCTAGGCAGTGTGCAACCACGAAAGGGACAAGATAATCGTGTCTAGATCGACAGGGCGTCGATGCAATCATCGTCCCACAGTTATTCAAAATGTTGAAGAACTCCAATTTCATAGTCTCTGAATAGAATTATGGTTGTGCAGTACGTAAGGGAGTCCTAGCCGTCGATGGACCAATGACCCGTCGGTCAAGGTCTCATCGATGGCTTGCAACTTTCCTGCACATTTTAAAGTTGGTTTCATTTAATTAGTTAGGGGATTAGGTGATTAATTAGGGGTTTAAGGTAATATAATTAAGTTAATTAATCCCCAATTTAAAGACCCCTAACCCTCATTAGTCTAAACACACCTCACAAAATAAACTATCTCTATTGGAAGACACCATTGAAGATAAGATATGGGGAGGTTTTGGGGGATTGAAAGGGAAGATTTCACAATAAAATCTTCATCAAACATTGAGGTATGAGATCTAATTCACCTTTGAGAATACTTTCCTCGAAGGGCACCTTCAAAGCATTTCAAAAAGTTGAGTTTTTAACTAGGTTTCAAACAATTACGAATTTGATGTTATATACTGAGTTTTTTATTATTTATTTAGGATATAATGAATATATTAACATGTATTTTAACTTGATTATGATAATTTGTGATGGTTTGGTCTAAATTGAAGAACATGATTCTTTACCCTTAATCCTATGTTTGATCTTGATGTGAATTAGGTTGTGTTTGATTGAATTGAATTGATTGTTGGTTAAATCACTATTAGATAATTTTGTTACACTAATAATGAACAAATTAGGATGATTTTTAGTCTTTCATACTAGTTCTTGAGAAGTGATCTAGGTTATGAAAATTGACCTAAGTATCTTGTATTGAGCTTTTATTTAGTATTGAATTATGGTGTAGTGACTCTTCTAGACTTGTTATCATGTTGACTATTGAATTATGATGTGGTACATCTAAATCGGATTGAATTGAGGGTTTATGGTAAGGCGTAAATGATGAAATATGAAGGAGACTTGGTAAGTCTTACTATCTCTATCTTTACTTCCAATTGTGATCAATTGTGGTTAAGTCATGATTTTATATTGGAGTAAGCCTTGTAGTAGGATTTATAGGATGGTATAATGTTGAATTTAATTTTCTTGACTATGTTGTGATGTTGTTTAAGGTGTATGTGTTATAAGGATGGTGATGACTATCAATGTGCTTTGTTATGATACGAGATGCTAATGTGCTATTCTCACTTATATGAATTGTAATGAAAGGTATTATACTCATACAATTCTTATTGAGATATTATTGATGATGATTATACAAGGGGTAGAACCTATGACCTAAACTAAGGTATGATTAATAATTAAAGGCTTAAATACATTTCAAAAAGGAACTCTAGCTTAGCACCTAGTGAACTAGATTGAGGAGTGTCCCTTCCAACATAGGGAAGGTAGTAGCACTAAAGTACTCTTGAGATTGGAGACTACAATGGATATATAATAAATAGGGTCCCAATTATATCTCCTAGTTCTTGAACTATGTTGCCCCCATAGGAATACTAGCTAGTGGATCCACGTAGTTGCTATTTTTTATGTTTTTGTACTACCTTGGCAAGTAGTGCGCCTTCTTTCGATGTAGGGTTTTATGACACTGGATTCAAAACTATCTCATGTGGTCTATGTCGGTTAGGGCATGATTTTCCCAAAAGGTAAAATTAATTAAGGATTGAACTCTAACTAGGATAACCTAAGGGGGCTAGCTTAGTCTAGGTAGGGGTATGGGACTCTATCTAAGCATTGCACTAGTTAGACTTGAGGGGAGTCTTAGGAGGATGTTCTTATGTGTGTTTATGTTTGTGATGATATATGATATGTATATGATGAACTTGCACATTGTTGATACTATATGTTGATTAGTTCACTTATGAGTGTGTGTTGGGTTATATTGTTAAAGTAAGATGAAATGTATATCTAAATGTCATGTTATGTGAAGTAGGGTTTCAGTCTCGATTCTTGTTGGATTGCTTGATTGAGTAATATCATGGGGCTTTTCTTGGTCATTGCACTTGTTGATATGATTAGTATACATAAATAGTTGTCTTGCTTATTATGCTATGATTAACTGTTATTCATGCTTGTGATGTCATTCCTTGATGATAGGGTTGTATTAGGTTATGGGTTCAAGTATGTTGATATGCATACTACTTGGTTGAGTTAGTAAGTATGTTTTGTTATTTGGTATGATTTTCTTGATTGTGCATAAGACTTTTAATAGGGTAAATGGGCATGGTTTAAACGAAATGTCCCTTTTTAGTTATGTTTTTCTCTTATTTGTGTATATGGTCTCATACTTAGTACAAGTGGTGTACTAAACCCATTTTCTTTCCTTTTCCAAAATATTTTAGGTTCCGGTCGTTGAAGGATCATTTCAGATGACTTGACGAAGGCCTAGATATTCTCTATCATACAAGTGGGTAGGTCCTCACTTTCCGAGGGCGATGTCACTATCTTGCTTATGAAGTTTCTTTGTTTTCTAAGACTCTTATGTTCATTCTATATTCATTTGAGTACGATTTGTATAAGCCTATTTGTGGTTTCTTTACATTGATGTAGGGCTATGCCCAAATTTCTATGATAGTTTAGATGGTATGAGATAAGACAATCTTTGAGACTATTCTCTATTTGACAATCTACACTTGAATTCATAAATATCAAAGCATGATTACATAAAATGTTTTTCAAATTGAGAGTTTTATGAAAGTCAAGGGTCCATGAAGAATTTCATTGGAAAACATCAACTATACATCAATAGAATTTGACTTAGAGTAAAAATTTTACTTTTCCATCTTTTTGAAATCTTTGAAAATCATCTCTGAAATTTGATCTAAGGTGATAACAAGCCTGCAATGAAGAACTCACATACCTTATTAGAAGAAACCAATTATAATTGAAGAACAAACTCCATTGAAGAACCATCTTCAAGCTCCATCATCACCTTGAACTCTGATGGAGGTTTTATAAGAAACTTCGGGAGGGAATGTGTTTTGATTTAGGTGTTAGGGTTTACATGAGAGTTTAATGACTTATATACTCTTTAAATACCTATAAATACTCAAAACAACTATCCAAAGACTTATTGGTGTGTGGGGTGAATTTAGCAATTCCCCCTTGAACTTACAGTGGACTGCACGCAGGACAGCACCATCGACGGTTGCCCATCAATGGTCCGTCCCTTGACCAATGGACCATCCTATTGGTTCGTGGTCTGGGACTGAGACCTGTCCTTGGATTTCTCTCCCACACACATAAATGTCCATCGATAAGGCATTATTAACGGGCGTTAACTGACCCACTGGGCATCGATTGCCAACCGGTTGTTGGGATTTCCTGCACAGTTTTGGCACCAACTTTGGGTCCTTCCTCAAGGACCCTTGAATGGTCGTTGGGGATGTTGGCCTTGACGTTTCCAACCAAAATATGCTCATATACGAGTTTAGGACCTACCATATCAGTTTCATCCAAAATGAACACGTAAAACTCGATGAAACATACAATAGACAAGGTTGTTTTAAGGCAATCCTTTTAAACATCATGTACGTTCTTCGACATTTGGCCTCCAAACTTCATGAAACTTGAAACAAATAAAACCACATACGAGGCACAGAGGTGACTTAATCGTCGAACGTCTTGGTCGTCCCTTCATGTTTGACTTCTAATGCACCTTAATTCTTAGACACTGCCTCAAACCCACATTATAAACAATTTTAGAACCATAGACCACCATGATAAACATTTTAGACTCTAGCTTTACCTAAGTCATTCTCTGGGTCTTACATTCTCCCCCACTTGAACAATATTCGTCCTCGAATGACACTTGCCACTCTCTGAACACTTCCAAGAATAGATATTCAAATTAACAACTCACAACCATACCATATAGAACATAATCAAGAAGAAAACACCAATTTCACATAATCAAGAGATTCACAACACAACAAGAAACTAGAAGGCATTTTATAACTCATTATGCTATGAAACTCACATGCTTCATTCTAAATAACAAAAACTCATTTTATATTCAATATCATACTCATATACATCAGTTCTAATCACATTACAACAATTTTTTAGCAAAGAATGAATTAGTCATTTTTTAAACATTTTCACAATGAGCAGACAATCATTATAATGAACATGCTTCACAATCTAACAATGCAACACTTAAGAAATTCCTTATAGATGCTCAAAAAATCAATCTCATATAACCATTTATACATCATAACTATTAATCTACATGAAACAATAAGCAACCTACAAATAGATGCACATGAATAATATGAAGATACCATGCATGAAAACTCATTTTCTGGCTCAACAAAACTTCGATCAAAACATGCATATTTGGAACTCATCTTCCACAAAAGACTCCTGCATAATCAAATTACTAAGAACTCTTTGTATTAGTCTTGAATAAACACATAAATAAAGGTTAAAGGCACCTCACTCCCAACAACCATACTTTTCACTATACTCCCACACTCAGGAAAAACCCATTCTAAGGTAAACAGAACATTTACTACAAGGAACTCCCTCAAGGCCCCTTAAACCTTACTAACACTTTCTTACCAAGTTCTACCTATGAATACTAAAGAATCTCAATAGGTCTCATCATCTAATCACTACATCTCCCTTACTAGGAGAACTCACCTTTACTCTTTCCAATCTTTTCACCTTCCTTCCTATAGTTGGGTCTTAAACAAATTCAAACCACCTCAACAACCACTCCTTTATATTCTCACACAATACCTTACCATTGTTTCAAACTTAAAAACCCTTCAAAAGGAAAGTAATCCTACCAAAGGTCATCAACCCCATCTTTCACACCTCATCCAACAAGTCACATATCATCTTTTCTCTCCCTCAACCCAAACTTCACAAAGTCACCCTCGAGGAACCAACACATAAGGGAAACAAGGGAAATACACCTTATATAAAGCTCTTAGGCACGATTAGATCAATGAAGAAGTGAAACTTTTCCTAGCACCCAATAGCCTCCTATTTATAATATTGTGCGCTTCACATAACATACAAGACTCTACTAGATGTGGTTCACGAGAAAACTAATACACTCCCTAAACCTTATGTTCTGATACCAAGCTTTTCACGACCCACAAGTACACCCTAGAAGTTAGAGCATTCTTGCGTCGTCACACAACAAATGATACTTCAAGAAGTATCATCTAAGCTACTCGTACAATTCATTGCATAATAAAAATACTAAAATGAGTAATAATTTAAAATTTTCTTAACACACGAAGAACTCTTTTCATAAATATTACACAAACGGAAGACTTTTATTTAAAACATTAAATCTTTAGAACATCTCCTTGAACCATCTAAACTTTAGAGTATACAACACTTTGGACTAATCCCATACAAGACATAAAATAAAGATTAATGACATAAGGGAAGACGTGTGATTATTGTCCTCGAATCGATGAGGGCTCACCAATACTTCATCTTCAACCCTTAGAAACCTATCATGCTCCATGGAAAATCAAGACTTCCAATTCCCTACACTTTAGTCAAAAGGGGAAAAGAAGGGGTTAGCACATTAGATACACTAAGTATGGAAGCCATGCAAAAATCACGAAAAAGGACATTTAGAAAATAACATGCTTTTCATTAATTTTGATTAAAACATCATACTATAAGAATAATAACAACATTTACCAACTTAGAAAAAAAGAGAAATCATTTAAGAAATTATTCACATTTTTAAGAAGACATTAAAGTGAACTCACTTCACTGTTACAGTGAAGGTCTTCACTATTACAGTGAAGGTCTTCACTGTTACAGTGAATAGGTTCACTTTGCACACCTTTTAACATATAATCCCTTACTAAAAGTTATCCTAAGACTCACTTTAGTAAGACAAAGAGAGACTGCCCGTACACCCTCTCTGGGAACACCTAAATGATCCTTAAAACAACCTATAATGATATACATATACTTACAAATACATCCATCACATAAAAATGAGATCATCCTACCAAAGGTAATTCTAAGGTTCACTTGAGTGAGTTGTGAAGCGACCACCCATATAATTGAAGGTTCTAATACCTAGTGAATTTATCCAAGTGATGAGCCAAGAAAGGGACCCACAGACTCTACGTCGATCCACAGTTTGTGGGTCTAAACATTGATTTATACTGCTTTGGGAAAAAATATTTACTTATTTTGTTTACTGTTTTCTTAGGATTTATTTTCTATATTAGGAGTTGTAAACCTCATTTTTTGGGGGTTATATATGATTATAATGTTTTAATTTTGTTCGTCGATGAAGTAATTTGTAAACTCTTAGCAATTAATTCCGGAATTCATTTTATGCAAGTTTAACTTTGAAAATTTTGGGTTTTCATCAATTCTATTTGTAATTTCATGAATTCTATTTACCCAATTAAGTAATTTTTAATAGTGTTTATGCATGTAATGTTAGTTCTTTCGCTTAGAAGTATTTTTAACGGTGCACAACATTATAACCCGCATTGCTACTACTTGCCAGACCAAAGAGGTAGTGAATAAGAAAAGAATTAACAATAGAGATTTAGTGGATTCTATTTGTTAGTCTAATATGAATTGAAGTGAGGGTGAAAACTAAGTCATACATTGGTGTGATGACTAATATGAGGTAAAAGGTAAGGTTTAGTAAAGCATACAACCATAGTCGAACCAAGGTACGAGGTGAAATTTCGTACTTGGAGAACTAATAACTTAGGGATACCTAACTTACCAACTTTGCATGTAAAATACTAGGAAATTGTAATACTCAAATCTAGAGATTAACATGATAGTCTAAGAGTTGTAACACTGTTACAAGGTAAAATATAATATACATAAGTCATTTAGGAAGTTTTAGAATCATATCGTCAAGGAACAACTACAATGTCCGAAGACTAGTGCAAAAGGTGCTAGTGTACCTTAGCTTATTTGATAAGATTTTAGGATTCAAAATTTAATAAAATTTTGTAGTAAGGTGTCTAAAGGGTATTAGAGTTGATTTTAGTCGAAACGCCCGAGTACGACTCCCCAAAGACCACAAAAGGGTCCTTTAGGAGGAACCTTCCATGTTGGCTAAAAAGTTATCATGGATAGTGTCTACCAACGAGGGCAAACGATCGGGCGTCGATGGACACCATCGTTGGAAACTTAGATGTTTTTGCCAAAGGTCCATTTGGACCAGTCTCTGACACCATCTACGGATATGCAGGACGAAGGGGGGCAAGGGTGTAGGTGGACCTATGGACCGTCGATCGAGGTCTCATAGGTCCGACCACTATTTTACTGTTAAGTTTAAAGTTGTGTCATTTAATTAATAAGGTGGTTAGTTAATTAGATAGGGTTTAGGGGAGTTCTAATTATGTCGGTTAATGACTTATTTATAGACTTAAGCCTAATCAAACAAACCCAACTCCCATATTTCCCATAAACACAATTGCTCTTCCTTCTCTCTTCTTTCTCTCTCCCAAATAGAAGAACTCCATCGAAGGGATAGGTCAAGTTCTTAGGAATGAAAGAAGGGTGCTTTTTTCCGTCAAAATTTAAAAATTAACAAGGTCTCAGATCCTTTCACCTTTGGCATTCCAATCAACAAAGGGTTACTTAAAAATTGGTTTTCAAAAAGATGAAATAGTATGGGTTTCTTTCTAATACGAAATTGATCTTCTATATTACATTATCAATGGTTTATTTTGATTATTGTATTTAGAATATGATGTGTTATGATTTGTTCATGATAGTTCATTATTTATTGACCTATTTTGTGGAAGATGACATTTTCCTTTTTTACCCTAGGTTTATGAACTAGTGATGAATTGATGTGTAGTTATTCAATTGACTTCATTATTGTGTTAATTACTATTGTGTGATGAAATTACACCCATTATTGGGTTGAATTGGATGGTTTGTGGTATAACCTTGGGTGATATCTTCTGATGGAGATTGGGTAACTCTTGTGATCTCAAACCTTTACTTCAATTATAATTACTTGTGTTTGTGATGAAATTATATTGAAGTATATCTTATAGTGAGATTGATAGGGTTGGTATGATATTAAATTAAAATGTCTTGATTATGAGATAATGATTAAGATATAATGATATAAGGTTAGTGATGGAGTAACAATGTGCCTTACTATGATATTATTATGTTAATGTGGTAATCTGATATATGAGGGTTGTAATGAAAGGTGTTCTTATTCAAATCCTATTGATCTATGACTATGACTATATAAGGGTTAGACCCTATGACCTAAACTATGTTATGATTGTTAATGAAAGACATTTCAAAAGAGACTCTAGCTTAGCACCGAGTGAACTAGAAGTGAGGAGTGCCCATTCCCACATAGGGAAGGTAGGTTCACTAATGTACTTATGAGATTGGAGACTATAATGCATATAGCATAAAGAGGGTTGCTACTACATCTCCAAGTTCTTGAACTATGTTTCCCCTATAGAATGACTATCTAGTGGATCCACATAGATGAAATGTTCATGTTTAGGTACTACGTTGCCAAGTAGTCCACATTCTTTCGGTGTAGAGTTCCATGACACCTGATTTCACATTGGCTCATGTGGTCTACGTTGGTTAAGGCAAGATGTTATCGAAAGTAAATGAAATAATAATGTGAATTAAAACTAGGATGAATTGAGGGATTTGACTTAGTATAGGTAAGGTATCGGACTCTACCAATACATTCCACTAGTCAGCCTTGAGGGAAGCCTTAGAAAGACGTTCTTACGTTCTTATATGCATATGAATATAAATGTTATATATGTGTTGATCTTACATGATAATGACAATATGTGATAATGGTTTAACTTATGAAAATGTGGTTGGTCTTTATTGTTAAAGTATGATGATGTCTACTCTTAATGATATGTATGTGAAGTTGGACATTTCTTATAGTTGCCTTTAAAATATGGAGGTATTATTTGTGTGGTTTCCATGTTGATGTGTATATCGGCCACAAGAGTCTTTAATATGTGTTTACTCAAAAATAGTTAAATCTCCACAAAGAAGGTGGTTGGAATTGTTGAAAGACTACGACATGAGTGTTATCTACCACCCCAGCAGGCAAATATGGTTGTGGATGCTATTAATTGTATGATTATGGCTAGTGTGCCTGATGTATAAAAACCAAAGAAATACCTCGTGAAATATGTTCACAGATAGACTAGATTCGGTGTTTAGATTTGAAGATTCTTCGAATGGTGGTTTTATGGTCCATCATAACTCTGTATCATCTTCACTGGTTGATATGAAGTCTAAGAAACACCTTGATAAATCATTCATGGATTTCAAAAAATCGATTCTTAGTAAGCTTAATGAGTCATTCGCCGTATGGTGGGGGGTATAGTCTCTTGAGGTATCAAGGAAGGTTGTGTGTGCCCAATGTTAATGACTTGAGAAACTGGATTCTTGAGGAACCTCATGATTCCCCTTATCAAGGAAGGTTGTGTTTGCCCAATGTTAATCCATGACCTTAGAGAAATTTTTTGGTTGGATGGTTTGAAAAGGGACCTAGTGGAATTTGTTGCAAAATTTCCAAATTGTCAACAAGTGAAGGCCGAACACCAAAAGTCGGGTGGTCTACTCCAAGAAATCCAAGTTCCCACTTGGAAGTGGGAAGATATTAATATGGAATTTGTTGTAGGTTTACCTCGAACGTGAAAGCAACATGACTCCATACGGGTGGTTGTGGATAGGTTGACCAAATCCACTAATTTTATTCCCCTGGACTACTCCACTTACTCGGCGTAGGATTATGTAAGGATCTTAATAGATGAGATTGTGTGTTTCCATGGTATTTCGTTATCCATCATATTGGATATAGGGTGCATAATTTACATCTACGTTTTGTAGGTCATTCAAAAAAGGTTTGGGTACCAAGGTGAATCTAAGCACCGCTTTTTATCCCCAAACGGATTGTCAAGCGGATCGTACTATTCAAATCCTTGAGGATATGTTTAGAGCTTGTATAATCGACTTCAAGGGAAATTGGGACAGACATTTTCCTTTGGTTGAGTTTTCGTATGACAATAGTTACTATTCATCTATATCTATGGCTCCTTTTGAGACCTTGTATGGTAGGAGATGTAGGTCTCCAATTGGATAGTTTGAAGTGTGAGAGTCTCCACTCTTGGGTCCCTAATTGATTTATAAGAGTTTGGAGATAGTTCATATGATAAGGAATCGGTTGAAAACAACCTATAGCTGGGAAAAGTCTTATGCCAACCATAGGAGAAGGAATTTAGAATTTGAAGAGGCGGATAAAGTGTATCTAAAAATTTCACCCATGAAGGGAGTGGTGAGATCTGGTAAAAAAGGGGAAGTTGAGTCCTCATTATGTGGGCCATTATGAAATTTTGCAAAAGGTTGGACAGGTTGCATGAGAGTTGAGATTACGTAGTGTATCGGTGATTTTGAGTTCATTCTTCCTATTAAAGGTGTAGGTGAGGAAGATAACCTCTCCTATAAGGAGGTTCAAGTTTAAATCCTTGATAAACAGGTAAAGAGGTTGAGTAACAAGGAGGTGGCTTCCGTAAAGGTGTTATGGAAGAACCACCTAGTTGAGGAAGAAACATGGGAGGCCGAGGCCGACATGAAGTCCCATTACCCTCCTCTTTTTGTTTATTAATTTCAGTTGTTCCCACTAATAATGAAAATAATGAATAAATTGAATTTTATTTGTTTTGCATAGATGTGCATGTTTATGATATAGGTTTTTGCTAAAACGGAGTTTTATGTAAAAATGCTCTTTTGCTTGATTTTCAATTATTTGAGTATTTGGTATGTGATGTCTTCATGAAATTATATTGAGCATGTTGAAATGTTTTGAAAAGGAATTATGGCACAGTTGACTCTTCAATGATATGTTGAGCTCATGTTGATGTGAGAAAAACATTTCAAATGTTGTGAGCTTGAGCTCTTATGTGTAGTAAATTAAGTTATGAAATGGTACGTGTAAGTTCTACGTTGAGTTGTAACTCTCGTTTTGATATTTTTTTTTGTTGGGCTACTAGTCTTGAGTACATCCTTTCCATTCAAAAGATTTGAATGTCATTCAGGGACAAATGTTCCTAAGGGTTGATAATGTAATACTCCGAAAGTCTAAAGCCTAATCTAGAGCTTAACATGAGATTCTAAAATTTTTAACACGGTTTTAATCTCAAATATAATGTATATAATTCATATTAGGAAGCTTTAGAATCAAAGCGTCAAGGAACGCCCACGACGTCCGAAGACTGATGCAAAAGGTGCTTGTGTGCCTTAGAGTATTTGACAAGGTTTTATGAGTCGGAATTTAATGAAATTTGATTGTAACATGTCTAAAGCATATTAGGTTGGTGTATAGTCGAAACATCAGGTTAGGAATCTCCAAGAACCAACCAAAGGGTCCTTAAGGTGGACCCTTCCATGTTGGCTAAAAAGTTGTCGTGCACAGTGTCTACATACGAGGGCCAACGACGGGGCATCGGTGGATACCCTCATCGGAAACTTAGACATTCTTACCAAAGGTCCATTGGACCAACCTCTGACACCATCGACGGATGTGCAGGATGGAGGGGGGCAAGGGCGTAGGTTCACCTATGGGTCGTTGATCGAGGTCTTGTAGGTCCTACTACTGTTTTACTGTTAAGTTTTAAGTTGTGTCATTTAACTAATTAGGTTGTTAATTAATTGTTTAGGGGTTAGGGTAGTTATAATTAAGTTATTTAATTACTTGTATAAATAACTAAACCTAATCAAACTAACCCAACTCCCATATTTCCCAAAAACACAATTGCTCTTCTTTCTCTCTCCCAAATAGAAGATCTCCTTTGAAGATATATGTCAAACAAAATTGCTCTTCCTTCTCTCTTCTTTCTTTCTCCCAAATAAAATATCTACATTGAAGTGATATGTATAGGTCTTAGGTCCGCAAGAAGAGTCATTTCTCCATCAAACATTAACAATTAACAAGGTATGGGATCCTTTCACCTTTTGAATTCCTTTCCCCAAAGTGTTACTTCAAAATTGGTTTTCAAAAAGATGAATTCTTATGGGTTTCTTTCTATTACGAAATTGATTTTCTACATTGCATTGTCTGTGGTTTATTTTACTTATTATGCTTATATTATGATTTAATATGATTTTATTATTCTAGTTCTTGATGAATTGACCTTGTTTGTGGAAGATGAACTTTTCCCATTTTACTGTAGGTTATGAACTAGTGATGAATTGATGTGTAGTGATTCAATTTGACTTCATTATTGTGTTAACTATTATTGTGTGATCATATTAAATGCATTATTAGGTTGAATTAGATGGTTTATGGTAAAACCATTGATGATGGCTTGCGAAGGTTGTTGGGTAAGTCTTGTGATCTCAAACCTTTACTTCAATTATGATTACTTGTGTTCAATGATGAAGTTATATTGAAGTATACCTTATGATGATATTTATTAGGGTTGGTATGATGTTGAATTGAAATGTCTAGATTATATAATTGTGAGATTATGCTTAAGTTGTAATAATATAAGGTTGGTGATGAAGTACCTATTTGCCTTACTATGATATAATGATGCTAATGTGCTAATCTCACATA
This sequence comes from Solanum habrochaites, assembly GCA_027704765.1. Classification (NCBI taxonomy): domain Eukaryota; kingdom Viridiplantae; phylum Streptophyta; class Magnoliopsida; order Solanales; family Solanaceae; genus Solanum; species Solanum habrochaites. The sequence continues at coordinate 45,816,001 of JAKWJA010002492.1, forward strand.
TTAGAGTTGTAATGAAAGGTGTTATCATGCAATTTCTTTTGTCAATGATTATAACTATATAAGGGGTAGACCCTATGAGCTAAACTAAGTTATGAATGTTAATGAAAGACATCTCAAAAGGGACTCTAGCTTAGCACTGAGTGAACTAGAAGTGAGGAGTGTCCCTTCCCACATATGAAAGGTAGGCTTACTAATGTACTCATGAGATTGGAGACTATAATTCATGTAGCATAAAGAGGTTTCAGACTACATCTCGTAGTTTTTGAACTATGTTTCCCCTATAGGAATACTAGCTAGTGGATCCACATAGATGCTATGTTCATGTTTTGGTACTACCTTGGCAAATAGTCCACCTTTTTTTGGTGTAGGGTTCCATGAAACCGGATTCCACATTGTCTCATGTTGTCTATGTCGGTAAAGGAAAGATGTTACCAAAATTAAAGTTAAATAATAAAGTGACTCTAACTAGGATGACTTGAGGGGTTTGACTTAGTCTAGGTAGGGGTATGAGACTCTACCTATACATTGTACTAGTTAGCCTTGAGGAAAGTCTTAGAAGGATATGCTTATGTGCTTATATGCTTATAAATATAAATAATATATATATATATATATATATATATATATATATATATTGATCTTATATGATAATCACACTATGTGTTATTTGTTTCACTTATGATCATGTGGTTGGTCTTTATTGTAAAAGTGTGATGATGTCCACTCTTAATGATATATCACCTAAAGTTGGATATATCTTATAGTTCTTGTTGGATTTACTTGGTTGAGTGAGGTTATTAGGCCTTACTTAGTCATTGCACTTGTGGACTTAATGGGGTGTATGAGTGATGGTCTAGCTTAGGATTTGAAGTTTTGAACTCTTATTCATGCTTGTTGATATTATAACATGATGATACATTTGTCTTGATTATGTGCTCAATTATTTTGATATGCATGTTAACTTGGACATACTTGATATTGTTGGTCTTGTAATGTACATGTCCTTGAATTAAGTAATATGTGCTTATTGTCTTTTATTGGTTATTAAATGTGAATAAGGTATTTCTAAAGTGACTTTGCTTGCTTTTGAACAAATGTCCCTTCTGGCATGATTTTTATGTTGTATGTTCATATGATCCTTTAAAGTAATGTGCTAACCCCATTTCTCCCTTCCCCCCCCCCCCAACATTTTAGGTTACGATCATTAAAGGGTTCATGAACACTTTGAAGGAAGGCTTGAATCATTTTTCCAAGTGTGGGTATGTCCTCATGTTCCGAGGATGATGCCTTTCTATCACTCTACCTATGTTACTTTGCTATAGTCAAAAGACAATCATTATTTCACTGTTGTTAGTTCAAGATATTATTGTATGCCCTAAGCGATATTTATACATTTGTTCAAGGGCTATGCCCATATTGTTCTATAACGTTTAGATGGTTTAATATGAGACATCCCTTTTTATACTATATTATGTATATTGTCTATATATGACATAAAACTAGAAGGCTATGTAATCTTCTTATACGAGGAATCTATGTATACTTTCTATGAATATATTATGTATAAACGAGAGTATAAGTAAACCTCATGAAATAGATGTTGATGAAAATTTTTAATTTTCCGCACTTTTTAACCAATGAATGCATGATGAATGCTAAGAGGCTATCCTAGTCCTCTCTGAGGACGAAGCCGATTACGTCTAGTGGGTACTTTCCAAATGTGATAGAAATGATTACTATTATTAGGATTGCCGCATTAAGAGATTAAGGGGGACACGTATGCCCTAATTTCTTTCTCAAATTTATACAACAAAGTCGAATCTTGTCTATTTGTTACTTAAGAATAATAATTTGTTACTTTATTTCAATTCCCCCACCCCTTTTTTTCCCATGGAAATTCATAGACTAAATGGATATAATTGATAGGTAATTTAAGTCTAGACCATATTTCTCAAGGGATAAAATCTAACCTATAAGTTGGGTTCATTATTTTTACAATGATCAATTATACTTATTAGAAAGGTGTAATTTGAGACAATCAAAGTTTGATGTCGTTGTCGGGGAATATGACTTTTAAATTAAAATAACTACAATTGTTGAACTTTAATAAAGTATTTCCTATTTTTTTTGTTTTATTTTTTGATTCTTCAAGTTTCTACTCTATTGTATGCCAAGTAAATGGAGTCAAGGCGAAAATTTGAACCCTTATGATCCAAAATTGAACAAAACTTTGAGGAGAAAGAATAATCAAAGGGTACACAACAATCCAACCGTAGAAAATCTAGGCGATAGAGTTGAAATGCAGTCTTCAAGGGTTGTTAATAAGCTTGTTTAGGTCTATGGTGGTAGTTTAATTCAGAATACTAAAAAGGTGAATCATCCACCAACACAAAGTTTTCACTATCACTATAGGGTACAGTATGATGCAACAACATTATCAGTTTGGTACATAGTTCTCCCTCTATTGCTTCCAGGTCAGACATTCGTCTTAACCAACATTCTGATACAGTGAGAGTCCTAGGTTGCCTTATAAGGATCCTTATGTTTATATGGCCAATTTTTGAGTGTTTGCAAGAGTTATAGGAAGTCCAAAATAGATTAAATGTAATAGGGTTGAGAGTGTTCCCATTTTCATAGACCGGTGATGTTGCTGTGTGGTTTTCATAGTTACCACAAAATTCTATCTACACTTGGGACCAACTGTATAAGGTGTTCGTGGCAAGTTACTTTCATGTGTCTAAAAAGTTGAATTATAAGGACAAATTGAATAATTTCGTTTCACTTCCTAGAGAGTCGATAAGCGATTCTTAAGATAGGTTCACCAGGTTTATGAGAAGAGTACAAGTTTATCAGGTTTATGAGAAGTGTTCCAAATCCCCGCTGATGAGAAGTCACTAAAGGAATATTTCTACAGAGGGCATGATGATAATGGAAAAGCGGTAGGAACACCTTTACTTTCCAAACTGCACACCCAATTAGGATAGTGATGACTTATGGGAAGAAATAGCATAGATGAGGACAAAATTAGGATGGTTAATAAAACATGTGAGTAATGCTGTTGAAAAGGTAAATGTTGTGAACTGTTTGACTAGACCTTTACCATCATCAGTTATAGAGTGGTACTATGAAGAGGATGTGAACTATGTGAATGATCAGACGGGGGTGGGGGGGAACTAAGGAAACTACAACTGTGAGGGTAACTATGTCTGGGATGTGAGCAAAAATCGTGATAACAATTACAACCAGAACAACTATGACAACAGGATTCAAAAGGATTGTCCCTATGTTCCCGAGAATCTTGTAGTAAGTTTGACACCATAGAGGATATGTTGAAGAATATGATGAAGAGATTTGATAAATTTAGGTCCTACTTGCTTAGTTTTATAACAACTTGGACATTAAATAACCTATACTAGAGCCTAACCTAATGAATAATGTGTAAAATGGTGTTTCAAGACCTATAATAATGTAATAAACTTAATTTAGAAGTATTAGAACCTAAACGTCAAAGGGCGACCATGACGTCCGGAAACTAGTGAAATTGTACTAGTAAATGTCGTTAGGTCATGTGAAGGTTTGGAAATTTTGGTAAAATAATGTATATAGGGTGAAATTATCAAGGTAAGACACCCCCCCCCCCCCACGGAACATCCAACGGGTCCTTGAGCAAGACCCAACTATTGGCCAACAAGCTGCCTAAGGCAGCAGGCCGTTGCACATAGGAGGAACCAGTCTGCATTGCGGACTTGGTTCACCAAGGACCAAAAATCTTGGTCAGCACCGCGGATTTCGTAAATATTTTGGGAACAGCACCGCGATGCAAACTTATTTCCAGATGAAAAAGTTTTGAAATTTGATGTCAAGTTTGACTTTACTAAAAATTCAAATTAAGTGACGGGTCTTTTGGATATTTTAGGGGAGGTTTAAATAATGTTTTTAAATCAGTTTTTCACCACATTTATCCACCCAAATCAAAACCCCAAATTGAAATCCAAATAACTCCCACTTCCATCTAAATTCTCTCTACTCAACCTCCATTGAAGAAGCATTGAAACTTGAAGAAGAAGACTAAATCCCCAAGTTTTCTACTCAAATTGGTATTTAAAGTTTTGGTTAAGATATATTTTCTTTCAATATTTGGATTCCTTTCCCCAAGAAGGTATGAATGTTGGCTCTTTCTTAAACTCAATTATGTTAGATGAATTACATAGGAATGATGTTGTCGCTAATGTGTGGTTGTGGTGGTGATGACTATGTTCCCTCATCCTTAACTCTATACTCTTGAATTATCTATGAAGTATTAATGTATGTTATGTTAGGGTTGTTATATGATTGAAAGGTAGTAGTTGTCATGATTATAATGAATTGTTAAAGTGAAAGGTTTACTCACTTTCTAGTGTTTCCAATGTTAAAAGGATTGTTCTCACTTATGATCACCTATGAGATATATGATGAGATGTTTATATAAGGGTTTAGCAGATGATAATGTGAGCCTAATTGATGAGTAATGATTATTACTAAAGGAAAAATATGTTTAGCACCATAAGTGCATGTAAATGAAATAGGGGTATCACATTTAATAAGTCCAGCTCCCCACATGGGTTTCCTCATGGTTAGTAAGTCCAGATTCCAAATGTATGTGTTGTCTCATAAGATTGAAAACCCCACGTTTAGCAAGTTAGGGTTTGTAGTAACAATATCCTTGACCCTTAACTATGTGCCCACGTAGGACTCTAGCTTAGTGGATTCACCTAGATAGCAATGTACGAAAGGTTACACCATAGGCAAGTGTTAACCCTCTCTTTTAGGTGTGGGAGTGGAAACCGGATTCCATGTAGCTCACATGGTCTAATGTCGGTTATTGCAATCTTTCCCTAATATAAAAGTAAATGAATAAAAAAAAGTGTATGAATCTCATTAGGTCTTTTCTTGAGGGGTTTCTACATTGTTTGAGGAAGGGTATAGGACTTATGTTACACATTGAACTTGTGGGATCCTAAGGAATAGTCCTAATAGTGTTATTTTAAGATTATATTGATTATGAGTCATGTATTTTAAGCTATATATTGTCTTTATTTATATAACAAGTTATAATGAAATACGAGATTTATGAAGATATGCATGAAGTAGCTTGCTTAAATGTGGTACTTAGCTTTGAATAGGGTTATGGAGTTATATTCTTTTAATTGCACAAGTATTGCTTGGATTGTATACATGTTAGGTTGATATCATGTTGCATTGTCTTATAATGTTTAATTTATATGCATATTGTATTTACTTGGGAAAAATATTTTTTGACTATAATATCCTTTAATACACGCATTGATGATTTTTATGCATACGAGCCATACTTAGTACGTGTGATGTAATAACCCATATTTTCTTCCCTTTTCCCCCCAACAATTTAGGGTTGGGGCCATTGAGGAATCAAGGTCTCTTTTTAAGGATACTTGGAAATTGCTTCTCCATGTTGGAGAGTCCTCATGTCCGAGGACAAGAATCTTATTATCTAGCTTATAGTTCTTTGCTTATGTTGGAGACACTATTGTATTTCCTAACTCTAGACTTTTTTATGTAAGGGCTAAGTCCAAAATTTCTATTTTCCTATGTTTATATGGTGTGAAGTTATAATTTTAAATTCTATTTTCATATATGAAGTAAAGTTGAACTGCCAAAGTAAAAGTTTTAAATTTTCCACATATTTATTTTATGATGCATTTTATGAACAACGCTAAGAAATCGTCTAAGTCCTCTTCGAGAACAAAGATTCTAGTATAGTCTAGGGAGTTCTCCCCAGTTGTTAAAAACCTGGTATCAGAGCATAAGGTTGAGAATAATGTATCATTGATGTCAAAAAATACAATTTCAAGTAGAATATTGTTAATGGGTGTGAAGCGTGCCACACTTATGAATAAGAGTCTATAAGATATTAAGGAAGAACTTTCACGCTTTTGACATTAACTTGTCATTCCTAAGTGCCCTAAATCTTTCTCGTGCTTTCGTATAATCCTTTTCTTGTTCTTATAGGCAACGAATACAAGAAGGAACAATTTTGGTAGGTCCAAAAAGGAGAATGTGCATGAGGCATTTCCCCCTCAAGCTCCTCAAAACCCTCAAATTCCTATTGAAGAAGGGGTTCTGTCTAATGTTGAGATAAGGTAAACTATTAATAGCATGACTCAAGTGTTATCCACTTAAGTTTCTAGGGATACTACTGTGCAAGTGAACCTAATGCTAGCACTACCACTTCTAGGATTAGGTATTTCACGAGGATGAATCCCCCTACATTCTTTGGCTCCAAATTGGAGAAGGACCCGTAAGGGTTCATTAATGAAGTGTTCAAGAAGCTAGAGGCTATTGGTGTGTCTTCTTAAGAAAAGGCATAGCTATCCACCTATCAACTTAAAGATGTGGCTCAAGTTTTGTATGAACAATGGAAGGAGGAGAGGCTCGTTAGAGAAGGTCTGGTTAGTTGGGGTTCCTTCAAAACGACTTTCCTTGGTAGGTTTTTTCCCTTGGAAATAAGTGAGAGAAAAATGCATTAATTCATCAATCTTTGTCAAGGGGGTATGAGTTTGAAGGACTATAGACTTAAATTAACTTAATTATCCAAACAACTCCTACTATGGTGGAGGATTCTAGGGCCAAGATGAAAAATATTGTCATGGGGATATCCGAACTTGTGGTTAATGAATGCAGGTTGGTTATGTTGATTTCTAGCATGGACATCTCTCGTCTCATGGTTTATGCCACACATATTGAGGAGCAAAAGCTTAAGCAAGTGGGTGGGAAATTGAAGAGGACAAGGGTCGAAGATGGGAACTCTTCAAAGACTAGAATTGAGATTCAAGATAAGCCAACGTTCAAGAAGGGGTTTCCCAACCAAGGTCCTCCTAACACTCAAAGGGTCAACGAAGGTAAAGCGGCTACCCCCAAGTATCAGGGGAAAAGTGGTAGTCCTTATGTTTAGAAGCTTATTTGTGCCAAATGTGCTAGAAAAACATGAAGGCAAATGTCTAGTTGGAACGGGAAATTTCTATGGTTGTGGTAAGAGTGGCCACATGAAGAGGGACTGCCCTATGATGAAGGCTCAAAGAAGGGAAAATGCTCAAGCACAAACAATTTCTCCCAATCCCATTTCACCAAAGAAGAATCACTTCTACATTCTCGAATCCCGAGGTGATCTAGAGAACTCTCCGGATGTTATTACCGCCATGTTGCAAGTATTTTCAATTAATAATTATGCATTGTCAGATCCCGGTGCCACTTTGTATTTTGTAACTCTTTTAGATGAACTCTTTTCGGTTTATTCTGTAGGTTCTAAAATATTTTATAGGGGTTGTCCCATTTTCTTTCCCAATAGAGTCACATTGGTGGATTTAGTAGAACTTTGACTTGTTGGACTTTGATGTTATTTTGGGGATGGATGGGATACATGCTTGTTTTGCTTTCATTCATTATAGAACTGTAGTAGTAATGTTTCAATTTCCTAATGAACCCATTTTTGAATTGAAGAGGGAAAACATAGCTCAAAAAGGTGAATAATTTCATGTCATAAAGAATGTAAGTTAATTGATAAGGGATGTATCTATCATGTTGTGAGAGTAAAGGATCTTGAGTTCGAGGCTCCTCTAAAAGAGTTGTTCCCCGCAGTGAAGAATTTTTCAAAAGTCTTTCCCAATGACTTATACAAAATTCCTTCTTAATGGGAAATATATTTTTGTATTGACTTATTGTCAGATAGAAAATCCATCTCAATCCATCCTTACAGAATTGCCCGGGATGATTTGAAGGAATTAAAGGCTAAACTCAAGGATTTGGTAGATAAGGGTTTTATTAACCCAAGAATATCTCAATGGGGTGCTCCGGTATTATTTGTTAAAAAAAAAGTCTCTTCGGATGAGTATTTACTATCTGCATTTGAACAAGGTCACTATAAAAAATAAGTATCCACTCCTAAGATTGATGATTTGTTTGATCAACTCTAAGGAACGATTTACTTTGCAAAAATTGACTTGTGATCGGGTTATCACCAACTTAGGGTGAGGTGTGTCGATATTCCAAAAATTGCATTGTGCACTAGATATGGTGATTTTGAATTTTTAGTGATGTATTTTTGTCTTACAAATGCCCCGGCGGCTTTCATGGACCTCATGAATCGAGTTTTTAGAGGTTATACTGATTTGTTTGTGATTATATTCATTGACGACATATTGGTATACTCTAAGAGTAAGAATGATCACATGAACCATTTGAGGATCGTTTCGCAAGTCCTCAATGAAAACCAACACTTTGCCAAATTTAGTAAATGTGAATTTTGGTTGAGGTCGACTGCATTTTTTTGTCAGAGAATGCATAGTGAAGGTGTGGAGGTCGATCTTAGAATGTCATATGCGTTCAAAATTTGGCCTAGACCTTTTATTTTTACCGACATCAAAAACTTTTTGGGTTTATCCGGAAACTATAGGAGATTTTTTGAGGGATTTTCATCTATGGAATCTCAATTGACAGCCTTAACACAACTCATGACCTTGAACTAGAGAACGTAGTGTTTTCTTTGAAGATTTGGAGACGCTATCTCATGGGGTACATATTGATGCGTTTACAGATCATAAGAGTCTCAAATTTTTGTTCAATAAAAAATATTTGAATATCCACCGAAGAAGATGGTTAGAGATTTTAAAAGATTACGATATGAATGTATTATACCACCCCGGGAATTCCAATGTGGTTGTGGATTCCTTGAATCGTGTATCTATGGGTAGAGTGTCGCATGTTAAGAACAGAAAAGGGATTTAACCCATGCTGTGCATAGGCTAGCCCTATTGGGTGTTCGACGAGAAGATTCTCCAAAAGGGGGTTTCATTATCCGTCATAATTTCAAGTCATCTGTTGTGGTTAATGTGAATTCTAAACAACGCTTTGACCCTATATTGATGGAATTAAAAAAGTAGGTTCTCAACAAATCTTTAGAAACATCTCTAAAGGAGAAGATGGGGTGATTAGGCACCAAGTAAGTTTATGTATACAGAATGTGGATGGCATAAGGTAATATTAAAAGAGGCCCATGGGTCTTGATATTCTATCCATCCAGGGTCCACCAAAATGTACCATGACTTTTGTGAGATTTATTGGTTGAACAGAATGAAAAAGGACAAAACAAACTTTTTGTCTATATGCTCAAATTGCCAACAACTCAATGACGAGAATCAAGGATCTGGAGGAATAACTCAAGATATCGATATCTCTACTTTGAAGTGGGAACATGTAAACATGGACTTCGTGGTATGTTTGCCTCGCACCTGTAGGCAACATGACTCCATATGAGTTATTGTGGTAGGTTGATGAAATCATCCCACTTTCTTCCTGTTAAGATCTCTTTTTCGGCGGAAGAGTATTCAAGATTGTACATTAAGGAGATCATAAGATTTCATGGTTCCCCTTCGTCTATCATTTCAGATAGAGGTGCCCAATTCAATTCTCACTTTTGGAGGTCTTTCCAACGTAAGCTTGGTAATAAAGCCGCAATTCACCCCCAAATTTATGGTCAAGCGGAACGCACCATCAAAATAATAAAGGACATGTTGAGAGCATGTGTCATTGAATTCAAAGGTAATTGGTATGACCACCTACCTCTGATAAAATTCTCCTACAACAATAGCTACGATTCGATTATTTCTATGGCACCATTTGAAGAACTTTATGGTAGGAGGTGTCAGACTTCAGTTGGGGGGTTCAAGGTCAGTGAATTTTCACTTCTTTGTTTCGAGGTAGTGTAGGAGGCCAAGGGAAAATTTCAAATGATAGGAGATAGGTTAAGAACAACCTATAGTCGGCAGAAGTCTTGTGCCACCAACAGAAGAAGGGACCTTGAGTTTGAAGTAGGTAATTGGGTATTCTTGAATATTTCACCCATGAATGGGGCGATGAGGTTCTATAAGAAGAGGAAACTTAGTCCCCGGTATGTGGTCCCTTATGAAATTATGAAGCAAGTCGGACAATTTTCTTTTGAGTTGAAATTACCAAATGAATTGGCCCCGGTTCACCCGGTGTTTCATGTTTCTATTCTCAATTAATGTATAGGTGACACAATGTCTATTCTCCCATTAAAACGTTTAGAGATGAAGTAGAACCTTGCTGATGAATAGGTTCTGGTTGAGCTCTTAGATCATCAAGTCAAAAGATTTAGGAATAAAGAGGCTACCTCCGTAAAAATCCTATGGAGAAACCATCTAATTGAGGGTACAACATAGGCGCCGAGGCCGACATGAAGTCCTGCTATCTTCATATATTTCCTCCCACATCTATACAAGGTTGTGGTTAGTAGTTCCTCCTAATTTAATATAAATTGAGAGTAATATGTGTTGGTGACTATGATATGAATTCCTTGTATGTGCATACCCTTGTATAAACTCATGCTTAAATACAGTTTTCATGAATTATGTCTTCATGGTTAACTTGTACTTACATGTAGTGTGTTATATTGTACGCATGAGAGTTGTATTGTGCATTTTTAGTTTAGTCTTGAGAAGAAATTTGCATGTATATCTTTGATTTTCATATTGAACTCATATGTAAATGTAGAAGGTATTTCCTCCTTATATGATGTGAAATGGTGAGCTTTTAATATATGATGAATTGTGGATTAAATTCCTACATTTTTATGCTATGATATTGTGTTAAAAGGAGTTGAGAATTCCTCCTATGAGTTGTGACTTATTATGATATTGTTTTTGTTGGGCTAGTAATATTAGTCTCTTTCTTGTCCCTATAAGAGTTTCAAAGTGTCATTCATGGACGAATATTCCTAAGGGGGGATATTTAAACACCCCAAAAATTCAATGACCTCGACTAGAGCCTCACCAATTGAATAATGTCTAATATTTTGTTATATACCTAGACTAATGTAATAAACATAATTCAAAAGTATTACAACATAAACGTCAAGGGACGACCATGATGTCTAGAAACTAGTGAAATTAAACTAGTAAATGCCCTTACTATGAAGGTTTGGGAGTGTCTTATGAAGTTTTATGTTTGTATATATACTTTAAATAGGTAAAACAATGTATATAGGGTCAAATCATCAGGGTACGACCCCCAACAAATAACCTTGAGGTCCTTGAGGGGAACCCGACTATTGGTCAACAAGTTGAATAAGGCAGCAGGCCATTGTACATAGGAGAAACCAGTCCGCGTTGCGGATTTAGTTCACCAAGAATCAAAAATCTTGGTCATCATCACGGACACGTCGCAGGAATCTACTGTCTCAAAAAAAAATTTTGGAAATCTTGTGGGAACAACTCTGTGAAGTGAACCTGTTTTCCGACGAAAATTCTGAAGTTGGAAGTCAAGTTTGACTTCACTAAATAGTCAAAATAAGTGACGGTTCTTTTGGTTATTTTAGTGGAGGTTTATATATTGATTTTGAATCATATTTCACCATGTTTACCCACCGAAATCAAAATCCCAAATTGAAATACAAATCACTCTCACTTATATCTAAATTCTCTCTCTATTCAACCTCCAATGAAGAAGCATTGAAACTTAAAGAAGAAGACAAAATCCTCAATTCTCTACTCAAATTGGTGGATAAAGTCTAGTTTAAGGTATGGTTTAAGTATGAAGTCCTATGAAAGGGCAAGAACGTATGAATGTTGGATTTTTCTTGAACTCTATTATGTTAGATGAATTACTTGGGTAGTAATGATGTTTTAACTAATGTGTGGTTGTGGTGTTGATGACAAGGTTCTCTCATCCTTAATGCTATACTCTTGAATTAGCTATGAAGTATGAATGTATGTCATGTTAGGTTGTTTATATGATTAAAAGTTAGTTCTTATGATAATAATGAATTGTTAAAGTGGAAGGGTTACTCACTTCCTTGTGTTTCTAAAGTGAAAGGATTGTTCTCACTTATGATCACATATGAGATATTATGATGATATATTTATATAAGGGCTTAGTAGAGGCTAATGTAAACCTAATTAATGACTAAGGATGATTAATAAATGGAATAGATTCTTATCACAGAAAGGTCACGCAAATAAGATGGGGTGTATCACGTTTAGTAAGTCTGGCTTCCCCACATGGGTTTTCTCACGTTTAGAAAGTTCGGATTCCAAATGTATGTGTTGTCTCAGGGGATAAAAACCCACACGTTTAGAAAATTAGGGCCTCTAATAACGATCTACTTGACCCTTAACTATGTGCCCACATAGGACTCTAGCATAGTGGATCCACCTAGATAACTATGTACAAAAGGTTACACCTTAGGAAAGTTTTAACCATCTCTTTTCGGTGTTGGAGTAGAACACCAGATTCCATGTAGATCACATGGTCTAATGTGGGTTATTGCAACCTCTTTCCCTAATTTAAAAGTATATGAATAAAAGAAGTGTATGGACTCTCATTAGGTCTTTTCTTGAGGGGTTTCTACGTAGTGTAAGTAAGGGTATGAGACTTCCCTTACACATTGCACTTGTGGGATCTTAAGGGATACTCCTAGTGGTGTTATTTTATGATTATGTTTATCATGATTCATGTATGTTAATCTATGTATGATTTTTATTGATAAATCAATTTATTATAAAATATGAGGTTTATGAAGGTATACATGAAGTAGCTTGCTTAAATGTGATTTGAATAGGGTTATGGGGTTATATTCTTTGCATTGCACAAGTATTGCTTGGGTTGTCTACATGTTGGGATGATATCATGTTGGGTTGGCTAATAATGCTTACTTTATGTGTATATTGTATTTACTTGGTAAAAGCATGTTTTAACTAAAATGTCCTTTTATACATGCATTGATGATTTTTATGCATAGGAGCCATACTTAGTACGTGTGATGTACTAACCCATATTTTCTTCCCGTTTTCCCAACAATGTAGTTTTGGGCCATTGAGATATCATAGTCGCTTTTCATGGATACTTAGAAATTGCTTCTCTAAGTTTGTTAGTCCTCATGTCCTAAGACAACACCCTTATAATCTAGCTTTTAGTTCTTTGCTTATGTTTGAGACAATATTGTATTTCGAAATTCTAGACTCTTTGTTGATGTAAGGGCTAAGTCCCAAATTTCTATATTACTATGTTTAGATGGTTTGAAGTGAAAAGTTTAGATTATATTTTTACATATGAAGCGAAATTGAACTTCCAAAGTAAAAGTTTTAAATTTTCCGCATTTTTATTTTATGATACATTATATGACAAATGTTAAGGGCTTGTCTAAGTCCTCTTTAAGGACGAAGACGCCGGTAACATCTAGGGGGTGCTCCCCGGTCGTTACAGGTTCTAAGGTTATAATTCATACTTACCATTCTTCATTAAGGTATCAAATGAGAAAAAAATGCAAAACCGAGTTTGATTAGATAGGTGGTGTTGTTGCAAGAGTTCAAGTTTGAGCTAAAAGATAGAAAAGGGACAGAAAACCAGGTTGCCAATCATTTGCCCAGATTAGAGGAAGAGGCTATGAATAAGTTTTAAGATATTGTTGAGATTAATGATGCATTCCCTGATGAACAAGAATTGGATGTTTTACATCATATTATTTCTTGGTTCAGAGATTTTAGCAATTACTTGGCAAATGATTTGGTTCCTTCGGATTTGTATTTCTACCAACGATAAAATTTATGTCTGATGTGAAGAAATTCTTTTGGGATGAGACTTACCTATTTTGTATTTGTATTAATGGAATTATTCGACGTTGTGTGCCTAAGGTAGAGATAATGAGTATACTTGAGGTGTGTCATTCATAGTCTATTGGTTGTCTTCATAGCGGCATTTGGACTGCTCATAATATATTGTATGGTGGGTAAAACTGTCCTAATATCTACAAAGATGCTCACAAATTTGCCAAATCAATCTTGTTATAGGTGCCAAAGAGAAGGAACCATTTCAAACAAGCAAGAGCTTCCTATGAATCTGATATTTGTGATTAAGTTATTTATTTTTCTGGGGCCTTAACTTCATGGGTCCATGTATAAGTAGGTGGAATGTACTCAGTTATCTATGGGCCCCATCGATGGTCCTATGGTTTATCCACGAACAGCGGATGGTGAACCTAGATGCCAAGTAAGTTCTATGTTTTTCTATGTGGGGGAGTAACCTACGGACTAGACCTATAGACTGTTAGAGAGATCTTGTTGGTCTAACCTAAAGTTTCTGCCTAACCTAACCTGGACCCCTTTTTAATAATAAAAAACATTTCATTTAAAACATTCCTCACTTCCATATTTCCCTCCCAACCGATTTTTAACCTTCCATATATCATTTTCTCCCTCTAATTACCCACAAATTTATTTCTTCCTAATCTAAGTTTTTCATCCCATGTCCAATATCTCCGTTTTCTCTCCCATAATATTTCTCTTTCCCCCAATCGATTCCATAATCTTGGTTACATGTATAAGGCTATCAAAGGTGTAAGGAGTTCATTGCACTAACACATTTACCCAATTTTATTATTTATAAGCTAAACGATTTTACACTAACTTTGGTTTTAATGTTCATGTTTCAATTATGAAATCACGAAGTTAATTCTTAACCTTGGGTCATTAATCTACTAGTTGAATGTCATATTGTAGTTACATACACCGTTCATCTGATATTTTTGTATGTTATGAATTAAAAGCAAAAAAATCTGTTAATAAGTTTAAATCAAAAGTTTTGACTTAGGGTTGTTCAATGGTTTTGTGTAAATGTGAAAAAAATTGACCAATCACATCCCTAAGGATGATGAACTACAAAAATATATGTCAAATGCATGTGTAGGGCTAGTTTGATTGTCTTTTTGTTGAAATATGGCACTAAGTGTGTTCAAAATCTAAACTCTGGCACATAACTAACCCACGACTTGAAGCCACTAACCGTAGGTCGAGGTCTATAAACTAGTGGCACACAAAAAGTTACTTAAGTGTAGAATAGGGTGTGTACTATGGTCTATCATTTGATCGAAAGAATGTTTTGCACATCCTTGGTTTCACTATATAAGACCTAAAATGGGAACTCTGACCTATGGAGGGGACCCACATACTTTATTTCCATTGATTGACCATCGGAACCCATCTTGGGTCAACAGTTCAACCACTATCTAGAAACTTTTTTTAGTTTTTGTTTGGGTCTATTCTTGTTTGAAAACATTCCATGAGTATTGTTGTTTTTTCTGTATAGTACTAACAAAGTCCTCCACATATACATGGTTCCGAAACAAGCTCTGACATGACAGGGAAAGTCCGAGTACATTCCACCTACCACGGGTACCTCCCACTGCCCCCCTCCCACGCAACTCTAGAACTGAGCCCAACGGGTTAGCTCCAATGAGGTCACTTCACCCAGTCTGATGATGAGGACATAAAGATCAGAGAAATAACTGGATCAGAGTCATAGTTTGGCTCTGGTTTTAGCTACAATACCGCTTCTTTATATCACAGATGATAACCCATACCTACCAGAGTTGACCCTTCTCACAAGATTGGTGCGCCAAACAGATGGTTTGTCCCTAGACATTATTATATTTATGGGAATGAAACAATGTTGAATGATCACAAGAGTATGGCTAGGATCGTGATTGAGGAGCGTCGGATCCATAACGGTAGCCTCCACACTTCACTATCTATTGGGGAGCTCTTTCGGAGTAACCTATGCGAGTGAATTTCATAAAGCCTGAAATGTAGTGAGGATATAGCAAGATATTTCTATTCCTCTTATGCTGCCACCATCATTAATTCCATCTCTAAATGGGCTAAGCCAATATCTCATCCTCCACTTCATTCCATATTAGTGAGGGTTTCACAGTCGACATCTCCGAGGTCATGATTAAGATATGTCCTATCCCATACTCTACCTGTGTATACATCAGATTATGACAACAAGATATACATCATTAAGAGTGGGACATTTTAGAGAGAACCGATATGACAAGAACTATTGAGGTGGATGACTTCTCATATTACCGAGGATCAAGAGAGATTTCAATGGGCACAAAATCCAAGCATGGGCTTTAGGAAGGCATCATTGAGATTCACTGTGAAGTCTTCAAGTTATTGGTTCATAATAGACTGTCCCGAACTCACGCAGTCAGTGTGGTTACGAGAATGGGCAGTAATGGTAGCAGCAATGTTTGTAGGTTTGGGATTGACTTTGCCCGCACCTAATTGTGGATATCCATAAGGGGTCCTTCATGGCTGCTACCACCTTTCCCTCCTCGTGCCTTACTTTTCAACTGTGCATGGATGATTTTGTGCTTGTTTGTCATTACTACCGGTTGCTTGAGTCGATGAAGACTCTTGTTATTGGCCTCATTTACAAAGATGTCGTATTAGCTACTCCTTTAAGGAGCTAGAAGTTGAAGTATCACTTTTGGGTGATGATCTTGTTGGGTTATGTAAAGCAGATGCAGGATGATGACACTATCATTCCATCCCCTACAAAGGATAACATGATACACTTTTTTCGGCCACTAGTCAAACACTAGATCCTCTTGATCCACTCCCTCTTTAGGGTCAATTACAAGGCATTTAAACTAAGCCCAAAAGATGGGGACTGTGATGGCCCCTATTCTTCAGTACACGAGGTCATGGATGCAGCGATTCATTAAGATTTACAAGGCGAAGATGTACCAGTTGATGGACCAAAAGATTCAGGACGTCCAAAAGAGCTGGGATTTTTTCGAGTAGAGATTCCTAGAGAGGCTGACCTCAAATATAAATTTGTCCATCTTCCATACGGAGTTGTACAACGTTCGTGCTAATGTTGATACCCTCCTAGCCATTCTTGAGACTAAGCCAGAGGCTACCCCTATAGCAGAGTAGGATAAGGTGCTAATGATTGCCTTATTTGGCAATGCTTTGCCACCACAAGATTTAACTCTAACTGCTCTTCTGATGCTTAGGAGACTCGTATATTGAAGAACAAGAAGCACCCATCTTGAAAAGGCTCAGAGTGCATCCATACTTGATGAAAAGAAGAGACAATAGTGGTTCGGAGAGATAGGTGTTGACCCATCTGGCAATTAAAGCACTACTAATGGTGCTACCTTTGTTGGTGAAGTGCTACTGATCAAGTACCTAGTGCTAATCCATGGGGCTCCGAGGAAATGGACGAATCCACTTCTTAAGAGGTCTTCAGCGTATTTACGCCATATGTTTGCTTCACCCTATTCTCTATCTTTATTTTTGTGCATTGAGGGCAATCGCACCTTCTTTGGTGGAGGTGGGGCAAATCGATCAAGAGTGATAGAGTGAAGTTTGAGTAACCTAACTCATAATCCTGTTTTGGGGTTTTCTTGCCTCTGTTCTTTTCCCCTAATGACTATTTACTTTTAAGTTGAACAAATATGTATAGGATTGTATGTGAAGAAGTAAGAAAAAAATGAAAGCATGATGGCATAAAGAGCATGAAGATGATACCCATCCAAATGTTTTTAAATGTGCTAGATCTATTGGTTTGATGAATTGAATATGTTGGATCTCAAAATGACATGATAAGGAACCGATTGGACCTCATGACTTAAGCTAAAACATGAAATGGGTAATCTAATAATGTGATAATGAAACAATGTGCCAAGTGTGTGTGAAGAAAATAAGAATGTTCATATAGTATGTGCCAATCTAAAACTTGCCCCGTTGTTCTTGATAAGATAATCTAGGTTAAAAGCTGGGAAATTATCATAAGCCCTTTTTCTAATTATTTCACTTAAGCCTAAAATGTTCCAAACAAAAAATACAAATATTCCCTTTGATCCAAATGTTTGAGCCTAATGCAGACCACTTCATTCAATCAACCTCACTCACCTTCCCTAAAATTATTGTTTTGGCTTGATCCCTCCTTGGATATGTGCACCTTGACATAGGAAAAAGCCTAAGTTGAGGGTGACTAATTCAAAAAAATATCTCAATCTTGGCACTGGTCTAACATCGGACATTTTGAACCTCAACTCATCCAAAATGCATAATATCAGGGTGGCTATGAAAGAGGAAATCAAAAGCAAAAGGGTATAAAATGAGTTTTGTGATGAAAAAAAGAAAAAGAAAAGATGTGACTGAAATCAAAAGAAAAAAAGGATGGAAGATAAAAATTATGTAGGAGAAAAATAAATATGAAGTAAAAGAATAAGCAGAAATGTGAAATATATGATATATAAAGTCAAGAGTTGCATCTGTGTTGAAAAGAGTAATGGGAAAGAGCTGAAAACAAAAAGGATGTCAAGAATTAGTGCAGAAAAGAGGTAAAAAGACAATGCAATGTCACGGAGGGAAAAAAGTCACTAAAAGGTGCCCAAATATATCCTACATAAACTTGAACCTACGTAACAAGATAAGGCAGTCCTATAGTGATCATAGTGACTAGTTTGGAGAATCTATATAGTGAAAATAAAAGCAAACGTATGGTATTGAGCACTAATATTAATTGAAGTCACTTCTAAGAGTGAGTTTTAAGTGAATCATTAAACTAAAAAGTTCATATCTATTGTGTAAAAAAGGGATTTCTTTTGAAGTGAGAGAACTTTTTACATTGTTTGAGAATTGGTACTTTGGTGTTTTGAACAGTATATGATGTGGTGTCGATTGGTCAAGCTATGTTATGGTTTGATCCGTATGAGTTAGCTTGATTAAAAGATTTGCACTAAAGTGATGGAATTGATTTATAAATCTATGTGATTGCTTGATGTTTGAATGTCTGCTTCTACATAAGTGTCGTTTAGAGTTTTAGTGTGTCGCTTGAGACAAACAACAAGTTTAAGTTGAGGGTGTTGATATACCGTGAGTTTAGTGCATTTTTAATGTGGTTCACTTAGAGTTTGTGTGCATCTAGGGCTATGTTGTATTAGAATTATTGTTTTGTGTATAATGTTTGCAAGAAATAGGCTTGGACGTGGTTGATGAAGACGTGAGCAGAAAAGTGAAGAAGTGGCCAACAACAGATCCACCCATGAGTCATAGGTCCAAGGACGGGCAGTGGATGGTCAATCGTAGGTTCTGGTATGATGAGATGAGTTTAAATAATCAGTCCACGGAGTACCAGGACAGACCGTAGACCAGTCCACGG
The DNA here is from genome assembly GCA_027704765.1 of Solanum habrochaites. NCBI lineage: Eukaryota > Viridiplantae > Streptophyta > Magnoliopsida > Solanales > Solanaceae > Solanum > Solanum habrochaites. The sequence goes on from JAKWJA010002492.1 coordinate 45,835,048, forward strand.
ATTGTGGATGAGACATCGTAAGTGGAACATTCAGAAAGTCTAACAAGTGTGGAACCACGGAGCAAGCCAAAGTATCTTAGATTAACACATGTTCCGTCCTACACATCCGTAAAGGAGGATTTCAAAGATGAAGGTTCCAGTACCTGATAAATTTATCCAAGAGTTGAGTCACGAAAAGGATCCATGGATCGTGGGTCGAAACCTTTATAAACCGCATCTAGAGAGCTTATTTCCTTGTTTTCTTTCCTCTTGATTTAGGAATTTTTTCCTATAAATAGGAGTTGTAAACCTTGCGTTTGGGGTTAGAAATTATTGTAAGGTTTTACTTTTTTTTCTTTGTGGAAGTAAATTGTAAAATATTAGCAATTTACTTTCTGGAATTCGTTTTGTGCAACTTTAACTTTGAATTTCAATTGATGATTTCGGATTTACATCAATTCTTCTTGTAAGTTGATGAATTCTTTTCACCCAATTATGAATTGTGTTCTTTCAAGCATAAATAGTTAAATCCACAACTACGGTTATGAGATCTATGAGCAATTTACAAAGTATGAATAATAATGAAGTAAATCTTGAATAGTGTTTATGCATGTGCGCAACGTTAGGAGTTCCTACTTTCCAGACCATCGATGTAGTGAATGAGAAAAGAATTAGCAACTGAGATTTAGTGGATGCTATATAGTAGTCTAATTTAATCGGAGTGAGGGTGAAAACTAAATCGTACATTGACATGATGACTAATCTAGGGTAAAACGTAAGGTGATGTAAGGCATCCACCCGTAGCTGACCAAGGTACGAGCTGAAATTCCCTACTTGGAGGACTAAACACTCAGGGATACATAATATACCAACTTTGCATGTAAAACACTAGGAAAGGATTACTATTATTAGGAATACCACGTTAAAAGCCTTTGGGGAACACGTATGCCCTACTTTCTTTATCACATTGATACAACTAAGTTGAATCTTGTCTACTAGTTATGGAAGTATAATGATTTGTTACTTCATTACAATCCTCCACCCCCTTGTTTAGTTTCCTTTGAAATTCACTGACTAACAGAATATAATTGATATTTAAGTCTAGACCATGTTCCTCGTGGGATCGAACTTAACCTACAAATTGGGTTCTTGATTTTACAATGATCGCTTATACTTAATTAGGATGGTGTAATATGTGTGTATCAAGTACATGTCATTATCTTTGATTTCTATTTTGTCGTTTATCCCACTAAGTTTAAAATAGAAAAAATTATTTAATGTGTATTAACTGCAAAATAAATGTACATGTGTTGGGTAGTTTTTCTCTATATATTTGTGAAATTTGTTCACTTTCTTCAGCCCGGCCTTTGATTTATAATGTCTTGACCAGTAAAACGTTTCTTTTTGTTCATCTACTCCTCCATAAGAGAACCTTGTCTTGTAAGATCTGTTTTTCCTCTTTGCTTTTAGCTGAAAGAAACATTACTTTTTCGTATAAGCACATTTTTATTTTTTATATTTAACTAGATACCATTATTTATAGATCTAAAAAGGAGCATGATGATTGGGATATAGGTGCGGTCGTAAGAAGTTAAGATTTTAATAGACCTAACAATGTTGTATCTCCTAAGTTAGACATTGAGACTCATCTAAATAATATTTCAAATTCTTTTGATGCACTTTTAGCTCCTGACATGACTATTTTTAATAGCTTTTCTGAAATTTTCACTTTAGTTTTCCAAACTTCTCACCAGTAAAAACCAAATGCGGTCTTTTGAAGTTGTAATATTAATAGACCTTACAATGTTTTAGCTCCTAAGTTAGACTTTGAGACTTATTTAAATAATATTTTGAATTCTTTTGATTAACTTTTAGATCCTGACATGACTATTTTTAATGGATTATCTGAAATTTTCTCTTTAGATTCCCAAACTGCTCACCAGGAAAAACTAGATAATTAGGTCGTGATATACCAAAATGGTAACAAACAGTTGTACATACATCCGATTCAACCATCTCAATTTATCCAACAAATCACTTTTCCTCTATTACCAACAACAGTAGAGTGTGTGCCACAAACAACTAAAACACCAAAAGAATGGATTGATCTACAAAAACAACACGATATAGGGGCTAACATTTATTCTAATTTCACTTTTTCCATTAAGACTCCTTTGATACAAACTAGAACAAGGTAATACTCATTTTGTTACATTTTATGTATATATGTTAAAATATTTAATTTTAGTACTTTTGATTTGAAATCAGGAAAAATCAATCGATAAGGATTACCTACGAATTATTGCAAGAGGATCTCACAAATTATATATGGACATGGCGCAAGTACGATCAGAAGCATATCAAAGATTCACCATTTCCCAGGTTTTCTCTATTCACCATTTTTTCATGTCATAAAATGTTATGTTCCCTTTCGTTCTAAATTTTCATAAGAATAAGTCATAAAATTATTAATGGTATATACACATGCAATATTTGACAAAACCTGATTATTATCATGTGTATATGACATAACAGGAATTACTATAAGTGCAGCACATCAAAACTTTGCAAAGCAAAGAAAAAATTTGAGAAAAGCCCAAGGGAAGAGAACATTTTCTTAGTGTCCTATTCCGATGAACATAACCATGATCCACTCATGAACCATAAAACTCATGCTAGTTACGACGGTAACTACGAATTCAAGCTTCCAAAAGGCATAAAGATTGTGCCCAAAATATCAACCTTGAGTGCATCAAACTCTTCATCCAAGCGTGTTAGTCAATCAAGTGATGTTGCTTCTCCAATTATCACAACAATGCCTTTACTTGGAATCAGGAGAAAAAAAATAAAATGATTGTTGCGTCTGTGGAGGAAAATTGTGATGGTAAAGAAGAGGTGGACATGAATGAAGATATTCTCATGGATTTGGAATAGCTCCAAGGAGTTAGTGCTTCCACCTAATAGTATGTGAATGACAAGAGGATTTGATCTTTCTCCCCTCCCCACCAACTCTTTTTGTTGACATATGTGGTCTTCTAGTTGTGTTTCTGTCGGTGATTTTAGTGTGAAAAATAAAAAATAATAGCTTTTAAGTTTTCTATGCTTAAAAATTTACATCATAGAAAAATGAGTATTTTTCAGTTTCATTATTTTCTATTGTTCTTCCGTTAAGGAATCTAGTCCTTGTTGTAAGTTGTGGTTCATTTCCTCAAATAGATATCTCTTTAAGAAACCTTGTTTGACTTAATTTTAAGTTAAATTATATTGACTAGTAAAATATGTTGGTTCAATTTAAGAAGTTTTACATACACGCGAAAATTTATTTTATAGTCTTTATCAAACTTACTTTTAGTTTTACGACATTTTCATTAATGAATATCTCTTGTAACTAAGAGTTTTGATGCAATGCATGTGCCAAGAAGAAGGGGGAGAAGGAGGAAAAAATTTCAAAAATTACAGTTTGAAATTTTTAGGAAATCCCTCTTTTTATATAGCACAAGAAGGGTAGTATAAGAAAAGATGTTTATTGTATCTTATCATAAAAAATTTACTGCCCTTTAGAAAAGTCACAACCCTTCAAAAATATTAGTACTCATCGAAAAGTCATAACTCATTGAAAAAGTCACAGTCCTTCGTAAAAGTCACAGCTCTTCAGAAAAGTTGCAACCCTATAGAAAAGTCACTATCCTCCGAAAAGGTCACAACTTATGCGAAATGTCATAACTCTTTGAAAATATCACAGCAAAAGGTGTATGCTTCTAATATAATATAAATAAATAAATATAGTATAATATAAAATATAGAAGATATATAAATTAGATATTTTATGTTCGGGGGTAAAATTAACATTTAAGTTAAATAGTACATTTTATATTAAATAAATAAATTAAAACCAATTTGTTGTTTGTGCAACAGAACATTATTGAACGGCATGCATGTAGAAGTTATTGCTGAAGTATATTTATGGCTATGGAAATGAGTAAATATTAATTATCTAAAAAATCTTCTCATTTGAACATGAGTTATTTCATTCTCCTCAAAATCTTCAATAATAGAAACCTTATAAGATTCGTACTTTAAAAGTGTGTGAAAAAACACTCTATTTTAGAGAACAAAAGATAGTATGAAAATACACTTATTATGCCTTATCGGATAAGTCACATCCATTTAGAAAAATCATAATTTTTCAAAAATATCATTACTCATGGAAAAAGTCACAACTGTATAAAAAACAACAATCATTCGAGAAAGTTGAAACCCATTAGTGTGAAAAAAGGTGTCACCTTTTAAAATAATCTAGAACAAATAAATAAATATAATATAAAATATAGAATATATACAAAATTGAGTATTTAAAGATAAGGGTATTATAGTAATTAAACATTCAAGTTAGGAAGTTCATACTTTTAAGGTAGTATTAAATAAATTTTGACACATGTGAGTATCACAACACGTGGCACACTACTTTTAAAAATAATGTGAATATTATGATGTAAAAAGATTAAGTAAACAATAATAAAGTATAAGTTCCTAAGAATAGTGGTTGCAATTTTTTTATGATTGCTACTGAATGTTAGTCAATCATAAAATTTCTTAATTACACCTTTAAATTGTAACATCCCAAAAAATTTTAAGTTAATACTCACACCATTCTTTCTTTGTTAATAGGATTGTACAAAGTGATTATTAATTTTTCTTAGGTGTTATGGTCAAATCTTGAGTGGAGGAATGATGTTGTATATGCATTAGGGTCATTAGAATCCTCTAGAACAAACTTAAATGGAAACTGTTCTAACTAATTGAGTTTCAATATGAGATTTTACTTTGATCAACTTCAAATGATCATAACTCTTAGCATATCAAATATTGGGTGGCCTATAAACTATCTTAAATTCTTTGAGTTCTATTTCCAAAGTCGTCAAGTTTGCTTCATTTCGCGCTTGGAGTTAAAAGATATGTTTGTTTGAGTGAAGTCTTCTTTTTAAGGCACCTAAATCATTTTTAGAAGTGTTGTGTGATTTTTCCCATCCATCCTAATCCTAAGTCACGTTTTATTTCATCCAATTAAAGGTTTGGGCATCGTTAAAATGATTTTTCACATTTTTTTAATACCTAGAGGAATTAAAGTAAGATTTCAATAGGAGCAAAAGCTTGGGTTCAGGAGTCGTTCAAGTTTCCATTGATTTCACCAAGAACCTTTGTTCTTTCAAGATATGTAAGGATTCTCACAGTGTTAGAGTTTTTCATCCAAATGCTCTATATATAAATTTATTCAAGAAATTTTTATATCTGAAGGATCCATTCGTATTTCTTGACATTGAGTTCAATTCTTTAACGATGAAGACTTTGATTTTTTTGTTTTATGAATCATTGGTAGATTTATGTTTCCAAAAGAATTATATGAAAGTTCTCATGTATTCTTATTGGGTTTGAGATCAAGAATATTTTAGGAGATATGTTTCTCATTGCTTAACTAGTTGGGGTCCTAATTTTAGCTTGAAAATTCATTGCGTTGCTGGGGCAGGGGTATGGGGTAGCGCAACATGATGCAACAGTGCGCCCCAAACCTGGGGCTGAAGTTTTGTGCCTTGCGTCCCGCACCAGCAGTGGTCAGGGGTCGACTTGAAGATCCTTTCCGTTTTTCACTGGCTATATTTCTCTTCTATCTAATTGCTCCTATAGGATCCATTTACCTTTAAGTATTCCTGAATGTTCTAATCATGTCTATTAATGCATATTCAAAACGAACGTGACTTTAAGAGATCTTATTTATTTGATTTTAAGTATGTGAGTTACTAATTCTTTTTAAACTATATTCCTATTTACTGAAGTGTTATATGATACGCATTAACATTCATGAGTTGATTCATTCTTCTCTATAGTTCGGCATGAGCCCTATGAATTTAGTATTCTTGAGATGAGTAGTATCATTGAGTTCTGAGTTCGGAGTATCGAGTTTCATATATTGTTATTTATATCTTTAGGTTGATTCATTCATGTCTATATTTCATCATGAACCATGCTTTAAATTGTGACTTTTGAGAATCTTTTAATGTCAATTTTTGTTTATACGGAGTTTAAGAAAAAGTATAAGGGAACTAAGTAGTTCTCATATATTTCATTTTTACATTTAAAAAAAAACTATAATTCATGATTTATATGATGGTTGAGTATGTCATCAATGTATAGGAAGTATGCTATCTATATATGCTATCAATGTGACTTCCCGAGTCATCAATAGTCATATCACAATATTTTTTTGTTTAAAACTCAATTTTTTGAAAAGTAAAGCATAGTTGATGTCACTCTCTTAGCCTAGACCCTGGGCGGGACTAGCACTTGAGAACCATTATTGACCCCAACCAAACCCTAGGACTAACTTTATTACTCAGCAGAAGATTTAAACACAAGAAATATAACTCATTCAATAACTTAAGAAATAACATCTTAGCAAAAAGGGCAACTCAAGTCTTAAATGTATACAACTAAAATATATAAGACTAAACACCTATAACAATCTATCTATGAAGCCTCTAAAACAAAGAAGGATGTCGGGACAACACCTTCAATCATCATAATAACTGAAAAAATACGAAGCAATGTAAAAAGAAACCCTTTGGAAAGCAATGAGGTTCAACAAACAACTCTGAGTGCTCAACCTAATCAATGAGGCGTTGGATGTTAATTATTGTAACCTGTGTAAGCATCATAAGATGATGAAGGCCAAGTTGCATCAATATATTGAATGTATGAGTATGCGAATTGGAATGCTAAACATAACATAGGTTTGAAAAGAATATGAAAGAAACACTTGTCTTCGCTTTACTCAATTCATTGATAACTAAACTCAATATAAAGTAATAAAACACATGCAATTTATAGAAAGCTTTTAAAACTATAGAGAGCAACTTAGTTCATTAAAGAAAATTTGATAACAAACTCAACTTTACTCATATAATTAAATAATATAGTTTATTTTTGATATTCTATAACCGAAAACCATCACTATGAGACTAAGTCGTAATTTGTATTGCCCACGCTACAAGAATTGTCCTATACTTTGCCGTCATATAAAATGTCTTAACTAAGTGGGTCCACTAGTTCATGCTAAAAAAGTACTTAGGATAGTATGATCCTTTACTACCCATGATTTCTACATAGTTTATGGAGACTTGAGTTAACTAAACTCGCATCTCCATATCGGTGTTCAATAATACTCCTAGAATGTACTTAGCTCATATGCTTCAAAAAAAAACTTGTTTATTTCATTTGAGGTAATTTCTCAAAATTTAGCTTAAAAGCTCTCTTGGAAATCGATGTTTTCATTTCTTGTTCAAGTGTGAAAATATTTTAAGCTCTAGTCCCCATATACTTCTTTGAAGAAATGAGATTCAATCTTTACTATTTGCTTAAGTGTTAAAACAAAGTTAAAACGTTTGCGAAAGAATTTTAAGAACTTCTCTTAACTTGCTTATTAACTTCTAGACTTGCCTCTTAACTTTCCTTGAATTGAATTATTGATTCAAGATTCATGAACTCATGTTTTTTAAACATACCGTAGAGTGTTTGAATCAACTAGAAGCATAGGTACGTTGCTAAGAAATTAGTACGGAAAGATAAGAAAGAAATGGGAATAACTAGCATTTCTAGCGCTCTGAAAAGCACGGGGCGCCAGCCCTTGAAATTCAGAGAGTGACTTGGGGTGCTCTGCCTAGCGTAGCGTCCTAGAGGTCAACTTTAGGAGGCTTATTTTGAGCGCGCTGAGAGCCTCGGTGCCCCTGCCTCTTCCCCAGATTTTGATGAACTTTCTCCTTCGATTTTCAACTCTAAACCTCTAATTTCACTTGGTTATTTTTCGTAACACTTAGAATCTAATAATTCATCGATATGTGCATGATTTAACTCAAATTCACACCTAATTTACATGAATCAAACCAAGAAAATTCAACCATAAGAATTCAAATGAATTTATATCAAGAACTCATAGGAGTTACTTTCAAATCAATATAACTTAGCTAAAATTGAATCAAGATTGCCGCATGGGTGAACTTAACCAATGCTATGTGATCTCACATACCTTGTAGGGATCACCTCTTGACGAATTCTACCAGCGATTCTTGATAAACACGACGATTCTTTCTCCCGCTCCTCTTTTCTCTTCTATCAAAATCCTAACTGTTTTTTCAAAAGTGTAAACTATAAAACTTAATTTTAGACCCTTAATAATTACAAAAAAAAAATCATTTAATAAGGTTAGGAAAATACAAAACTATCCTTCCAAAATCCAGATTGGACTTTCCTTATGCAAACAACCCAACTTATAAGGGTCATATCTCACTCACACGAACTCGGATTTATAAAAACTCGACTATGTTTGAAAGATTGTTCGAAGATCTTTCCTACGATATCTTGAAACACACCTTACTCATCTTGAGATAGGAGTTATTTTCATTTGAACTTGACCAAAAACTGAACTTAACATAACAAATTTCAAAAAAATTTTACATTCTTACCCAAAAAGACGATACCCAATTCTTAACTTCTACCTAGTTATTTCAACTTTCGAGATGTTACAATATCTCCCACTTGGAAATATTTATCCTCGGATGAGATTACTCTTACTATTTTAAGGTTGTAATATCAATTATACAATTCAAATACCCAACAAACACAATGCAGTAACAACATGCCAACTTATAAATTAAAGAGTACTAAGAATAGAATTAGCACCTTTATTTTTAATTTCTCCATTTCAAAGAGATATGGATATCTTTTCTTCATATCTTCCTCAGCTTCCTCAACAAATTGGTTGCTCCAAAGAACATTGATTTATGTTACCTCTTTTATCCTCAACCTGCGAACTTGGCAATCTAAAATCTGAATCAGAATCTTCTGATATGATAAGCTATCCGTGATACCAAATACTTCAGTTGGTATGATAAGTGAAGGATCTCTCATACACTTCTTCAACATGGAGATATGAAATACCGGATGAACCAAGGTCAATTCTTTGGGTAGCTCTAACCCATAAGCTAAATTTCTACCCTTTTTATATTCTTTAAGCGCCAACATATCAGGGAGTAAGCTTTGACTTTCTACTAAAACGCATAACACCCTTCATTGGTGAAACTTTTAGATATGCCCAATCATCTACTTCAAACTCCAACTCCCTCCTCCTAACATCAGTATAGGATTTTTGATGACTCTGCGTTGTTTTCAACCTCTCTTGAATAACTTTAACCTTCCCCAATAATATATTTACTTAAAAATGCGTAATATTCATTCTATGTTATATAACACAACAAGAAAGGACAATCACTGCAATACTTAGTTGTACAATAAGTTGTGTAAATTTTTTACTGTCCGCATCTTCAAGTAAAATGGGCCGTTTTCTTAGATGTTGTATGTCTCTCCCTATCTTTTAACTTAAGTTAACTGCAAGGGCACAATCAACTAATAAACTAAAGTTATAAGATATTTTTGACTCTTTTTTTTCTTTTTTTTTTTAATTTTGTTGATTTTTAATTCATTACTGGAAAACACTCCAATTTGAACTATTTATATAAGGGAAATTTTTTAAAATGTCAATATTTTAACATTTAAGAGGGCTCATTAGCAACACTTTCAATATTTAGTAGAAATGTCAAATTTTAGTTTGTTATGTATCTTATTTATGTTTTTATTATTTGTTTTTTTTAAAGAATATAATTATTTAATAACAAAAGAGAGAAAACCAAGGGAGAGAATATTTCAAAAAAAGGTAAGGATCATTTAATTTTCTCATCACTTATGTTTTCAAATAAACTTTACACTTTGTTCTTTTTTTTCTCTCCAGAATTTTTACCTTTTCAAATTATATTCATTCCACAATATATTCTATTAATATTCATTATAGTTTTTTTTTAGTTTATATCCATTCCAATAGGTATGCCAAATGTATCTATATAGTCATTTAAGAAATATATTTGTTTTTTATATTTTTTTCTTCAAAAATCTATTATGTATTCATTTCAATATGTATTTTATTTGTATTTCTATTTATTCTGGTTTTTATTTAGAATTTTGTATGATAATATATAAAATTCAAAAAATTAGTATGATGAAAAAGTGAGAATGAAATATAAAATTGAAAAGAAAGAATTGAATATTTGGTGTAATCATTCTTAAATAGAACAAATAACTAGTTGACATACCTTTATAATAAATACAAAGTAGAAATAAAATGTCAAATTCATAAACTATGCAACATATTTTTTGAATGAATACAAATATTAATTGTATACATAGGATTTTAATACAAACTGAGAAACAATACAAAATTCTTAATTTTTTTTATATATATAAAAAGAAACTAATAGGATTTGGTTCTTCATGTAAATAATATTCATATCTAGTTAGTATACATTTGGGATGGATTCAATTAGGAACAAATACAAGACTCATAACTATACAACATGAGATTTTGAATAAATATAACTATTTATAGCATACATACTAATTTGAATATTGACTGAGAAAGTATAAAAAATTCTAAGAAAAGATTACAAACACAAATACATAAAAATTTCATAGCATACAACACAAATCAAACAAAAAGTTCATTAATAAAATTTTAAATGACATAGTCATGTTAAGTGTATTCATAAATTATTGAATATCTACTAATGTGAAAAAAAACAAAACATCATCAAAATAAACAAAAAATTTACCCCAAAATACAATAATAAAATAACAATTAATTACAAAATACAAACTAATAAATATTGCACAATAAACATAACAAGAAATTTAGAAATATGTTCAGTACACATTGTTGAACAAGTTGTTACTGAACATCAACTCAACATGCAAAAATCTAAACATGTAAAAAATATTTAAATACCTCTTCATCAACAATTTGGTCTTCGCCGTCATTTTCTTTTACCCTACGGGTTACGTTTTCAATCTGAATTTGATGAAGACTTTATTCTTTTCATCTCTCTTCCCTGATTTTTGAAGCAGATCTTACAATATCCACTATTTTTTGAGTAATACATATATTAAATGATGGAAAATCACTAGAAACCGTTTTACTAAGATGAATAGTGTCTCTTAGAGTCATTCATTGAAGAACTGAAAAATAAGTTAGATATGTCCAGCATGACAACTAACGCTTATAGGGGCATATATGGACCAAAAGTTGGACTGCTAGAGCATATTTAACCTTTTCCCTTTTAAAAAAAGCAGTATTTTTGTTCATTTAGTGTTCAATTACTTTCATTATTTTTTTATCTAATAAAATTTAAACCGTATGACATTATTTATATAGTAAAATTTTAATAATTTTGACCTATTGTAATATGCTTTATAATTAATTTGTTTTTCTTGCTTCTTTACTTTTATCCTCTCTTTTTTTTCAGTTGAATAAACAAGTGATGGCGGTAATGAATTTTCTCGATGGTGAGAATTGAACTTTCCATTTCTCAAAAATAATTTTGGAAATATTTTCGATATGTAAGAAATTATATTAAATTTACCTGTTAGTTTAGTCGTATATGAATCGTGGAGTTATTTCATAATAATTTGCAATATTTACTGATTATGGTGTGTCCATGATAGGTTTAGCCTTTAGCTCTGTAGCATCTTGATCTTGGAGTTGCTTCAGGTCATATCATCTGTTTAGGGGCAAACATACTGGAGTTTTTTGGAGCATGCTAATTTCAATCTCTATATTTTTTTGATAATGGAACTAATTTAGTCGAGTACGTGTAAGCTATCTTAAATACCACAATTAACTTAAATATGAAATAACAACATAAAAGTAATGAATTTTCTAATAGGTAAGAATGTTGTTGCTCTATTGAGTTAATCAATGTTATCTTTTTTGGTCTCACTGTTTACTGATAGCAGGTAACTTGTTAGAGTCAAAGTGGCAAGCTGTTATGAGGTGTTCTTAAAAGATACCAAAGGTATGTTTTAAATTTTTTCACAGTAGATGGCAAACAATAAAGCATTTGACTTATTAACTCTTGATTTTCACCACCTTCTATGCTATTCTTTTCCGAAGGGAGGTATACTGGCACTAATATTTGATTCACACGTAGAGGATCCATGTTGGGAACAAGAACGTCTACTGCAATTAGCTCATGCTTCTACAGGTATTATCGTTTTTTTTTGTCAAAAACTGCAAAGAACAATTATGAACATTTTGCCTGCACTATCTTTGTTCTAAATACTACTAACTGATATTTATTTTAAACTTTCATCTTAATTTCATTTAATTTTAATTGATTGATGTTTATTCGTTTCTAAAAGGTATTCCAAAACTTTTCTTTATGTTGTTCTCGAACTACTTCACTATGCTTGTGATGAATTTGAAACTGCACAAGCATCATCAATGATTTTAAATATTTTGTCCAAGTAATATATTTATATCTTTTTCACATTGTAGTTAAAAAGTTTTGTACTATGCAGCCTCTCAAAACAGATTGCTTCGTCTGTAAAAAATTTTGAAGCTTGCTGAGTTTTGTGGGTTGTAACCTTCACCAAGAAAGAAAAATTGTCCGGAGAGGATGATGTTGTTGCTGTTCCCGCTGCTGAGACTCCTATTCCAGCATTTGGAGAGACCATGGATATCATTACTGCTCTGCAGCTTGTGCTCAGAAAGTCTAAATCTCTTGGACGACTTGCTCGAGGACTTCATGAAGGTGCTAAGATCATTGAGAAGCATGTTGCACAACTTCGTGTACTTGAGGATCCTTAGGCTATCTTTTTCTATATTTATTTGTACTTGCATTAGAGTTTTCTAAACAAGTTATTTTTCTGACTTCCAATTTTGTTTTCCCATCAGGTAGGATCATCTCATACTTGGTTGAAGTGCCAACTTGAAAAAAAAGATGTATACAGAATTCTATAAATTTATATCTTATTTACATTGTAGTTAAAGAGTTTTCTACTATCTAACATGTATATAGAAGTTTTTTTGTTGATGATAATGAAAGTTATATATTGTACCCATGATAATTATTTTTAATGATTTTTCTCAGAAAAATGTATTGTGTTCGTATTCGATGAGCATTTTTGGTAGTCATTCTTTTGTGTTATTTTGTATTTATATTCACAATTCCTAAAAGATGTCCTTCAGTGTAAACTAAAGTACACATCAAGCATTATACATATATGTAGAATTTGCCAGTGTCAAATCATATTAAGATATATAAGCTATGCAATTTAACTTTTATGTTTCTTCATGGGTTACATATTTATTTGTCTTTCCATTTTTTACAGTGATCCTTCATCACTAAATAACAATGCAAAATATCATATTATTGATTGAAAATATTGGCACGAGCCTCCATCTAGTAAACATATAATTGAATAAGTTGTCGTAAATGTTGTCGTTTATTTTTCCTTCTTCTTTTTACAAAAATTCAAAATTCTAATTATTATCTTATATAAATTTTTACAATTTTAAAATGGTTATATCACATTTGCATTAGGTCAATTTGTTAAATTGTTTTAAAATTTTATCTCATTTAAATGTAATAAATTTAAAATCTTTTTTAAAAATAAAATAGTATATTATTATTCAAACTAATTAGACATCATTAATTTTAATTAAATAAAAAAACTATGTCTATGGTGTCACACTTTTTCTACTCCTACTATATATAGATAGAATGATAAAATATAAGTTTCTATACTTATTATAAGCTTTTTTTTAATTACTACTTAATCTTTCGAATTAATATCTGATAAACACCCATACTATTTATAATAAGAAAAAGGTCCAAAATAACCTTGAACTACAGGAAAAAGTCAAATTATCCTCCATTCATCTTTAGGTCTAAATATAGCATTTTACTTCATTTTATATTTATAAAAATACCCTTCCATTCATCTTTCAGGTCACTTATACCCTTGAAGATAAAACCCTATTCGTTTTATAAAAAAAAATTATTCTGTGATTCTCCTCATTGAATGAAATAAAATCTCCATCTCAACAAGATTTCTCCTCATAATTTATCCAAGAAAAAAAGAATATACTTCTTCAAGACATCAATTATTTTATTATTTTTTTATAAGAAAATCTAGTTATTTTTTATATTTGTTGTAGCTTTTTTTTTTGTCCAACTACTCTCAATCTTTTTCTCTATTTTTCCTAGTTATTACTTGGATTGAAGTTATATGTCATAAGGAAAAATTATCAGCTACGATTTAATCAATTACATTTAAATTTTAAATACGATATAAATAATTAATGTATTATAAACAAATTAATAATATTATGATCCTACTAATATTATCACATCCATAATATATTATAATTTTTTCTCTCTTTTCCTGTTCTTAGTTTTCGTAGGGATACGACCAACAACATCTATATTTTCTTCTTCTTTAAGTGAGTTGTTAAAGATATCATTAGTAAAAAAAAAATTATATGATTTTTTTTTATTTTTTTAAAAAAATATAGACTTTGTTACGGATCTATGATAGTATGATGTGTCCTTGTAATTGTGGCATGACTAATATTTTAAAATATTTTAAATTATCTAAAGCTATAGAAAATAGAAATTACTAAATTTTTAAAAAAATATATTTTTTTAAATCTTGAAAAGATATATTGTTTTTATTTGGATAAATTAAGGAAAAAAATTAATAGAGGTGAGGTTTTATTCATTCAATAAGAAAATGACACATAATAAGTATTTTTGAAAAAAAAGAGAGGGTTGTTAGTTGCATGGGTATAAGTGAGCCAAAAGGGTGGATGAAAAGGTAGTTTTAGACAAAAAAGATGAGTAAAAAGGTAATTTTAGACCAAAAGATGGATTTTAGGATATTTTTAGACCTTTTCTATAGTTCAGAGGTATTTTTGGCCCCTTCTGTAACGTATATTTAATTATTTTCATTGCCATAAATATACTTTTAAAGCAACTTTTACATGACAAGAAGTTTAATGATTTTCCATTGCACAATCTACAATTTGTTTGAAGAGCCCAAACTAGATACACGATATATTCTATATACTAAAATTAAAATATCTTCTAACTTTTTGGTCTTGAAGATGCACCCCATCCCCAAGAAAAGAATATATTATATTAAAAGTATAAAAACAAAAGTACAATAACAAAAATTGGAAACAGAGGGTTGTGACTTTTCTATTGGGTTGCGACTTTTCTGAAGCATTGAGGCATTTTCGAAGTGTTGCAACTTTTTAATGACTTCCTGATGAGTTGTGACATTTTTGAAGGCTTGTGATTATTTTTTTCATATACTACCGTTTTAGAAATAAAAAGAGGGGCTTCCTCCAGTTTTTAAAGTACATTTTTTAAAGTCTACTTTTTCATTAAACGTGTAATTTAATATATTTTTTATATTTATATTATATTATATATATGAAAGAAGACACTATTACTTATTGAATGATTACGACTTTTTCAAAGAGTTGTGACATTTTCGAATATTATGACTTATATGATGAGAAATAATATGCCCATGCTAATACCACACTTTTTTTAAAACTATAAATTGATGTTTCCTCACATTTTAAAACTATGTATTTATGTTTTCTATTCTCTTTTTAAAAATTCAAGTTTGATTTACAAACGTTACCTATTTCAAAGTTGAATGAAATTTAAACACTCCTTAACATGAATGTTAAATTAATCTAATACTCTAATTAAAAATATCCAATTTATTCTATCTTCAATATTATTATATTATATTTATCTTAAAAGTAAGAACTCCAAAAATATAAAAATTATTATGTTATGTACTATAATGAAGGGAGTAGAAAATATATTTATGTCACCACCAGAACGTACACTCTGGATGTGGACGACACTCGAGAATCATGCTGGCCCCAACGCGAACTCTCATCTTGAATGAATACAAGCAGAAGATTAACTCAAGCACATATAAGCATCAATTGAAAGAAACATTTAAAAAAAGTTTACTGAATATCAAAACTTCGTTGAATATACTCGGCTTTGAAACATAAGCTTTAAATAAAACAAGTGAAATTGAAATACTCTCCAAAAGTTTCTATCTACGAAGACTTAACTATACAAAGATGAGTATCTAGACAAGACCCACGGCTCTTTAAAGGAACTACTACTAACAACCCATAAAACTTGAGTCCTCCAAAAGCTAGGAGGTCCTACTCAAAAGTTGACGAGCAGATGAAGCGATCCAAACACACTCTTGTTGAGGATCCTTAGAACTTGTATCTACATCATTAAGAGATGCAAGACGAATGACATCAGAACATTGAATGTACGAGTATTTAGTATAGTTGAATAACTAATAACTAAATGAAAGGACTATAGTAGATATAAGTATATACTCAAATGAATGTAGAAAATGAAAGATGCTATATTATTAAAATTTTATAAAAATTACTTACTCATCTTTGAACTCAATATATTAATTAATATTATAAAAGCACACATTTAAATCTATTTTGGAGATTCTCTACATGGAAATCATCACTATGGGTTACGTGATGATACAACATCTCGCTCACACTGTCAAAACTGTCCTATACCTTGACGAGGTATAGAACACCTCAACTAAGTGGATCTACTAAGCTCTGACCGAAGGCACTAAGGATTCATCTAAAAAGTATAATTCGTTACCCATGTTGGTATACATGATTTATGAAGATTTTGAGTTTTTTGAACTCATTCTCGTATCGATGTTCAATACTACTTCCAAATTATATGATCATCCTCAAATGCATTAAACATGCTCTTTCTCTATTTTTAGGTAATCACGCAAAAAAACCTTTTAAAAGATGTAATTCTCTGAAATATCTCTGAAATCATAAACTCTTTTAGAAATCAAAGTTCCTCTTTCTCAATGTAAAAGTAATACATTTGGGAATAAATTAGTTCCCTTAAACTATGCTGAAAAATTCTTTAAACTCTACTCAAATGTAACATCCCACAAGTAGAAATAACTAGGAAGAAGTTAAGAATTTGAAATAGTAATTTTTGGAAAGATTGTACATAAATCTCAAAATTTTTTAAGTATGTTAAGTTGAGTTTTTAGTCAACTTCAAATGGCGATAACTCATAGATCAGGATGAGTTAGGTGTATTTCCAAATATTGTAGGAAATATTTTTGAATAATCTTCCCAAGGAAGTTGGGATGTGTGAATAAGGAAAGCCCGATACAGATTTTTGAAGGGTATTTTGGTCTTTTTCTTACCATATTATTTTAATTTTGTTTTTGGTAATTATATAAGGGTCTAAACGAAGTTGGTTAGCTTACGCTTTTGTATAAAGAGTTAGGGTTTTGAGAGAAGAGAAAAGAAGATAAAAGAGTAGAAGGAGCAAGAATTGTCGATTTCGTCTACAATCACTTGTGGATTTCGTCAAGGGTTAATATCTACGAGTTATGTGAGATCACATTACGTTGGATTAGTTCACCCACACACCAATCATGATTTAATTCAGCGAACTTGATTTGATTTGAATGTAAATCCTATAGTTCTTGATGTAAATTCGTTTGAATTCTTGTGGTTGAAATTTTTGAGTTTGATTATGTAAATTAGGTGTGAATTTTAGTTAATTCCTTCTAGTTTATGAATTAGTCAGTTCTAAGTGTTTGGAAAAATAACCAAGTAAAATTAAAGGGTTAAGAGTTGAAAAACGAAGGTGAAGTTCGTCAAAAATCTGGGGAAGAGGGTGAGCGCCCCCCAAAACAACCTCTGAAAGTTTAACACCGGCCACCGCGCCAGACAAAGCGCCCCCAGTAAATATCTGAATTTCAAGGGCTGGCACCCCACACCTTTCAGAGCGCCAGGGACGTCAGTTCTTCCCATTTCTTCCCCACATTCCATACTAGTTCCTTAGAAACACACCTATGTTTTCTAGTTAATTACAACACTCTAAGGTACCTCTAAAAATCATGTAATCATCAATAAACATGATATCATGATTCTTGAATTCATTATTTAATTCAAGGAAAGTTAAGTGTCGTGTCTAGAAGTTAAAAAACAAGTCAAGAGAAGTTTTTAAATGTTTTAAAAAGTTTTTCGCAAACATTTTAACTTTTTTTTAGGACATAAAGTTAAAGTTAAGTAAAAAGTAAAGATTGATGTTCATTTCTTCAAAGTAGTATATGGGGACTTTAAAGTGTTTTCACATTTGAATAAGAAAGGGAAACACAAATTTCTAAGAGATATATTAAATTATGTTTTCAGTAGTTATCTCAAATAAAAGAAATAAGTTTTGTTGCAAAACACATGAGCTAAGTATATTTTTGGAGTATTCAGATAATTCAAGTCTCCATAAACCATGTAACCATCATTGGTAGTAAATTATCATAACTTTTAAATTAATCCTAAGTGCTATTTAACAAAGACTAGTGGATCAACTTAGTTAAAACTTTTAATATGATGTTTAAGTATAGGAAAGTTTTGTCAGCGTGGACAAGACATTGTATCACAACTTAAGCTCATAGTGGTGGTTGTCGGTTAGAGAATCTGCCATAGAAACTATATTACTTTATTATATGAGTAAAGTTGAATTTTTTATCTCATTTTTTAACGGCCTAAGTTTCTTACTACATTTTAAAAATCTTTCTATATATTACACGTTTTTTATAGATTTATATTGTGTTGAGTTATCCATGAGTTAAGTAAATCCAAGGTAAGTTTTTCTTTCAAACACTTTTCAAGCCTATGTATGTTTAACATTCCAACTAGCATACTTGTACATTTAATGTACTGATGCCAGTTGACCTGCATTGTCTTATGATGCAAGAACAAGTAACTAGGATCAACATCCACCACCTCGTTGATTAGGTTTAACACTCAGAGTCACAGTGAGCCTCCTTGATTTGAAGAGGGCTTCTTTTTACATTGCTTAATAGTTTTCAATTTTAGGATGATCAGAGGTCCTATGTAACACCCCTCTTTATTTTAGAGGCTTCATAGACATATAATTATAGTTTTTTTGTCTTAATCGTTTTAGTTGTATAAGTTTAAGAATTGAGTGACCATTTTTGCTAAGATATTATTTCTTAAGTTATTGCATGAGTGATATTTCTTGTGTTTAAGTCTTTCACTGAGTAAGTAAGCTAGGTCAAAGGTTCTGTTGTGGCCAAATGGTTCTTGAGTGCCAATCCCACCCAGGGTGTATGCTCGAGGCATGAAAAACTTGATATTAGAGCATATAGTTCAAGAGTCCTCGAAAGTGTATATAGTCTTGCATGTAGAGTCCTAGTAATCGGTGTGAAGCACGCTGGGCCACCTCTATAATTAGGAGACTGCAATACTTAGGAAAATATTTCCACTTATTTCATACTCACTTAGTGCGTTAGAGTTGATATTTAAAAAGTTTCTTTTTAACTAATTCGTGTGCATAACTAATTGTGAGTTGGGATGTGTTTTAGAGTATTTTCATGGGGTGTTTCTTTCCTTGTTAGATAAGAGAAGCAAAGAGGTGGTTGCCGACATGAGGAGCAGGGTGAGTTTATTAATTGTTAGTTGCTTCGTCTGTCAAATAAGGGAAGTAAGAAAACCATTCTAATAGGTGACATAGGCATAACAAGGATGATGATCGAACTGCAACAGTTTGAGGGATATGGAAGAGTTTAAGAACAAGATTTTAGACATCAAGGAAGAATCTTAGTAGCAAAAGAGTAATGTGGAACGGTCTTCATTCAAACATAAGCAAAAGGGACATTCTCTAATATTTACTATTGCATCTACACCATGGAACAAAAATTGAGTATGATAGTAAGAATTCCCAACACTTAAGAGCTAGACCTACACAGGGTCAGGGTACTGTGTCACAAGAAGGTATCTAGGCTCTTGCATATGCTAAGTGTGGTAGAATCTATCCTTGTAACTTTTGCGATGGATTGACAAGTTGTTTCAAGAGGGTCACTTCCTGAAAGAGTGATCTAAGAATTGACAAGGTAATGTAAATCAGGGTAATATAGCTCAATCTTCATCAGTTTCTCTACTAGAGAGTGCTATACTAGATGAGCTACTTCTAATGCTGGCAGAGGATCAAAACGCCTTTATGCAATCAATAGTCCCCAAGAGCAAGAGAATTCACCAGATGTTGTCACTGGTATGATTAAAGTCTTTACTCTTAATGTTTACGATTTGATAGACCCAAAAGCAAGTTTATCTTTTGTGACTTCTTATGTTGAAAATAAGTTTGATCTCTTCATGAAAATTCTCTAAACCCTTTTATATTTCTACACATGTTGGGGAGTCTATTCTAGCTGAGCGAGTACATCGTGATTCTGTTATTTCCATCAATTACAAGGACACCATGACTGATTTCATTGAGTTAGACATAGTAGATTTTGATAACATTCTAGATATGGACTTACTTCATGACTATTATGCTCAGTTGATTGTAGGACTAAAGTATTCAAGTTTCACTCTCCAAATGAGCCATTGTTAGAGTGGAAAAGTAGTTCAGCACAGCCTAAAAGTAATTTTATTTCGTACTTTTAGGCGAGAAAGTTAGTTTCCAAGGGTTGTGTCTATCACTTAGTCCGACTTAATGAATCTAACGTTGAGATACCTCTCATTCAGTTAGTTTTAATGGTAAAAGAATTTCCATAAGTCTTTCTAGATGATCTACTCAAAGTCCCTCATGAGAGAGAAATACAACTCAACATAGACATTCTTCTAGATATTCTTTCTATCTCTATTCCTCCATATAGAATAGCATAAGCAGAGTTGAAATATCTAAAAGAACCATTGAAAGATCTCCTTTGTAAAGGTTTCATTCGACCAAGTGTCTCACCTTGGGTGGCTCCACTCTTATTCGACCAAGTGTCTCACCTTAGGGCGCTCCAGTCTTATTTGTGAGAAAAAAAATGGTTTCCTTAGGAAGTGTATAGATTACCGCAACTTTAACAAGATTACCATCAAGAATAAGTATCCTCTTCTGAGAATTACTGATCTTCACAATCAGCTTCAGGGTGCTTCTTATTTCTCTAAGGTAGATCTCACATCGGGCTACAATCAGTTGAGGGTAAGGGAATGTGACATTCCAAAGACAACATTCAGGACCTGTTATGGTCATTATGATTTGCTAGTTATGTCCTTTGGTTTGACTAATGCATTTGCAACATTCATGGATCTTATGAATAGGATATTCAAGCCTTATTTAAATATATTTGTTATCGTCTTCATTGATGACAAACTAATCTATTCGAAGAATGAAGAACATAAATTTATCCATCTCAGAGTAGTTCTTATTACTTTAAAATAAGGATTTATATGCTATATTTTCAAAATGTGAGTTTTGCCTCAAGTCTGTGGCATTCTAGGGCAACATAGTTTTTGGTGATGGAACGAATGTTGATATCTTGAAAATAGAGGCATTGCAGAGTTGGCCTAGCCCTACATATCCAAATGATATTATAAGTTTCTTGGGTTTGGTAATGTCTATAATAGAAGGTTCATAGAGGGGTTATCGTCTATTTTATGCTCTATTACCAAGTTGACTTAGAAGACCGTAAAGTTTCAATGGTATGAAGCTTGTGAGAAAAACTTTCAGGAATTGAAAAAGAGGTTGACTACTGTCTTACTATGGACCTTACCTGAAGGAATGTAGAGCTTTGTTATTTATTGTGATGCGTCTAGAGTTTGTTTGTATTGTGTGTTAATGAAACATCGAAAGGTTATGAATTATTCCTCCAGACAGTTCAAAGTTCATGATAAGAACTACCCTATCCTTGATCTAGAGTTGGATGCCGTAGTATTTTATTTGAAAATATGGTCCATTATTTTTATGATATTTATTTGGATGTGTTCACCGATCACAATAGTCTTCAGTATGTGTGTACTTAGAATGAACTTAATCTCAGACAAAAGAGATGGTTATAATTACTTAAGGATTGTGACATAAGTATTATTTATCACCCAAGTATGACTAATATGGATGCTGATGCCTTGAGTAGGTTGTCTACGGGTAGTACCACCCACTTTGTGGAAAAGAAGAAACAACTATATGAGATGTGCTTAGACTTGCGCGCCTAATAGTTCGTTTAATGGATTTCACAAAAGAAGGTGTAATGGTGATGACTAGGGTTGAATGATATTTAGTGTCAAAAGTAAAAGAGAAGTAAAACCAAGACCCTATTTTGCCTGGATTGAAGGAAAATACTCATAACTATAAAGTAATGGATTTTGAACGAGGGGGAGATAGTGTATTGAGCTATCAAGGTCTATTGTATTGAGCTAAGGTCTATTGTGTGTATCAAGGCTGGATGAACTCCACGAAAGAATCATAGTGAAAACTCATAACTCCATATATTCCATTCATCCAGGTTCAACAAAGATGTATAGTAACTTGAGAAAATTTTATGGTGAAGTAGTATGAAGAAGGCCATTGCAGAATTTGCCAAGTGACCGAATTGTCATCAAGTTAAAGTGGAGCACCAAATGGCTGGTGGTTTGTCTCAAAATAGAGAACTTCTGAAATAAAAATGGGAGATGATTAAATATGGATTTCATTAAAGATTTAGCAAGGTCTCACAGGAAGCATGATTCTATTTTGGTGATTGTTTATAGAATGACACAATAATCCCACTTTTCCCCGGTAAAGACTACCAATTCAACAAAGAATTATGTCAAGTAATAGATTCAAGAAGTGGTAAGACATCATGGGGTTTCGGTCTCTATTAATTCAGAGACAGGTGTAAAATTTATTGTACTGTTTTGGATGTCATTCCAAAAACTCTTGGGTTCAAAACTGAATTTAAGTACAACCATTCATCCTTATGAAAATGGCAAGTATAGCGCACTATTCCGACCTTAGAGGATATGCTGAGGGATTGTGTGATTGTCTTCAAATGTAATTGGGATGATCACATCACTCTCATCAAATTTTCTAACAACAATAGTTACCATTTTAGCATCCAAATGGCTCCTTATGAAGCTCTTTGTGGGAGAAGGTAAAAATATCCTATTGGATAACATAAAGTGGGTAAAGCTGGGTAGGACCAGATTTAGTTCATCAACCTATGGAGAAGGTGAAAGTGATTCATATCGATTGAAAACAATGTATAGTTAGGAATCGTATATTCATGTTTGGATGAGGGAGTTAGAGTTGGAAGTAGATGATTTTGCATATTTGAAAGTATCACCTAAGAAGGGTGTTATGAGAATTGGTAAGAAGGTAAAGCTTGGTCCCCTGTATATTGACCCTTAAAAAATATCAAAATGGGTTGGTAATGTAGCTTAAAAGTTAGAGCTACCCCAAGAGTTGGCAGTGGTTTGTACGCTAGTTCACATCTTCATGTCGAAGAAGTGCATGGCATATCCTTCACTTATACTACCAACTAAAGAAATGTCCGAGTACGAATCCCCAAGTACCAACCAAGTTCCCTTGAGTAGGACCCTAGAACGTAAGAGGCAACACTGCCTAGGCAGTGTGCAACCACGAAAGGGACAAGATAGTCGTGTATGAATCAATGTGGCGTCAATGCCATTCGTCGTCCCAAACTTATTCAAAAGGTTGAAGAACCCCAATTTCATAGTCCCTGACAAGAATTATGGTTGTGCAGTACGGAAGAGAGTCCTAGCCGTCGATGGATCAAAGACCCGGTTGTCGAGGTTTCATCGATGGGCCTGCAACTTTCCTACACATTTTAAAGTTTGTTTCATTTAATTAGTTAGGGGATTAGGTGATTAATTAGGGGTTTAAGGTAATATAATTAAGTTAATTAATCCCCAATATAAAGACCCCTAACCCTCATTAGTCTAAACACACCTCACAAAATAAACTCTCTTTCTTCTCTCTTCTTTCTCTCTCTATTGGAAGAGACCATTGAAGACATGATATGGGAAGGTTTTGGGGGGTGGAAATGGACGATTTCACCATCAAATGTTCATCAGACGTTGAGGTATGATATCTAATTCACCTTTGAGAATTCTTTCCTCAAAGGGCTCCTTCAAAGAATTTTAAAAAGTTGAGTTTTCAAGCAGGTTTCATTCAATTACGAATTTGATGTTATATACTGAGTTGTTTATGATCTATTTAGGATATATTGAATATATTAACATGTATTTTAACTTGATTATGATAATTTGTGATCGTTTGGTCTAAATTGAAGAACATGATTCTTTACACTTAATCCTATGTTTGATCTTGATGTGAATTAGGTTGTGATTGATTCAATTGAATTGATTGTTGGTTAAATCACTATTATATGATGTTATTACACTAATAATGAACAAGTTATGATCATTTGTAGTCTTTCATACTAGTTCTTGAGAATTGATCTAGGTTATGAGAATTGACCTAAGTATCTTGTACTGAGCTTTTATTGAGTATTGAATTATGGTGTAGTGACTCTTCTAGACTTGTTATCATGTATACCATTTAATTATGATGTCTTACATCTAAATCGAATTTAATTGAGGGTTTATGGTAAGGCGTAAATGATGAACTATGAAGGAGACTTGGTAAGTCTTATTATCTATATCTTTACTTCCAATTATGATCGATTGTGGTTAAGTAATGATTTTATATTGGAGTAAGCCTTGTAGTAGGATTTATAGGATGGTATAGTGTTGAATTTAAATGTCTTTACTATGTTGTGAGGTTGATTAAGGTGTATGTGTTATAAAGATGGTGATGACTATCAATGTGCTTTATTATGATACGAGATGGTAATGTGCTAATCTCACTTATATGAATTGTAATGAAAGGTATCATACTCATACAATTCTTCTTGAGATATTATTGATGATTATTATACAAGGGGTAGAACCTATGACCTAAACTAAGGTATGATTAATAATTAAAGGCTTAATTACATTTCAAAAAGGGACTCTAGCTTAGCACCTAAGTGAACTAGATTGAGCAGTGTCCCTTCAAACATAGGGAAGGTAGTAGCACTAAAGTACTCTTGACATTGGAGACTACAATTCATATAGAATAAAGAGGGTCCCAATTATATCTCCTAGTTCTTGAACTATGTTGCCCCCATTGGAATACTAGCTAGTGGATCCACGTAGTTGCTATGTTTTGGTACTAACTTGGCAATTAGTCTGCCTTCTTTCAATGTAGGGTTTAATGACACTGGATTCTACACTAGCTCATGTGGTTTATGTCGGTTAGGGCAAGATGTTACCAAAAGGTGAAATTAATTTAGGAATGAACTCTAACTAGGATAACCTAAGGGGCTAGCTTAGTCTAGGTAGGGGATGGGACTCTACCTAAGCATTGGACTAGTTAGCGTTGAGGGGAGTCTTAGGAGGATGTTCTTATGTGTGTTTATGTTTTTTATGATATATGATATGTATATGATGAACTTGCACATTGTTGATACTATTTGTTGATTAGTTCACTCATGAGTATGTGTTGGATTATATTGTTAAAGTAAGAGGAAATGTATATCTAAATGTCATGTTATGTGAAGTAGGGTTTCAGTCATGATTCTTGTTGGATTTCATGATTGAGTAATGTTATGGGGCATTGCTTGTTCATAGCACTTGTTGATTTGATAAGGATACATAAATAGTTGTCTTGCTTATTATGCTATGATTAATTGTTATTCATGCTTGTGATATCATTCCTTGATGATAGGATTGTATTAGGTTATGGGTTCAAGTATATTGATATGCATACCACTTGGTTGAGTTAGTAAGTATGTATTGTTATTTGGTATGATTTTCTTGATTGTGCATAAGACTTTTTAAAGGGTTAATGAGCATGGTTTAAACCAAATGTCCCTTTTTAGTTATGTTTTGCTTTTATTTGTGTATATGGTCTCATACATAGTACAAGTGGCGTACTAACCCCATTTTCTTTTCTTTTCTCAAAAATTTTAGGTTCCGGTCGTTGAAGGCTCATTGCAGATGACTTGAAGAAGGCTTGGGAATTCTCTATCATCCAAGTGGGTAGGTCCTCACTTTCCGAGGGCGATGCCACTATCTTGCTTATGAAGTTGCTTTATTTTCTAAGACTTATGTTCATTCTATTTTCATTTGAGTACGATTAGTATAAGCCTATTTGTGGTTTCTTTAAATTGATGTAGGGCTATGCCAAAATTTCTATGATAGTTTAGATGGTATGAGATGAGACAATCTTTGAGACTATTCTTTATTTAACAATCTACACTTGAATTCATCAACAAAGCATGATTATATAACTCATATTTTTGTCAAATTGAGAGTTTTTGAAGGTCAAGGTTCCATGGAGAATTTCATTGGAAAACATCAAGTATACATCAATAGAATTTGACTTGGGGTAAAAATTTGACTTTTTCATCTTTTTTCATCTTTAAAAATCATATTTGAAATTTGATCTAAGGTGATAACAAGCCTTCAATGAAGAAATCACATACCTTATTAGGAGAAACCAATTATAATTGAAGAATAAACTCCATTCAAGAACCATCTTCAAGCTCCATCATCACTTTGAACTCTCATGGAGATTTTTGAAGAAACTTTGGGAGGGAATGTGTTTTGATTTAGGTGTTAGGGTTTAAATAAGAGTTTAATGACTTATATACTCTTAAAATACCTATAAATACTCAAAACAACCATCGAAAGACTTATAGGTGTTTGGGGTGAATTTAGCAATTCACCCTTGAACTTACACTGGACTACACGCAGGACAACACCATCGACGGTTGCCCACCAATGGTCCGTACCTTGACCAATGGACCATCCTATTGGTTCGTGGTCTGGGACTGAGACCTGTCCTTGGATTTCTCTCCCACACACGTAAGTGTTCATCGATAAGGCACCATAAACGGGCATCGACTGACCTACTGGGCGTCGATTGCCAACCGGTTGTTGGGCTTTCTTGAACAATTTTGGCACCAACTTTGGGTCCTTCCTCAAGGACCCTTGAATGGTCCTTGGGGATGTTTTCCCGGACGTTTCCAACCAAAATATGCTCGTATACGAGTTTACTAACTACCACATCAGTTTCATCCAAAATGAACACGTAAAACTGGATGAAACATACAACATGCAAGGTCGTTTTAAGGCAAACCTTTTGAACGTCATGGACGTTCTTGGACATTTGACCTCCAAACATCATGAAACTTGAAACAAATAAAACCACATACGAGGCACAGAGGTGATTTAATCGTCGAACGTCTTGGTCGTTCCTTAACGTTTGACTTCCATTGCACCTTAATTCTTAGACACGTCCTCAAACCCACATTATAAACCATTTTAGAACCTTATACCATCATGACAAACATGTTAGACTCTAGCTTCACCTAAGTCATTCTCGGGGTCTTACATCTCCCCCACTTAAACAATATTCGTCCTCTAATGATACTTGCCACTCTCTGAACACTTCCAAGAATAGAGATTCAAATTAACAACTCACAACCATACCATATAGAACATAATCAAGAAGAAAACATCAATTTCACATAATCAAGAGATTCACAACACAACAAGAAACTAGAAGGCATTTTATAACTCATTATGCTATGAAACTCACATGCTTCACTCTAAATAACAAAAACTTATTTTATATTAAATATCATACTCATATATATCAGTTCTAATAACATTAAAACAATTTTCTAGCAAAGAATGAATTAGTCATTTTTTAAACATTTTCACAATGAGCAGAGAATCATTATAATGAACATTCTTCATAATATAACAATGCAACACTTAAGAAATTCCTTACAGATGCTCAACAAATCAATATCATATAACCATTTAGACATCATCACTATTAATCTACATGAAACAATTAGAAACACTCAATAGATGCACATGAATAATGAGAATATACCATGCATGAAAACTCATTTTCTCGCTCAACAAAACTTCGATCAAAACATGCATATTTGGAACTCATCTTCCACAAAAGACTCCTACATAATCAAATTACTAAGAACCCTTTGTATTAGGCTTGAATAAACACATAAAGAAAGGTTAAAGGCACCTCACTCCCAACAACCATAGTTTTCACTATACTCCCCCACTCAGGAAAAACCCATTCTAAGGTAAACAAAACATTTACTACAAGGAACTCCCTCAAGGCCCCTTAAACCTTACTAACACTTTCTTACCAAGTTCTACCTATGAAGACTGAAGAATCTCAATAGGTCTCATCATCTAATCACTACATCTCCCTTACTAGGAGAACTCACCTTTACACTTTCCAATCTTTTCACCTTCCTTCCTATAGTTGGGTCTTAAACAAATTCAAACCACCTCAACAACCACTCCTTTACATTTTCACACAATACCTTACCATTTTTTCAAACTTAAATACCCTTCAAAAGGAAAGTAATCCTACAAAAGGTCATCAACCCCATCTTTCACACCTCATCCAACAAGTCACATATCATCTTTTCTCTCCCTCAACCCAAACTTCACAAAGTCACCCTCGAGGAACCAACACATAAGGGAAACAAGGGAAATACACCTTATATAAAGCTCTTAGGCACGATTAGATCAATGAAGAAGTGAAACTTTTCCTAGCACCCAATAGCCTCCAATTTATAATGTTACGCACTTCACATTATAAACAAGACTCTACTAGATGTGGTTCACGAGAAAACTAATACACTCCCTAAACCTTATGTTCTGATACCAAGCTTGTCACGACCCACAAGTACACCCTAGAAGTTAGAGCATTCTTGTGTCGCCACACGACAAATGATACTTCAAGAAGTCTCATCTAAGCTACTCGTACAATTCATTGCATAATAAAAATACTAAAATGAGTAATAATTTAAAAGTTTCTTAACACACAAAGAAATCTTTTCATAAATATTACACAAACGGAAGACTTATTTAAAACATTAAAACTTTAGAACATCTCCTTGAACAATCTAAACTTTATATTATACAACACTTTTGACTAATCCCATACAAGACATAAAATAAAGTTTATGACATAAGGGAACACGTGTAATTATTTTCCTCGAATTGATGAGGACTCACCAATATTTCATCATCAACGCTTAGAAACATATCATGCTCCATGGAATATCAAGACTTCAAATTCCCTACACTTTAGTTAAAAGGGGAAAAGAAGAGGTTAGCACATTAGATACACTAAGGATGGAAGCCATGCAAAAACCACAAAAAAGGACATTTAGTAAATAGCATGCTTTTCATTAATTTTGATTAAAACATCATACTATAAGCATAGGAACAATATTTACCTACTTAGAAATAAATGAGAAATCATTTAAGCAATTAGTCACATTTTTAAGAAGACATTAAAGTGAACTCACTTCACTGTTACAGTGAAGTTTATTAGGTTCACTGTGCACACCTTTTAACATATAATTTTGTCACTAAAAGTTATCCTAAGACTAACTTAAGTAAGACAAAGAGAGACTGCCCATACACCCTCTCTGGGAAAACCTAAATTATCCTTAAAACCACCTATAATGATATACATATACTTACAAATACATCAATCACATAAACATGAGATAATCCTACCAAAGGTGATTATAAGGTTCACATGAATCAGTTGTGAAGCGACCACCCATATAATTGAAGGTTCTAATACCTAGTGAATTTATCCAAGTGATGAGCCAAGAAAGGGACCCACAGACTGTACGTCGACCCAAAGTTTGTGGGTCGAAACATCAATTTATACTGCGTCAAGAAAACTTATTTACTTATTTTGTTTACTATTTTCTTAGGATTTATTTTCTATAATAAACCTCATTTTTGGGGGTTATATATGATTATAAAGTTTTAGTTTTGTTCGTCGATGAAGTAATTTGCAAACTCTTAGCATTTAATTCTGGAATTCATTTTATGCAAGTTTAACTTTGAAAATTTTGGGTTTTCATCAATTCTATGTTTAATTTCATGAATTTTGTTTACCCAATTATGAATTTTGTTCTTTCAAGCATGAGTTTCTAAATCCACAACTAGCGTTGTAGAAACCATGATAAATTAACAAAGTATGGATAATAATTAAGTATTTTTTATAAAAAGGACCAAGGAGGATTGTATCCTAAACGAGAAAGAGGAGTAGGAGGAGTCAGTTTTCTTTGAAGATCGAGGAACGTAATGTCGAAAAATTATAGTGTTTATGCATGTAATGTTAGTTCTTTCGCTTAGAAGTATTTTTAACGATGCACAACATTATAACCCGCATTGTTCCTACTTGCAAGACCAAGGAGGTAGTGAATAAGAAAAGAATTAACAATAGAGATTTAGTGGATTCTATTTGTTAGTCTAATATCAATTGAAGTGAGGGTGAAAACTAAGTCATACTTTGGTGTGATGACTAATATGAGGTAAAAGGTAAGGTTTAGTAAAACATACACCCATAGTAAAAACAAGGTACGAGGTAAAATTCCCTACTTGGAGAACTAATAACTTAGGGATACCCAACTTACCAACTTTGCATGTAAAATACTAGGAAATTATAATACTCAGAAAGTCACAAGTCTAATCTAGAGATTAAAATGAGAGTCTAAGAGTTGTAACATTGTTACAAGGTTAAATATAATATACATAAGTCATTTAGTAAGTATTAGAATCAAATCGTCAAGGAACAACTACGACGTCCGAAGACTAGTGCAAAAGGTGCTAGTGTACCTTAGCTTATTTTATAAGATTTTAGGAGTCAAAATTTAATAACATTTGGTATTAAGGTGTCTAAAGCGTATTAGAGTTGATTATAGTCAAAACAACCGGGTACGACTCCCCAAGGACCAAAAAAAGAGTCCTTGAGGAGGAACCTTCCATGTTGGCTAAAAACTTATCATGGATAGTGTCTACCAACGAGGGCCAACGATGGGGCGTCGATGGACACCGCCGTTGGAAACTTAGACATTTTTACCAAAAGTCCGTTTGGACAAGTCTCTGACACCATCTACGGATATGCAGGACGGAGGAGGGCAAGGGTGTAGGTGGACCTATGGACCGTTGATCCAGGTCTCATAGGTCCGACCACTATTTTACTGTTAAGTTTAAAGCTATGTAATTTAGTTAATTAGGTGGTTAGTTTTTATATAGGGTTTAGGGGAGTTAAATACTTAAGCCTAATCAAACTAACACAACTCCCATATTTCCCATAAACATAATTGTTCTTGCTTCTCTCTTCTTTCTCTCTCCCAATTAGAAGAACTCCATCGAAGGGATAGGTCAAGTTCTTAGGGATGAAAGAGGGGTGCTTTTTTTCATCAAAATTTAAAAATTAACAAGGTCTGAGATTCGTTCACCTTTGGCATTCCTATAAACAAAGGGTTACTTAAAAATTGTTTTTTCAGAAAGATGAATTCTTATGGTTTTCTTTCTATTACGAAATTGATCTTCTATATTGCATTATCAATGGTTTATTTTGATTATTGTACTTAGAATATAATGTATTATTATTCGTTCATGATAGTTCGTTATTTATTGACCTAGTTTGTGGAAGATGACATTTTCCCTTTTTACCCTAGGTTTATGAACTAGTGATGAATTGATGTGTAGTACTTCAATTGACTTCATTATTATGTTAATTAATATTGTGTGATGAAATTACACCCATTATTTTGTTGAATTGGATGGTTTGTGGTAAAACCTTGGGTGATATCTTGTGAAGGAGATTGGGTAAGTGTTGTGATCTAAAACCTTTACTTCAATTATAATTACTTGTGATTGTGATGAAATTATATTGAAGTATATCTTATAGTGAGATTGATAGGGTTGGTATGATATTAAATTGAAATGTCTTGATTATGTGATTATTAGATTATATTTAAGATGTAATGATATAAGGTTAGTGATGGAGTAACAATGTGCCTTACTATGATATTATTATGTTAATGTGGTAATCTCACATATGACGGTTGTAATGAAAAGTGTTCTTATTCAAATCCTATTGATCTATGACTATGACTATGTAAGGGTTAGACCCTATGACCTAAACTAAGTTATGATTGTTAATGAAAGACATTTCAAAAGGGACTCTAGCTTAGCACTGAGTGAACTAGAAGTAAGGAGTGTCCATTCCCACATTGGGAAGGTAGGTTCACTAATGTACTAATGATATTGGAGACTATAATGCATATACCATAAAAAGGGTTGCTACTACATCTCCAAGTTCTTGAACTATGTTTCCCCTATAGAAAGACTATCTAGTGGATCCACATAGATGCTATGTTCATGTTTAGGTACTTCGTTGCCAAGTAGTCCGCGTTTTTTCGGTGTAGGGTTCCATGACATCTAATTCCACATTGGCTCATGTGGTCTATGTTGGTTAAGACAAGATGTTGTCAAAATTAAATGAAATAATAATGTGAATCCAAACTAGGATGAATTGAGGGATTTGACTTAGTCTAGGTAGCGTATGGGACTCTACCAATACATTCCATTATTTAGCCTTGAGGGAAGCCTTTGAAAGATGTTCTTGCGTGCCTATATGCTTATAAATATAAATGATATATGTGTGTTGATCTTACATGTTAATGACACTATGTGATAATGGTTTCACTTATGAACATGTGGGTGGTCTTTATTGTTAAAGTATGATGATGTCTACTCTTAATGATATTTATGTTAAGTTGGACATTTCTTATAGTTCTTGTTGGGTTTACTTTGTTGAGTGAGTATATGGGGCCTTACTTATTCATTTCACTTGTGGACTTAATGGAGGTGTATGAGTGATGGTCTTTCTTAGAATATGAGGTTATGAAATCTTATGCATGCTTCTTGATATTATAACTTGATGATAGAGTTGTCTTGATTGCACACTCAATTATTTGATATGCATGTTGACTTGGCTAGACTTGATATTGTTGGTCTTATGATATGCATGGTCTTGCCTTAAGTAATATGTGCTTATTTACTTGTATTGGTTCTTAATTGTGCATAAGGTATTTCCAAAGTGACTTTTCATACTTTTGAACTAATGTCCCTTTTGGCATGATTTCAATGTTGTATGTGCATATGATCGTATACTTATAATAAGTGATGTGCTAATTCCATTTCTCACTTTTTCCTCAACATTTTATGTTTCAGTCGTTGAAGGGTTCGTGACCAATTTGAAGGAAGGCTTGGATAATTTCTCCAAGTGTGAGTATGTCCTTATGTTTCGAGGATGATGCCTTTATATGACTCTACCTATGTTATATTGATATAGTCTAAAGACAATCATTTCACTCATGTTATTTCAAGATATTGTTGTAAGCCCTAAGTGGCACTTATACATTTTTGCAAGGGTTATACCCATATTGTTCTATTCTGTTTATATGGTTTAATATGAGACATCCCTTTTAAGACTATATTATGTATGTTGTCCATATGTGGCATAAAAGTTGAAGATTATGTTATTTTTTTATACGAGTAGTATATGTATACTCACTATGAATATAATATGTGTCAGCGAGACATTTCAGTAAACCTTATGAAATAGATATAGATGAATTCTTTTTATTTTCTGCACTTTTTAACCTATAAATGTAATGATGTATGCTAAGGGGTTATTCCTAGTCCTCTCTGAAGACGACGACACCGTTACGCCTAGAAGGTGCTTTATAGATGTGACAATATTGTTATTAGAGCATGAGGTTAAATATACGTAGAAACAATGTCTAATTAAACCACGTCTATCTAGGTTCCTATTCATAATTGTGAAGCGCTCCATATTTATGAATGAGAGACTATGTGATGCTTAGAAACTCTCATCTTCTTGTATTCCTACATCGTGCCTATAGAGTCTTGTGCTTTCACCTGAACCTTGTATTGTGGTTATAGGTATGAATACTTGATGGGAAGTTGCTCGAAGGTCCAAGGAAGGGATATCTAATGTGGGGGTTCATGACAATGAAGTTCCTCTGAAAGACAATCAAGCCCCTCAATTGAAGAAGTTGTTGTGGGTGATCATGTTCCGGTTGTTATTCCACCGACGACCGATAGAGAGATTAGAGCGGTTTTTCTCACTTTGGCCAAATCCATGACCTCTCAAGCTAATGCCGTCACTTCTTAAGTCCAAGCTATGACGGCCCAAGTGAATAGGGAGGTTGGACGTCAAGTGCATCAACATGTTACTACTGTGGCCTCTCGTTTGAGAGACTTTACTATATTGAATCCACATACTTACTTCGGGTCAAAGTCCGATGAGGACCCTCAATATTTCCTCAATTAGTTCTATAAGATTATCTATGCTATGGGTGTGACCTCAATTGAAACGGCTAAGTTTGCGTCCTATCAACTCAAAGATGTGGCCAAAACTTGGTACATGAAGTGGAGGGATAATAGGGCACTAAGAGGTGTTCTAGTGACATGGGATATTTTCAATAGTGCTTTCGTTCATAGGTTCTTTCCTATAGAGATGAGGGAAGATAAGGTGGAAGAATTTATCAACCTTCGTCAAAGAGGTATGAGTGTACTTGACTACTTTTTGAAGTTTACTAAGTTTTCCAAGTATGGTCCATCCTTGGTTTCAAACTAAAGGGCTGAATCATTTTCTTACAGGGGTGTCTAATGACTTGGTGGAAGAATGTCTTAAGGCTATCTTTCATGATAACATGAATATCTCTCGTCTCATCATTCATGATCAATAAGTGGAAGAAACTACCTTAAGAAGGAAAAATAGGGAGGCCAAGAAGTCAATGTTTTATGAAAGTGGTTCCTCAAAGAGTAGGCTTGAAATTCAAGGCATGCCTAGGTTCAATAAAAAGTTTCCTAAAAAAGTTCCTTCCAAATTTCCAAGGCTCATGATGATAGGGTGTCTACCCCTAAGCCTCAAAAGGTAAAAATACTAGCTCACCTAGAAAGAAGCAAACTTGTGAAAAGTGTGGCAAGAAGCATTATATTGATTACCTTGTTGGGACAGACAATTGCTTTGGGTGTGGCAAGATTGGCAATAAGGTTAGGGATTGCCCAAATATAAAGGGGCAATACAAAGGAAGTAGACAAAATCAAGCTAGTGGTTCTAATGTGGATGCTCCAAAGAAGAATCACTGTTATGCACTTCGCTCTAGGTTTGAGCAAGAGAGTTCTCCCGATGTGCTGAACGGTATGTTACTAGTCTTCTCTATTGATGTCTATGCTTTACTTAATTGGGGTGATAAATTTTCTTTTATTAATCCTTGATACCTAGGAAGTTTGATGTTTTGCCCGATATTGTAAATGAGCCTTTTATGGTAACTACCCCGATAGGTTAGTCGTTGGTTGCAATGAGGGTATATAGAAATTATCCTATTATGTTTCCCAATAAAAGTTACTTATGTTTAATAATTAAAACTTGATATGGTCGATTTTGATGTCATCATGGGGATGGATTGTTTGCATGATTGTTTTGCTTCAATTGATTGTTGGACAAGAATTGCCAAGTTCAATTTTCCAAATGAACCCGTCTTCGAGTGGAAGTGGGGAAATTCTATTCCTAGAGGTCCTATCATTTCTTGTTTGAATGTTTGTAAAATGATATCAAAAGTGTGTTCATACCATATTGTAAGAGTCAAGTATTTATACTCCAAAAGTCCTCCGATTGAGTTAGTCCCCGTAGTGAGGGGATTTCCAGAGGTCTTTCCTATTGGTCTTCCCGTCATCCCTCCCGATTGGGAAATTGATTTTGATATTGACTTACTACAAGATACCAACCCCATTTTAATTCCTCCTTATCGGATGGCTTCGGCCGAAATTAAAGAGTTGAAGGCTCAATTCGAGGACTTGCTAAACAAAGTCTTTATTAGACCTAGTATTTCTCCATGGGGTGCACTTTATTGTTTGTTAAAAAGAAGGACGGGTCCCTTAGAATGTGCATCAAATATCGCCTACTCTATAAAGTCATTATTAAGAACAAGTATCCTCTCTCTCGTATTGAGCACTTGTTTGATCAACTCCAAGGGGCATGCTACTTTTCTAAGATTGACTTGAGATTAGGGTATCACCAACTTAGGGTGAGATGGGAGGATATACCAAAAAGGGCATTTTGGACTAGATATGGTCGCTATAAGTTCTCATTAATGTCCTTTGGTCTCACTAATGCCTTGGCGGCGTTTATGGATCTCATAAATAGAGTGTTTCGAAGTTAACTTCATTCATTTATCATTGTCTTCATTGATGACATCTTCGTATATTCAAAAAATGAGAGTGAACACATGGATCATTTGAGGGTGGTGTTGCATGTGCTTAAGGAAAGCCAATTATTTGACAAGTATAGCAAATGTGAGTTTTGGTTTAGGTTGGTGGTATTTTTTGGTCATATCATCTCTAGTGAGGGAGTTGAGGTTGATCCAAGGAAAACCGAGGCGGTCAAGAATTGGTCTAGATCATTGAATCCAACAAACATTAGAAGCTTTATGGGTCTAACGGGATATTATAGGAGGTTTGTGAATTGATTTTCCTCCATTGCATCTATCTTTACTACCTTGACCCAAAAGAGTATGAAATATGAGTGGTCAGAGGCATGTGAAAAAAGCTTCAAATCTTTAAAGAGAGGCTTACTTCTGCTCCGCTGTTGACTTCACCGGAGGGTACCAAGGGCTTTGTTTTATATTGTGATGCATCCCCAGTGGTCTTAGGGTGTGTCTTATGCAACATGGTAAAGTAGTAGCTTATGCTTCCACACAACTTAAGGTGCATGAGAAGAATTATCCAACTCATGATCTTGAGTTAGCAGCCGGGGTAGTTGCCTTGAAAATATGGAGGTACTATTTGTATGGTTTCCCTGTTTATGTGTATACTAGCCACAAGAGTCTTCAATATGTGGTTACTCAAAAAGAGTTAAATCTCCACAAAGAAGGTGGTTGGAATTGTTGAAATACTATGACATGAGTGTAATCTACTGAGTGTAATCTACCACCCCAGTAGGCAAATATAGTTGTGGATGCTATTAATTGAATGATTATGGCTAGTGTGTCCTCATGTATAAAAACCCAAGATATACCTAGTGAAATATGTTCACAGGTTGACTAGATTGGGTGTTTAGATTGGAAGATTCTTTGAATGGTGGTCTTATGGTCCATCATAACTCCGAATCATCTTCACTGGTTGATATGAAATCTAAGAAACACCTTGATCAATCATTATTGGATTTGAAGAAATCGATTCTTAGTAAGCTTAATGAGTCATTCGCCATATGGGGGGGGGGATGGTGTCTTGAGGTATCATGGAAGGTTGTGTGTGCCCAATATTAATGACTTGAGAAACTGGATTCTTGAGGAACCACATGATTCCCCTTATCAAGGAACGTTGTGTGTACCCAATGTTAATCCATGACCTTAGAAAAGTGTTTTGGTGCGATGGTTTGAAAAGGAACATAGTGGAATTTGTTGCAAAATGTCCAAATTGTCAACAAGTGAAGGCCGAACACAAAAAGTCGGGTGGTCTACTCCAAGAAATCCAAGTTCCCACTTGGCCGTGGGAAGATATTAATATGGAATTTGTTCTGGGTTTTCCTCGAACATGAAAGCAACATGACTCAATACGGGTGGTTGTGGATAGGTTGACCAAATCCACTAATTTTATTCCCGTCAAGTCCACTTACTCGGCGTAGGATTATGTAAGGATCTTAATAGATGAGATTGTGTGTTTCCATGGTATTTCGTTATCCATCATATTGGATATAGGGTGCATAATTTACATCTACGTTTTGTAGGTCATTCAAAAAAGGTCTGGGTACCAAGGTGAATCTAAGCACCGCTTTTTATCCCCAAATGGATTGTCAAACGGATCGTACTATTCAAATCCTTGAGGATATGTTTAGAGCTTGTATAATCGACTTCAACGGAAATTGGGACAGACATTTTCCTTTGGTTGAGTTTTCGTATGACAATAGTTACTATTCATCTATATCTATGGCTCTTTTTGAGGCCTTGTATGGTAGGAGATGTAGAGCTCCAATTGGATAGTTTGAAGTGTGCGAGTCTCCACTCTTGGCTCCCGAATTGATTTATAAGAGTTTGGAGATAGTTAATATGATAAGGAATCGGTTGAAAACAACCTATAGCTGGGAAAAGTCTTATGCCAACCATAGGAGAAGGAATTTAGAATTTGAAGAGGCGGATAAAGTGTATCTAAAAATTTCACCCATGAAGGGAGTGGTGAGATCTGGTAAAAAAGGGGAAGTTGAGTCCTCATTATGTGGGCCATTATGAAATTTTGCAAAAGGTTGGACAGGTTGCATGAGAGTTGAGATTACGTAGTTTATCGGTGATTTTGAGTTCATTCTTCCTATTGAAGGTGTCGGTGAGGAAGATAACCTCTCCTATAAGGAGGTTCAAGTTTAAATCCTTGATAAACAGGTAAAGAGGTTGAGGAACAAGGAGGTGGGTTCCGTAAAGGTGTTATGGAAGAACCACCTAGTTGAGGAAGAAACATGGGAGGCCGAGGCCGACATGAAGTCCCATTACCTTCCTCTTTTTGTTTATTAATTTCAGTTGTTCCCACTAATAATGAAAATAATGAATAAATTGAATTTTATTTGTTTTGCATAGATGTGCATGTTTATGATATAGGTTTTTGCTAAAACGGAGTTTTATGTAAAAATGCTCTTTTGCTTGATTTTCAATTATTTGAGTATTTGGTATGTGATGTCTTCATGAAATTATATTGAGCATGTTGAAATGTTTTGAAAAGGAATTATGGCACAGTTGACTCTTCAATGATATGTTGAGCTCATGTTGATGTGAGAAAAACATTTCAAATGTTGTGAGCTTGAGCTCTTATGTGTAGTAAATTAAGTTATGAAATGGTACGTGTAAGTTCTACGTTGAGTTGTAACTCTTGTTTTGATATTTTTTTTGTTGGGCTACTAGTCTTGAGTACATCCTTTCCATTCAAATGATTTTAATGTCATTCAGGGACAAATGTTCCTAAGGGTTGATAATGTAATACTCCGAAAGTCTAAAGCCTAATCTAGAGCTTAACATGAGATTCTAAAATTTTTAACACGGTTTTAATCTCAAATATAATGTATATAAGTCATATTAGGAAGCTTTAGAATCAAAGCGTCAAGGAACGCCCACGACGTCCGAAGACTGATGCAAAAGGTGCTTGTGTGCCTTAGAGTATTTGACAAGGTTTTAGGAGTCGGAATTTAATGAAATTTTATAGTAACATGTCTAAAGCATATTAGGTTGGTGTATAGTCGAAACATCAGGTTACGACTCTCCAAGAACCAACCAAAGGGTCCTTAAGGTGGACCCTTCCATGTTGGCTAAAAAGCTGTCGTGCACAGTGTCTACATACAAGGGCCAACGATGGGGCATCGGTGGATACCCTCATTGGAAACTTAGACATTCTTACCAAAGGTCCATTGGACCAACCTCTGACACCAACCGACGGATGTGCAGGATGGAGGGGGGCAAGGGACTCTAGCTTAGCACTGAGTGAACTAGAAGTGAGGAGTGTCCCTTCCCACATATGAAAGGTAGGTTTACTAATGTACTCATGAGATTGAAGACTATAATTCATGTAGCATAAAGAGGTTTCAGACTACATCTCGTAATTTTTGAACTATGTTTCCCCTGTAGGAATACTAGCTAGTGGATCCACATAGATGCTATGTTCATGTTTTGGTACTACCTTGGAAAATAGTCCACCTTTTTTTGGTGTAGGGTTCCATGAAACCGGATTCCACATTGTCTCATGTTGTCTATGTCGGTAAAGGCAAGATGTTACCAAAATTAAAGTTAAATAATAAAGTGACTCTAACTAGGATGACTTGAGGGGTTTGACTTAGTCTAGGTAGGGGTATGAGACTCTACCTATACATTGTACTAGTTAGCCTTGAGTAAAGTCTTAGAAGGATATGCTTATGTGCTTATATGCTTATAAATATAAATAATATGTATATATATATATATATATATATATATTGATCTTGTATGCTAATCACACTATGTGTTATTTGTTTCACTTATGATCATGTGGTTGGTCTTTATTGTAAAAGTGTGATGATGTCCACTCTTAATGATATATCGCCTAAAGTTGGATATATCTTATAGTTCTTGTTGGATTTACTTGGTTGAGTGAGGTTATTAGGCCTTACTTAGTCATTGCACTTGTGGACTTAATGGGGTGTATGAGTGATGGTCTAGCTTAGGATTTGAAGTTTTGAACTCTTATTCATGCTTGTTGATATTATAACATGATGATACATTTGTCTTGATTATGTGCTCAATTATTTTGATATGCATGTTAACTTGGACATACTTGATATTGTTGGTCTTGTAATGTACATGTCCTTGAATTAAGTAATATGTTCTTATTATCTTTTATTGGTTATTAAATGTGAATAAGGTATTTCTAAAGTGACTTTGCTTGCTTTTGAACAAATGTCCCTTCTGGCATGATTTTTATGTTGTATGTTCATATGATCCTTTAAAGTAATGTGCTAACCCCATTTCTCCCTTTCCCCCCAACATTTTAGGTTACGATCATTAAAGGGTTCATGAACACTTTGAAGGAAGGCTTGAATCATTTTTCCAAGTGTGGGTATGTCCTCATGTTCCGAGGATGATGCCTTTCTATCACTCTACCTATGTTACATTGCTATAGTCTAAAGACAATCATTATTTCACTGTTGTTAGTTCAAGATATTATTGTATGCCCTAAGCGATATTTATATATTTGTTCAAGGGCTATGCCCATATTTTTCTATTCCGTTTAAATGGTTTAATATGAGACATCCCTTTTTATACTATATTATGTATATTGTCTATATATGACATAAAACTAGAAGGCTATGTAATCTTCTTATACGAGGAATCTATGTATACTTTCTATGAATATATTATGTATAAACGAGAGTATAAGTAAACCTCATGAAATAGATGTTGATGAAAATTTTTAATTTTCCGCACTTTTTAACAAATGAATGCTAAGAGGCTATCCTATTCCTCTCTGAGGACGACGCCGGTTACGTCTAGTGGGTACTTTCCTTATGTGATAGAAATGATTACTATTATTAGGATTGCCGCATTAAGAGCTTAAAGGGGACACATATGCCCTAATTTCTTTCTCAAATTGATACAACAAAGTTGAATCTTGTCTATTTGTTACTTAAGCATAATATTTTGTTACTTTATTTCAATTCCCCCCACCCCTTTTTTTTCCCGGGGAAATTCATAGACTAAATGGATATAATTGAGAGGTAATTTAAGTCTAGACCATATTCCTCGAGGGATAAAACCTAACCTATAAGTTGGGTTCATTATTTGACAATGATCACTTATACATATTAGAAAGGTGTAATTTGAGACAATCAAAGTTTGATGTCGTTGTCGGGAAATATGACTTTTAAATTAAAATAACTACAATTGTTAAACTTTAATAAAGTATTTCCTAATTTTACATTTTTTTTGTTTCTTCAGGTTCTACTCTATGTATACCAAGTAAATGGAGTCAAGGGGGAAATATGACTTTTAAATTAAAATAACTACTAATTGTTAAACTTTAATAAAGTATTTCCTAATTTTACATTTTTTTTGTTTCTTCAGGTTTCTACTCTATTGTATACCAAGTAAATGGAGTCAAGGGGAACATTTGAACCATTACGATCCAAAATTGAACAAAACTTTGAGGAGAATGAATAATCAAGGGGTACACAACAATCCAACCGTAGAAAATCTAGGCGATAGAGTTGAAATACAGTCTCCAAGGTTTGTTCATAATCTTGTTTAGGTCTATGGCGATAGTTTAATTCGGAATGCAGAAAAGATGCATCATCCACCAACAACAAGATTTCACTATTACTATAGGGTAGACTATGATGCAACTGCATCATCAGTTTGGTACATAGTTCTCCCTCCATTGCCTCCAGGTCAGACATTCGTCTTAACAAACATTCTGATACAGTTAGAGTTCTAGGTTGCCTTCTAAGGATCCTTATGTTGATATGGCCAATTTTTGAGTGATTGAAAGAGTTATAGGAAGTCCAAAATAGATTAAATGTAATACGGTTGAGAGTGTTCCCATTGTCATAGAGCAGTGATGTTGCTGTCTGGTTTTCATAGTTACCATAAAATTCTATCTACACTTGGGACCAACTACATAATGTGTTCGTGGCAAGGTACTTTCATGTGTCTAAAAAATTTAATTATAAGGATAAATTGAATAATTCGTTGCACATCCTCTAGTGTCGATAAATAATTCTTAAGATAGGTTCACCGGGTTTATGAGAAGAGTACAAGTTTATAAGGTTTATGAGAAGTGTTCCAAATCCCCGTTGATGAGAAGTCACTAAAGGAATATTTCTATAGAGGTCATGATGATAATGGAAAAGCGGTACTAGATACTATTGCCGAAGGAACATATTATAACTGCACCTTTGAGGAGATCCCTGAGAAGATTGAACGAATCTCCAAGAACAACAAATCCTGGAGAACTAGAAAGGCAAGCATTGGTGGGAACACCTTTACTTTCCAAACTGCGCACCCTATTAGGATAATGATGACTTATGGAAAGAAATAACATAGATGAGGAAAAAATTAGGATTGGCACTAAAACATGTGAGTAATGGTGTGGAAAAGGTAAATGTTGTGAACTGTTTGACTAGACCTTTACCAGCATCAGTTATAGAGTGGTACTATGAGGAGGATGTGAACTATGTGAATGATCATACGGCGGGGGGGGGGGAGTGAGGGTGTTTCCCATCCAACGTCGAATGTTCCTTCTTGGATAATTGGTGCTAAGATAAAGCAAAACCAAGGTAGGAACTAAGGAAACTACAACTGTGAGGGTAACTATGTCTGGGATGTGAGCAAAAATCGTGATAACAATTACAACCGGAACATTTATGATAACAGGAAAGAAAAGGATTGTCCCTATGTTCCCGAGAATCTTGTAGTAAGTTTGACACCATAGAGGATATGTTGCTGAATATGATGAAGAGATTTGATAAATTTAGGTCCTACTTGATTGGTTTTATAACATCTTGGACATTCAATAACCTATACTAGATCCCCACCTATTGAATAATGTGTAAAATGGTGTTTCAAGACCTATAATAATGTAATAAACTTAATTTAGAAGTATTAGAACCTAAACGTAA
Source organism: Solanum habrochaites (assembly GCA_027704765.1). NCBI lineage: Eukaryota > Viridiplantae > Streptophyta > Magnoliopsida > Solanales > Solanaceae > Solanum > Solanum habrochaites. The sequence continues at coordinate 45,877,938 of JAKWJA010002492.1, forward strand.
AAGGGCGACCATGACGTCCGGAAACTAGTGAAATTGTACTAGTAAACGTCGTTAGGTCTTGTGAAGGTTTGGAAATTTTGGTAAAATAATGTATATAGGGTCAAATTATCCAGATAAGACCCCCCCCCCCCCACGGAACATCCAACGGGTCCTTGAGCAGGACCCAACTATTGGCTAACAAGCTGCCTAAGGCAGGAGGCCGTTGCACATAGGAGGAACTAGTCTGCATTGCGGACTTGGCTCACCAAGGACCAAAAATCTTGGTCAGCGCCGCGGATTTCATAAAAATTTTGGGAACAGCTCCGCAATGCAAACTTATTTCCTGATGAAAAAGTTTTGAAATTTGATGTCAAGTTTGACTTTACTAAAAATTAAAATTAAGTGACGGGTCTTTTTGATAATTTATGGGAGGGTTAAATGTTGTTTTTATATCAGTTTTTCACCACATTTATCCACCAAAATCAAAACCCCAAATTGAAATCCAAATAACTCCCACTTCTCTTTAAATTCTCTCTACTCAACCTCCATTGAAGAAGCATTGAAACTTGAAAAAGAAGACTAAATCCCCAAGTTTTCTACTCAAATTGGTGTCTAAAGTTTTGGTTAAGATATAGTTTCTTTCAATCTTTGGATTTCTTTCCCCAAGAGGTCCCTTTAAAGGTGTTTTCAAACTTCCCCAAAACTTGGGTTTTTCTCTACAAATAGGTCTTGTTTGAAAAATAAAATTAAGAATCAATTGTGATGAACTATGGTGAATTGATGTTGTTTAAGTATATATTGATAGTTAATTCTTGTTATTAACTCAAGATTTTCATAGACCTATGTTCTTCCCCAATTTCATGAAAACCTTCAATTGATATGGTGAATTGTGAAGATGATGAATATGTTATTTGACTACATTTATGTTAATTATGTAATTACTTCTTGATGAACTTGTTTTGTGTTTTTATTATGCATTGTTGGATGATTGAAGTATGAAGTCCCATGAAAGGTCAAGAAGGTATGAATATTGGCTCTTTCTTAAACTAAATTATGTTAGATGAATTACTTAGGAATAATGTTGTAACTAATTTGTGGTTGTGGTGTTGATGACTATTTTCCCTCATCCTTAACTCTATACTCTTGAATTATCTATGAATTATTAATGTATGTTATGTTAGGGTTGTTATATGATTGAAAGGTAGTAGTTGTTATGATTATAATGAATTGTTAAAGTGAAGGGTTTACTTACTTGCTAGTGTTTCTAAAGTTAAAACGATTGTTCTCACTTATGAGATATATGATGAGATGTTTATATAAGGGTTTACCAGAGGATAATGTAAGCCTAACTGATAAGTAAGGATGATTACTAAAGGAAAAAGATGTTTAGCACCGCAAGTGCATATAAATGAAATGGGGGTATCACGTTTAGTAAGTCCAGCTCCCCACGTGGGTTTCCTCATGGTTAGTAAGTCCAGATTCCCAATATGTGTGTAGTCTCATAAGATTGAAAACCCCACGTTTAGCAGGTTAGGGTTTCTAGTAACAATATCCTTAACCCTTAACTATGTGCCCACGTAGGACTCTAGCTTAGTGGATTCACCTAGATAGCAATGTACGAACGGTTACACCATAGGTAAGTGTTAACCCTCTCATTTTGGTGTGGGAATCAAAACCTGATTCCATGTAGCTCACATGGTCTAACGTTGGTTATTGAAATCTCTTTCCCTAATATAAAAGTAAATGAATAAAAAAAAGTGTATGAATCTCATTAAGTCTTTTCTTGAGGGGTTTCTACATAGTGTGAGGAAGGGTATAGGACTTATGTTACACATTGCACTTGTGAGATCCTAAGGACTAGTCCTAGTAGTGTTATTTTAATATTATATTGATTATGAGTCACGTATGTTAAGATATATGTTATCTTTATTGATATAGCAAGTTATAATGAAATACGAGATTTATGAAGATATGCATGAAATAGCTTGCTTAAATGTGATACTTAGCTTTGAATAGGGATATGGAGTTATATCCTTTTCATTGCACAGGTATTGCTTGAATTGTCTACATGTTAGGTTGATATCATGTTACATTGTATTATAATGATTACTTTATATGCATATTGTATTTACTTGGGAAAAAGCATGTTTTGACTATAATATCCTTTAACACATGCATTGATGATTTTATGCATAGGAGCCATACTTAGTACGTGTGATGTAATAACCCATATTTTCTTCCCTTTTTTTCCAACAATTTATGTTCGGGTCATTGAGGAATAAAGGTCTCTTTTAAAGGATACTTGGAAATTGCTTCTCCATGTTGGAGAGTCCTCATGTCCGAGGACAAGACTCTTATTATCTAGCTTATAGTTCTTCTCTTATGTTGGAGAGACTATTGTATTTCCAAAATTCTAGACTTTTTTATGTAAGGGCTAATTCCAAAATTTCTATATTCCTATGTTTATATGGTGTGAAGTTATAATTTTAAATTCTATTTTCATATATGAAGCAAAGTTGAACTACCAAATTAAATGTTTTTTAATTTTCCACATATTTATTTTGTGATGCATGTTATGAACAATGCTAAGAAATTGTCTAAGTCCTGTTCGAGGACGAAGATGCCGCTATAGTCTAGGGAGTTCTCCCCAGTTGTTAAAAACCCTGTATCAGAGCATAAGGTTGACAATATTGAAGCATTGATGTCACAAAATACCGTTTAAAGTAGAATATTGTTCATGGGTGTGAAGCGTGCCACACTTATAAATAAGAGGCTATAAGATGTTCAGGAAGAACTTTCACGCTTCTGACATTCACTTGTCATTCCTAAGTGTCCTAAATCTATCTCGTCATTTCTTCTAATCCTTTTCTTGTTCTTATTGGCAACGAATACAAGAAGGAACAATTTTTGTAGGTCCAAAGAGGAGAATGTGCATGAGGCATTTTCCCCCCAAGCACCTCAAAACCCTCAAGTTCCTATTGAAGAAGGGGTTATGTCTAATGTGAGATAAGGGAAACTATTAATAGCATGAATCAAGTGTTATCCACTCAATTTTCTAGGGATACAAGGGTGCAAGTGAACCCAATGCTAGCACTACCACTTCTAGGATTAGGTATTTCACGAGGATGAATCCCCCTACTTTCTTTGGATCCAAAGTGGAGGAGGACCCGTAAGGGTTCATTGATGAAGTGTTCAATCTGATAGAGGCTATGGGTGTGTCTTCTTAACAAAATGCAGAGTTATCCACCTATCAACTCAAAGATGTGTCTCAAGTTTGGTATGAACTATGGAAGGAGGAGAGGCTCGTTAGAGAAGGTCTTCTTAGTTGGGGTTCCTTCAAAACGACTTTGCTTGATAGGTTTTTTCCCTTGGAAATAAGTGAGAGAAAAATGCAATAATTTATCAATCTTCGTCAAGGGGGTATTAGTGTGAAGGATTATAGCCTCAAATTAACTTAATTATCTAAACAACTCCTACTATAGTGGAGTATTCTAAGGCCACGATGTAAAAAATTGTCATGGGGATATCTGACCTTGTGGTTAATGAATGTAGGTTGGCTATGTTGATTTCTAGCATGGACATATCTCGTCTCATGGTTCATGCCACACAAATTGAGGAGCAAAAGATTAATCAAGTTGGTGGGGAATTGAAGAGGACAAGGGTCGAAGATGGGAACTCTTCCAAGACTAGAATTGAGATTCAAGATAAGCCAAAGTTCAAGAAGGGGTTTTCCAACCAAGGTCCTCCTAACACTCAAAGGGTCAACAAAGGTAAAGCGGCTACCCCGAAGTATCAGGGGAAAGGTGGTAGTCCTTATGTTTAGAAGCTTATTTGTGCCAAATGTGCTAGAAAAACATGAGGGAAAATGTCTACTTGGCACGGGAAATTTCTATGGTTATGGTAAGAGTGGCCACATGAAGAGGGACTGCCCTATGATGAAGGCTCAAGGTAGGGAAAATGCTCAAGCACAAAAAATTTATCACAATCCCAATAATCCAAAGAAGAATCACTTCTATATTCTCCAATCCCGAGGTGATCTAGAGAACTCTCCAGATGTTATTACCGCCATGTTGCAAGTATTTTCAATTAATAATTATGCATTGTAAGATCCTGGTGCCACTTTGTATTTTGTTACTCTTTTAGTGCCTACAAAATTTGATATGCTTACCGATGTCTTAGATGAACTTTTTTCGGCTTATTCTGTAGGTTCTAAAAGATTTTATAGGGGTTGTCCCATTTTATTTCCCAATAGAGTCACATTGGTGGATTTAGTACTTTGACTTGTTGGACTTTGATGTTATTTTGGGGATGGATGGGCTACATGTTTGTTTTGCTTTCATTCATTATAGAACTCTAGTAGTAAAGTTTCAATTTCCTAACGAACACGTTTTTGAATTGAAAGGGAGAAACATAGATCAAAAAGTTGAATAATTTAATGTCATAAAGCATGTAAGTTGATTGCTAAGGGATGTATCTATCATGTTGTGAGAGTTAATAATCTTGAGTTCGATGCTTCTCTACAAGTGCTGGTCCCCGTAGTGAAGGATTTTTCAAAAGTCTTTCCCAATTACTTATACAAAATTCCTTCTAAATGGGAAATATATTTTCGTATTGACTTATTGTCAGATAGAAAACCCATCTCAATCCATCCTTACAGAATGGCCCGCCATGATTTGAAGTAATTAAAGGCTCGACTCAAGGTTTTGGTAGATAAGGGTTTTATTAAACCAATAATATCTCCATGGGGTGCTCCGGTGTTATAGGTGAAAAAAAAAGTCTCTTCGGATGAGTATTTACTACCGGCAATTGAACAAGGTCACTATAAAAAATAAGTATCCACTCCTAAGATTGATGATTTTTATGATCAACTCCAAGGAACGATTTACTTTTCAAAAATTGACTTGAGGTCGGGTTATCACCAACTTAGGGTGAGGTGTGTCGATATTCCAAAAATGGCATTGTGCACTAGATATGGTGATTTTGAATTTTTATTGATGTATTTTTTTCTTACAAATGCCCCGGCGGCTTTCATGGACCTCCTGAATCATGTTTTTAGAGGTTATATTTATTTGTTTGTGATTATCTTCATTGACGACATCTTGGTATACTCTAAAAGTAAGAATGATCACATGAACAATTTGAGGATGGTTACGCAAGTCCTCAAGGAAAATCAACACTTTGCCAAATTTAGTAAATGTGAATTTTGGTTGAGGTCGACTATGTTTTTTTTGTTAGATAATGCATAGTGTAGGTGTGGAGGTCGATCCGAGAATGCCAGATGCTTTCAAAATTTGGCCTAGACCTTTGATTTTTACTGACATCGAAAACTTTTTGGGTTTATCCGGATACTATAGGAGATTTTTTGAGATATTTTAATCTATGGAATCTCCATTGACGGCCTGAACACAAGTCATGACCTTGAACTAGCGGCCATAGTGTTTGCTTTGAAGATTTGGAGACACTATCTCATGGGGTACATGTTGATGCGTTTACCGATCATAAGAATCTCCAATTTTTGTTCAATAAAAAAGATTTGAATATGCACCGAAGAAGATGGTTAGAGATTTTAAAAGATTATGATATGAATGTATTATACCACCCCGGGAATTCCAATGTGGTTGTGGATGCCTTGAATCGTGTATCTATGGGTAGTGTGTCGCATGTTGAAGAACATAAAAGGGATTTAACCCATCATGTGCATAGGCTATCCCAATTAGGTGTCCGACGAGAAGATTCTCTAAAAGGGGGTTTCATTATCCGTCATAATTTTGAGTCATCTGTTGTGGTTAATGTGAATTCTAAACAACACTTTGACCCTATATTGATGGAATTAAAAGTGTAGGTTCTAAGAAATTCTTTAGAAACATCTCTAAAGGAGATGTTGGGGTTATTAGGAACCAAGGAAGTTTATGTATACAGAATGTGGATGGCCTAAGGTAATCTTAAAAGAGGCCAATGGGTCTTGATATTCCATCCATCCAGGGTCCACAAAAATGTACCATGGCTTACGTGAGATTTATTGGTGGAACGGAATGAAAAATGACATAACAAACTTTGTGTCTATATGCTCAAATTGCCAACAAGTCAATGACGAGCATCAAGGATCTGTAAGACTCACTTAAAATATCGATATCTCTTCTTGGAAGTGGGAAGATGTAAACATGGACTTCGTGGTATGTTTGCCTCGCAGCTGTAGGCAACATGACTCCATATGAGTTATTGTGGTAGGTCGAAGAAATCAGCCCACTTCCTTCCTGTTAAGGTCTCTTTTTTGGCGGAAGAGTTTGCTAGATTTTACATTAAGGAGATCATAAGATTTCATGGTTCCCCTTCATCTATCATTTCGTATAGAGGTTCTCTATTCACTTCTCACTTTTGGAGGTGTTTCCAACGTAAGCTTGGTACTCCAACCGCAATTCACCCCCAAATTGATGGTCAAGCGTAATGCACCATCAAAACCATAAAAGACATGTTGAGAGCATGTGTTATTGAAGTCAAAGGTAATTGGGATGACCACCTACCTCTGCTAAAATTCTCCTACAACAATCGCTACGATTCAAGTATTTCTATGGCACCATTTGAAACAATTTATGGTAGGAGTTGTCAGTCTTCAGTTGGGTGGTTCAAGGTTAGTGAATTTTCACTTTTTTGTTCCGAGGTAGTGTAGGATGCCAAGGGAAAATTTCAAATGATAAGAGATAGGTTAAGAACAGCCTATAGTCTGCAGAAGTCTTGTGCCAACAACAGAAGAAGGGACCTTGAGTTCGAAGTAGGTTATTGGGTATGTTTGAATATTTCACCCATGAATGGGGCGATGAGGTTCTATATGAAGAGGAAACTTAGTCCCCGGTATGTGGTCCCTTATGAAATTGTGAAGCAAGTCGGGAAAGTTTCTTATGAGTTGAAATTACCAAATGAATTGGCCCCGGTTCACCCGGTGTTTCATGTTTCTATGCTCAATTTATGTATAGGTGACACAATGTCTATTCTCCATTAAAACGTTTAGGGATAAAGTAGAACCTTGCTGATGAGTATGTTCTTGTTGAGATCTTAGATCATCAAGTCAAGAGATTGCGGAATAAAGAGTCTACCTCCGAAAAAGTCCTATGGAGAAACCATCTAATTGAGGGTACAACATAGGCGCGAAGGCCGACATGAAGTCCTTCTATCTTCATATATTTCCTCCCACTTCTATACAAGGTTGAGGTTAGTAGTGCCTCCTAATTTAATATAAATTGAGAGTCTTATATCTTGGTGACCATGATATGAATTCCTTGTATGTGCATACCCTTGTATAAACTCATGCTTAAAATACAGTTTTCATGAATAATGTCTTCATGGTTAACTTGCACTTACATGTAGTGTGCTATATTGTACGCATGAGAGTTGTATTGTGCATTCTATGTTTAGTCTTGAGAATAAATTTGCATGTATCTCTTTGATGTTCATATTGAACTCATATGTAAATGTAGAAGGTATTTCCTCCATATATGATGTGAAATGGTGATCTTTTAATATATGATGAATTGTGGATAAAATTCCTACATTTTTATGCTATGATATTGTGTCGAAAGGAGTTGAGAATTCCTCTTATGAGTTGTGACTCATTATTATATTGTTTTTTTTGGTCTGGTAATATTAGTCTCTTTCTTGTTCCTATAAGAGTTTCAAAGTGTCATTCAGGGATGAATATTCCTAAGGGGGGATATTGAAACACCCCGAAAATTCAATGACCTTGACTAGAGCTTCACCTATTGAATAATGTCTAAAATTTTGTTATATACCTTGGCTAATGTAATAAACATAATTCAGAAGTATTACAACATAAATGTCAAGGGAAGACCATGATGTCTGGAAACTAGTGAAATTAAACTAGTAAATGCCCTTATTATGAAGGTTTGGGAGTGTCTTATGAAGTTTTAATCTTGTAAATATACTTTAAATAGGTAAAACAATGTATATAGGGTCAAATCATTAGGGTACGACCCCCAACGACTAACCTAGAGGTCTATGAGGGGAACCCGACTATTGGTCAACAAGCTGCATAAGGAAGCAGGACATTGTACATAGGAGGAACCAGTTCGCGTTTCGGACTTGGTTCACCAAGAACCAATAATATTGATCAGCATCACGGATACGTCGCGGGAATCTAGTGTCTCAAAATATAATTTTTTGAAATCTTTTGGGAACAACTCTGTGAAGTGAACATGTTTTCCGATGAAAACTCTGTAATTGGAAGTCAAGTTTGACTTCACTAAATAGTCAAAATAAGTAACGGGTGTTTTGGGTATTTTAGTGGACGGTTATATATTTATTTTGAATCATATTTCACGATATTTACCCACCGAAATAAAAACCCTAAATTGAAATACAAATCACTCTCACTTATATCTACATTCTCTCTCTATTCAACCTCCAACGAAGAAGCATTGAAACTTGAAAAAGAAGACAAAATCCCCAATTCTCTACTCAAATTGGTGGATAAAGTCTAGTTTAGGGTATGGTTTAAGTATGAAATCCTATGAAAGGGCAAGAAGGTATGAATGTTTGATTTTGCTTGAACTCAATTATGATAGATGAGTTACTTGGATAGTAATGATGTTTTAACTAATGTATGGTTGTGGTGTTGATGACAAGGTTCTCTCATCCTTAATGCTATACTCTTGAATTAGCTATGACGTATGAATGTATGTCATGTTAGGTTTTTTATATTATTAAAAGTTAGTTCTTATGATCATAATGAATTGTTAAAGTGGAAGGGTTACTCACTTCCTTGTGTTTCTAAAGTGAAAGGATTGTTCTCACTTATGAACACATATGAGATATTATGATGATATATTTATATAAGGGCTTAGTAGAGGCTAATGTAAACCTAATTAATGACTAAGGATGATTAATAAATGGAATAGATTCTTATCACCGAAAGGTCATGCAAATGAGATGGGGTGTATCACGTTTAGTAAGTCAGGCTCCCCCACATGGGTTTTCTCACGTTTAGAAAGTCCGGATTCCCAATGTATGTGTTGTCTCAAGGGATGAAAACCCACACATTTAGCAAATTAGGGTATGTAATAACAATCTCTTTGACCCTTAACTATGTGCCCACATAGGACTCTAGCATAGTGGATCCACCTAGATAACTATGTACAAAAGGTTACACCTTAGGCAAGTGTTAACCATCTCTTTTCGGTGTTGGAGTAGAACAGCAGATTCCATGTAGATCACATGGTCTAATGTGGGTTATTGCAACCTCTTTCCCTAATTTAAAAATATATGAATAAAAGAAGTGTATGGACTCTCATTAGGTCTTTTCTTGAGGGGTTTCTACATAGTGTAAGGAAGGGTATGAGACTTCCCTTACACATTGCACTTGTGGGATCTTAAGGGATAGTCCTAGTGGTGTCCTTTTATGATTATTTTTATCATGACTCATGTATATTAATCTATGTATGATTTTTATAGATAAATCAATTTATTATAAAATATGAGATTTATGAAGGTATACATGAAGTGTCTTGCTTAAATGTGATTTGAATAGGGTTATGGGGTTCTGTTCTTTGCATTGCACAATTATTGCTTGGGTTGTCTACATGTTGGGTTGATATAATGTTGAGTTGGCTAATACTGCTTACTTGATGTGTATATTGTATTTACTTGGTAAAAGCATGTTTTAACTAAAATGTCATTTTATACATGCATTGATGATTTTTATGCATAGGAACGATGCTTAGTACGTGTGATGTACTAACCCACATTTTCTTACCTTTTTCCCAACAATGTAGTTTGGGCCATTGAGGTATCATAGTCGCTTTTCATGGATACTTCGAACTTGCTTCTCCAAGATTGTTAGTCCTCATGTCCGAAGACAACACCTTTATAATCTAGCTTTTAGTTCTTTGCTTATGTTTGAGACAATATTGTATTTCCAAATTCTAGACTCTTTTTTGATGTAAGGGATAAGTCCCAAATTTCGATATTATTATGTTTAGATGGTGTGAAGTGACAAGTTTAGATTATATTTTAACATATGACGCGAAATTGAACTTCTAAAGTAAAAGTTTTAAATTTTCCGCATTTTTATTTTATGATACATGATATGACAAATTCTAAGGGCTTGTCTAAGTCCTCTTCAAGGACGAAGACGCCGGTAACATCTAGGAGGTGATCCCCAGTCGTTACAGGTTGTAAGGTCATAATGCATACTTACCATTCTGCATTGAGGTATCTGATGAGAAAAAAAAATGCAAAACCGAGTTTGTTTAGATAGGTGGTGTTGTTTCAAGAGTTCAAGTTTGAGCTAAAAGATAGAAACGGGACAGAAAGCCAGGTTGCCAATCATTTGTGCAGATTAAAGGAAGAGGCTATGAATAAGTTTTAAGATGTTGTTGACATTAATGATGCATTCCCTGATGAACAAATATTGGATGTTTCTCATCATATTATTTCTTGGTTAATTGATTATAGAAATTACTTGGAAAATTATTTGGTTCCTTCGGATTTGTATTTCTACCAACGATAAAATTTATATCTGATGTGAAGAAATTCTTTTGGGATGAGACTTACCTATTTTATATTTGTATTAATGGGATTATTCGACGTTGTGTGCATAAGGTAGAGATAATGAGTATACTTGATGTGTGTCATTCATCGTCTAATGGTTGTCACCATTGCGGCATTTGGACTTCTCATAATATATTGTAGTGTGGGTAAAACTGTCCTAATATCTACCAAGATGCTCAAAAATTTGCCAAATCAATCTTGTGACAGGTGCCAAAGAGAAGGAACAATTTCAAACAATCAAGAGCTTCCTATGAATCTGATATTTGTGATTGGGTTATTTATTTTCTAGGGCCTTAACTTCATGGGTCCATTTATAAGTAGGTGGAATTTACTCAGTTATCTATGGGCCCCATCGATGGTCCTATGGTCTATCCACGAACAGCGGATTGTGAACCTAGATGCCAAGTAAGTTCTATGTTTTTCTACGTGTGGGAGTAACCTACGGACTAGACCTATATACTGTTAACGAAATCTTGTGGGTCTAACCTAAACTTTCTACCTAACCTAACCCGGACACCTTTTTAATAATAAAAAACATTTCATTTAAAAGATCCCCCACTTCCATATTTCCCTCCCAACCGATTTTTAACCTTCCATATATCATTTTCTCCCTCTAATTAGCCACAAATTTATTTCTTCCTAATCTACGTTTTTCATCCCATGTCAAATATCTCCATTTTCTCTCCCATAATATTTCTCTTTCCCCCAATCGATTCCATTGTCTTGGTTACATGTAGAAGGCTATCAAAGGTTTAAGGATTTCATTCCACTAAAACATTTACCCAATTTGATTATTTATAAGCTAAAGGATTTTACACTAACTTTAGTTTTAATGTTCATGTTTCAATTATGAAATCACGAAGTTAATTCTTAACCTTGGGTCATTAATCTCCTAGTTGAATGTCATATTGTAGTTATATACACCGTTCAAATGATATTTTTTTTGTGTGTTATGAATTAAAAGCAAAAAAATCAGTTAATAAGTTTAAATCAAAAGTTTTGACTTAGGGTTGTTCAATGGTTTTGTGTAAATGTGAAAAAAATTGACTAATCACAACCCTAAGGATGATGAACTACAAAAATATATGTACAAATGCAGGTGTAGGCCTAGTTTGATTGTCTGTTTGTTGAAATATGGCACTAAGTGTGTTCAAAATCTAAACTCTCACATACCTAACCCACGACTTCAACCCACTAACTGTAGGTCGAGGTCTATAGACTAGTGGCACACAAAAATTTTCTTAAATGTAGAACAGGGTGTGTACTACGGTCTATCATTTGATCAAACGACTGTTTTTCACATCCTTGGTTTCACTGTCTAAGACCTAAAATGGGAACTCTGACCTATGGAGGGGACCCACATACTTTATTTCCATTGATTGACCATCAGAACCCATCTTGGGTCAAGAGTTCAACTACTATCCACAAACTTTTTTTAGTTTTTGTTTGGGTCTATTCTTGTTTGAAAACATTCCATGAGTATTGTTGTTTTTTCTGTATAGTACTAATAATGTCTGCCACATATACATGGTTCCAAATCAAACTCTGACATGACAGGGCAAGTCCTAGTACATTCTACCTACCACGGGTACCTCCCATTGCCCCTTCCCGCGCAACTCTAGAACTGAGCCCAACGGGTTAGCTCCAATGAGGTCACTTCCCCCAGTCTGACGATGAGGACATAAAGACCGGAGAAATAATTGGCTCAGAGTCATAGTTTCACTCTGGTTTTAGCTACAACACCGCTTCTTCATAGCACAGATGATAACCCCATACCTACCAGAGTTGACCCTTCTCACAAGATTGATGCGCCAAACAGATGGTTTGTCCCTAGAAATTATTATATTTATGGGAATGAAACGATGGTGAATGATCACAAGAGTATGTCTAGGATCGTGATTGAGGAGCGCAGGATGCATAATGGCAGCCTCAACACTGCACTATCTATTGGGGGGCTCTTTCGGAGTAACCTATGCGAGTGGATTGTATAAATCCTCGGGAAATGTAGCGAGGATATAGCCAGATATTTCTATCCTCTTATGCTGCCACCATCATAAATTCCATCTCTAAATGGGCTAAGCCAATATCTCATCCTCCACTTCATTCCATATTAGTAAGGGTTTCACAGTCGACATCTCCGAGGTCATGATTCATATATGGCCTATCCCTTACTCTACCTATGAATACATCAGAGTATGACAACAAGATATACATCATTATGAGTGGGACATTTTAGAGAGATGTGAAATGAGAGAGAAACTATTGAGGTGGATGAATTCTCATAATACCGATGATGGAGAGAGATTTTAGAGGGTACAAAATCCAAGCATGGGCTTTAGGAAGGAATTATTGAGATTCACTGTGAAGTTCTTCTAATTATTGGTTCAGAATAGACTGTCCCCAACTCACGCGGTCAGTGTGGTTACGGGAATGGGCAGTAATGCTAGCAGCAATGTTTGCAGGTTTTGGATTGAGTTTGCCCGCACCTAATTGTGGATATCCATAAGGGGTCATTCATGGACGCTACCACCTTGACCTTCTCGTGCCTTACTTTTCAAGTCTGTGTGGATGCTTTTGTGCTTGTTTGTCATTACTACCGGTTGCTTGAGGCGATGAAAACTCTTGATATTGGCCTCATTTCAATGATGTCGTATTAGCTACTTCTTTAAGGAGCTAGAAGTTGAAGAATCACTTTTTGGTGATGATCTTGTTGGGTTATGTAAAGCAGATAGAGGCTGATGACACTACCATTCAATCCCCTACAAAGGATAACATGATATACTTTTTTTGGCAACTAGTCAAACACTAGATCCTCTTGATCCACTCCCTCTTCAGGGTCAAGTACAGGGCATTTAAACAAAGAACAAAATATGGGGACTGTGATGGCCCCTATTCTTCACCACACGAGGTCATGGATGCAGCGATTGATTAAGAATTCCAAGGAAAAGATGTAGCAGTTGATGGACCAAGAGATTCAGGCCATTCAAAAGAGTAGGGTTTTTTTTGAGTTGAGATTTCTAGAGAGGCCAACCTCAAATATCAATTTGGCCATCTTCAATACGGAGTTGTACAACGTTTTTCTAATTTTGATACCCTCCTAGCCATTCTTGAGACTAAGCCAGGGGCTACCCTATAGAAGAGTAGGATTAGGTGCTATTGAGTGCCTTATTTGGCAATGCTATGTCAAGAATTAGTGCAGAAATGAGGTAAAAAGACAATGCCATGTCACAGAGGGAAAAAAGTCACTAAAAGGTGCCCAAATATATCCTACATGAACCTGAACCTACGTTACAAGATAAGGCAGTCCTATGGTGATCCTAGTGACTAGTTTGGAGAATCTATATAGTGAAAATAAGGGCAAACGTATGGTATTGAGCACCAATTTTAATTGAAGTCACTTCTGAGCGTGACTTTTAAGTGAATAATTAAACTCAAAAATTCATATCTATTGTGTAAAAAAGGGATTTCTTTTGAAGTGTGAGAACTTGTTACATTGTTTGAGAATTGGTACTTTGGTGTTTTGAAAAGTGTATGATGTGGTGTCGATTGGTCAATCTATGTTATGTTTTGATCCGCGTGAGTTAGCTTGATTAAAATATTTGCACTAACGTGATGGATTTGATTTATAAATCCATATGATTGCTTGATGTTTGAATGTCTACTTCTACATAAGTGTCGTTTAGAGTTTTAGTTTTTCGCTTGAGACAAACAACAATTTTAAGTTGAGGGTGTTGATATAACGTGAGTTTACTACATTTTTAATATGTTTCACTTAGAGTTTGTGTGCATCTAGCGCTATGTTCTATTAGAATTAATGTTGTGTATAATGTTTGCAAGAAATAGGTTTGGATGTGGTTGATGAAGACGTGAGCAGAAAAGTGAAGAAGTGGCCAACAACAGAGCCACCCACGAGTCGTAGGTCCAAGGACGGGCAGTGGATGGTCAGACGTAGTTTCTGGAATGATGAGATGAATTTAAATAATCAGTCCACGGAGTACAAGGAAAGACCATAGAGCAGTCCACAGATTGTGGATGAGGCATCGTAAGTGGAACATTCAGAAAGTCTAATAAGTGTGGAACCACGGAGCAAGCCAAAGTATCTTAGGTTAACACATGTTCCGTCCTACACATCCGTAAAGGATGATTTCAAAGATGAAGCTTCCAGTACCTGATATATTTATCCCAGAGTTGAGTCACCAAAAGGATCCATGGATCGTGGGTCGAATCCTTTATAAACCGCATCTAGAGAGCTTATTTCCTTGTTTTTGTTTCCTCTTGATTTAGGACTTTTTCCCTATAAATAGGAGTTGTAAACCTTGCGTTTGGGGTTAGAAATTACTGTAAGGTTTTAATTTTTTTCTTTGTGGAAGTAATTTGTCAAATTTTAGCAATTAACTTTCTGGAATTCGTTTTGTGCAACTTTAACTTTGAATTTCAATTGATGATTTCGGATTTTCATTAATTCTTCTTGTAAGTTGATGAATTCTTTTCACCCAATTATAAATTGTGTTCTTTCAAGCATAAATAGTTAAATCCACAACTAGGGTTATGAGAACCATGATCAATTTACAAAGTATGAATAATAATGAAGTAAATCTTGAATAGTGTTTATGCATGTGCGCAACGTTAGGACCCACCTCGTTTCTACTTTCCAGACCATCGAGGTAGTGAATGAGAAAAGAATTAGCAACAGAGATTTAGTGGATACTATATAGTAGTCTAATTTTAATCGGAGTGAGGGTGAAAACTAAGTCATACATTGACATGATGACTAATCTAAGGTAAAACGTAAGGTGAAGTAAGGCATCTACCCGTAGCTGACCAAGGTACGAGGTGAAATTCCCTACTAGGAGGACTAAACACTTAGGGATACATAATCTACAAACTTTGCATGTAAAACACTAGGAAAGGATTACTATTATTAGGAATACCACGTTACGAGCATTTGGGGAACACATATGCCCTAGTTTCTTTATCACATTGATACAACCAAGATGAATCTTGTTTACTAATTATGGAAGCATAATAATTTGTTACTGCATTACAATCCTCCACCCCCTTGTTTAGTTTCCTTTGAAATTCACTGGCTAACCGAATATAATTGAGATTTAAGTCTACACCATATTCCTCGTGGGATCGACCCTAACCTACAAGTTGGGTTATTGATTTGACAATGATCGCTTATACTTAATTAGGATTGTGTAATATGTGTGTATCATGTGCATTTAATTATCTTTGACTTCTATTTTTTCGTTTATCCCACTAAGTCTAAAATAGAAAAAATTATTTATTGTGTATCAACTGCAAAATAAATGTACATATGTTGGGTAGGTAGATACCCCTTTATGTTTCTCTATATATTTGTGAAATTTGTTCACATTCTTCAGCCCGACCTTTGATTTATAATGTCTTGACCAGTAAAACGTTTCTTTCTGTTCATCTACTCCTCCATAAAGGAACCTCCTCTTCCAAGATCTGTTTTTTTCCTCTTTGCTTTTATCTGAAAGCAACATTACTTTTTCGTATAAGCACATTTTATTTTTTGTATTTAACTAGATACCATTATATATAGACCTAAAATGGAGGATGAAGATTGGGATATAGGTGCGGTCGTAAGAAGTTGTGATTTTAATAGACCTAACATTGTTGTATCTCCTAAGTTAGACATTGAGACTCATCTAAATAATATTTCAAATTCTTTTGATACACTTTTAGCTCCTGACATGACTATTTTTAATGGCTTTTCTAAAATTTTCTCTTTAGATATCAAAATTGCTAGCAAGGAAAAACTAAATGCGGTCTCGAGAAGTTGTAATATTAATATACCTTACAATATTTTAGCTCCTAAGTTAGACTTTGAGACTTATTTAAATAATATTTTTAATTCTTTTGATGAACTTTTAGATCCTGATATGACTATTTTTAATGGCTTACCTGAAATTTTCTCTTTAGATTCCCAAACTGCTCCCCAGGAAAAACTAGATGATCAGGTTGTGATAAACCAAAATGGTAACAAACAGTTGTACTTACATACGATTCAACCATCTCAATTTATCCAACAAATCTCTTTTCCTCCATTACCAACAACAGTAGAGTGTGTGCCACAAACAACTAATTTCATTTTTTCCATTAAGACTCCTTTGATACAAACTAGAACAAGGTAATACTCATTTTGTTACATTTTATGTATATATGTTCAAATTTTTTATTTTAGTACTTTTGATTTGAAATCAGGAAAAATTAGTCAATAAGGATTACGTACGAATTATTGCAAGAGGAACTGACAAATGATATATGGACACGGCGCAAGTACGGTCAGAAGCATATCAAAGATTCACCATTTCCCAGGTTTTCTCTATTCACCATTTTTTCATGTCATAAAATGTTATGTTCCCTTCTGTTCTAAATTTACATAAGAATAAGTCATAAAATTATTAATGGTATATACACATGCAATATTTGACAAAACATGATTATTATCATGTGTATATGACATAACAGGAATTACTTTAAGTGCAGCACATCAAAACTCTGCAAAGCAAAGAAAAAATTTGAGAAAAGCCCAAGGGAAGAGAACATTTTCTTAGTGTCCTATTCCGATGAACATAACCACGATCCACCCATGAACAATAAAACTCATTCTAGTTACAACGGTAATTACGAATTCAAGCTTCCAAAAGGCATAAACATTGTGCCCAAAATATCAACCTTGAGTGCATCAAACTCTTCATCTAAGCGTGTTAGTCAATCAAGTGATGTTGCTTCTCCAATTATCACAACAATGCCTCCACTTGGAATCAGGAGAAAAAAAATAAAATGATTGTTGCGTCGGTGGAGGACAAATGTGATGGTAAAGAAGAGGTGGATATGAATGAGGATATTATCATGGATTTGGAATAGCTCCAAGGAGTTAGTTCTTCCACCTAATAGTATGCAAATGACAAGAGGATTTGATCTTTCTCCCCTCCCCACAAACTCTTTATGTTGACATATGTGGTCTTATAGTTTTGTTTCTATCGGTGATTTTAGTGTGAAAAATAAAAAATAATAGCTTTTTAGTTTTATATGCTTAACCATTTACATCATAGAAAAATGAATATTTTTCAGTTTCGTTATTTTCTATTCTTCTTCCGTTAAGGAATCTAGTCCTTGTTGTAAGTTGTGGTTCATTTTCTCAAATAGATCTCTCTTTAAGAAATCTTGTTTGACTTAATTTTATGTTAAATTATATAGACTAGTAAATTATCTTGGTTCAATTTAAGAAGTTTTACATACACGCGAAAATTATTTTATAGTCTTTATCAAACTTACTTTTAGTTTTACGACATTTTCATTAATGAATATCTCTTGTAAATAAGAGTTTTGATGCAATGCATGTTCCGAGAAGAAGGGGGAGGAGGAGGAAAAAGTTTCAAAAATTATAGTTTAATATTTTTAGGAAATCGCTCTTTTTATATAGCACGCGAAGGGTAGTACAAGAAAAGATGCTTATTGTATCTTATCATAAAAAAGATACTACCCTTTAGAAAAGTCACAACCCTTCAAAAAGATTAGTACTCATCGAAAAGTCATAACTCTTTGAAAAAGTCACAGCCCTTCGTAAAAGTCACAGCTCTTCAGAAAAGTTGCAACCCTATAGAAAAGTTACTATCCTCCGAAAAGGTCACAACTTATCGGAAAAGTCATAACTCTTTCAAAATATCACACCAAAAGGTGGATGCTTTTAATATAATATAATATAAAATAAATAAATATAGTATATTATAAAATATAGAAGATATATAAATTTGATATTGTAAGTTTGGGGGTAAAATTAACATTTAAGTTAAATAGTACATTCTATATTAAATAAATAAATTAAAACCAATTTGTTGTTTGTGCAACAGAACATTATTGAACGGCATGCAAGTAGAAATTATTGCTGAAGTATATTTATGGCTATGGAAATGAGTAAATATTAATTATCTAATAAATCTTCTCATTTGAACTTGAGTTATTTCATTCTGTTTGTTGCATTATTTTTGTTGATTTGTGTAATTTACCCACAAGAAATATTCTAATTGCATAATATAACCATTCTCAAAATTTTCAATAATAGAAAATTTATAAGATTTGTAGTTTAAAATTGTGTGAAAAAACCCTCTATTTTAAAGAACAAAATACAGTATGAAAATATACTTATTACGCCTTATCGGATAAGTCACATCAATTTAGAAAAATCATAATTTTTTAAAAATATCATTACTCATGGAAAAAGTCACAACTCTATAAAAAACAACAATCATTCGAGAAAGTTGAAACCCATTAGTGTGAAAAAAGGTGTCACCTTTTAATATAATCTAGAACAAATAAATAAATATAATATAAAATATAGAATATATAGTAAATTGAGTATTTAAAGTTAAGGGTATTATAGTAATTAAAAATTCAAATTAGGAAGTTCATGCTTTTAAGATAGTATTAAATTAATTTTGACACATGCGCGTTATATTTGAGTTTCACACCATGTGGCACACTACTTTTAAAAATAATGTGAATATTATGATGTAAAAAAATTAAGTAAACAATAATAAAATAAATAATAAAGTATAAGTTCCTAAAAATAGTGGTTGCAATTTTTTTATGATTGCTACTGAATGTTAGTCAATCATAAAATTTCATAGTTACAACTTTAAATTGTAACATTCCAAAAAATTTTAAGTGAAGACTCACACCATTCTTTATTTGTTAATAGGATTGTACAGAGTGATTATTAATTTTTCTTTGGTGTTATGGTCAAATCTTGAGTGCAGGAATGATGTTGTATATGTATTAGGGTCATTAGAATCACGTAGAATAAACTTAAGTTGAAAGTGTTCTAACTGATTGAGTTTCAATATGAAATTTTACTTTGATCAACTTCAAATGGTCATAAATCTTAGCATATCAAATATTGGGTGGCCTGTAGACTATCTTAAATTCTTTGAGTTCTCTTTCCAATGTCGTCAAGTTTGCTTCATTTCGCGCTTGGAGTTAAAAGATATGTTTGTTTGAGTGAAGTCTTCTTTTTAAGGCACCTAAATAATTTTTAGAAGTGTAGTTTGGTTTTTCCTATCCCTCCTAATCCTAAGTCACGTTTTTTTTCAATCCAATTAAAGGTTTGGGCATCGTTAAAATGATTTTTCACATTTTTCTAATACCTAGAGGAATTAGAGTAAGGTTTCAAGAGGAGCAAAAGCTTGGGTTCAGGAGTCGTTCAAGTTTCCATTGATTTCACCAAGAACCTTTGTTCTTTCAAGATAAGTAAGGATTCTCACAGTGTTAGAGTTTTTCATCCAAATGCTCTATGTATCAATTTATTCAAGAAATTTTTGTATCTGAAAGATCCATTCGTAGTTCTTGACATTGAGTTAAATTCTTTAACGATGAAGACTTTGATTCTTTTGTTTTATGAATCTTTGGTAGATTTATGTTTCCAAAAGAATTTTATGAAAGTTCTCATGTATTCTTATTGGGTTTGCGATCAAGAATATTATATGAGATATGTTTCCAATTGCTAAACTAGGTGGGGTCCTAATTTTACCTTGAAAATTCATTGCGTTGTTGGGGCAGGGGTATGGGGTAGCGCAACATGACGCAACAGTGCGCCCCAAACCTGGGGCTGAAGTTTTGTTCCTGGCGTCCCGCACCAGCAGTGGTCAGGGGTCGCCTTGAAGATCCTTTCCATGTTTCACTGGCTAAATTTATCTTCTATGTAATTGCTCCTATAGGATCAATTTACCTTTAAGTATTCCTGGATGTTCTAATCATGTCTATTAATGCATATTCAAAACCAACGTGACTTTAAGAGATTTTATTTATTTGATTTTGAGTCCGTGAGTTACTAATTCTTTTTAAACTATATTCCTATTTATTGAAGTGTTATATGTTATGCATTAAGATTCTTGAGTTGATTCGTTCTTGTCTATAGTTCGGCATGAACCCTATAAATTTAGTATTCTTGAGATGAGTAGTATCGTTGAGTTCTGAGTATCGAGTTTCATATATTGTTATTTATATCTTTAGGTTTATTCATTCATGTCTATATTTCATCATGAACAATGCTTTAAATTGTGACTTTTGAGAATCTTTTAAAGTCAATTTTTGTTTATACGGAGTTTAAGAAAGAGTATAAGGGAGCTTAGTAGTTCTCATATATTTCATTTTTACATTGAAAAAAAACTATAATTCATGATTTATATGACAGTCGAGTATGTCATAAATGTATAGCAGTTTGCTATCTATATATGCTATCAATGTGACTTCCCGAGTCATCAATAATCATATCAGAGTAATTTTTTGTTTAAAACTCATTTTTTTGAAAGTAAAGCAGAGTCGATGTCACGCTCTAAGCCTAGACCCTGGGCAGAACTAGCACTTGAGAACCATTATTGACCCCAACCGAACCCTAGGACTACCTTTATTACTCAGCAGGAGATTTAAACACAAGAAATATAACTTACTCAATAACTTAAGAAATAACATCTTAGCGAAAAGGGCAACTCAAGAATTAAACATATACAACTAAAATGAATAAGACTAAAGACCTATAACTATCTATTTATGATGCCTATAAAACAAAGAAGGATGTCGGGACAAGACCTTCAATCATCGTAATAACTGAAAAACTACGAAGCAATGTAAAAAGAAACCCTTTGGAAAGCAATGAGGTTCACCAACCTACTCTGAGTGGTGAACCTAATCAATGATGCGTTGGATGTTAATTCTGGTAATCTGTATAAGCATCATAAGATGATGAAGGCCAAGTTGCATTAATATATTGAATGTATGAGTATCCGAATTGGAATTCTAAACAAAACATAGGTTTGAATAGAATATTAAAGAAACACTTATCTTTGCTTTACTCAATTCATGGATATTTCAACTCTATATAAAGCAATAAAACACATGCAATTTATAGAAAGCATTTAAAACAATAGAGAGCAACTTAGTTCATTAAAGAAAATTTGATAACAAACTCAACTTTACTCTTATAATAAAATAATATAGTTTATTTTTGAGATTGCGTAACAGAAAACCATCACTAGGAGACTAAGTCATAATATGTCTTGCCCACGCTACAAAAATTGTCCTATACTTTGCCGTCATATAAAATATCTTAACTAAGTGGATCCACTAGTTCATGCTAAAAAGTACTTAGGACTCATCTGAAAGTATGATCCTTTACTGCCCAGGATTGCCTACTTAGTTTATGGAGACTTGAGTTATCTGAACTCGCATCTCCATATCGGAGTTCAATACTACTCCCAGAATGTACTTAGCTCATATGTTTCAAAAAAAACTTTTTTATTTCATTTGAGGTAATTTCCCAAAATTTAGCTTAAAAGCTCTCTTGGAATTCGATGTTTTTATTTCTTGTTCAACTGTGAAAATATTTTAAAATCTAGTCCCCATATACTTCATTGAAGAAATGAGCTTCAATCTTTACTCGTTGCTTGAGTGATAAAACAAAGTTAAAACGTTTGCGAAAGACTTTTAAGAACTTCTCTTAATTTGCTTCTTAACTTTTAGACTTGCCTCTTAACTTTCCTTGAATTGAATTACGGATTCAAGATTCATGATCTCATATTTTTTAAACATAACTCAGAGTGTTCGAATCAACTAAAAACATAAGTACGTTGCTAAGAAATTAGTACGAAAAGATGAGAAAGAAATGGGAATAACTAGCGTCTCTAGCGCTCTGAAAGGCACGGGGCGCCAGCCCTTGAAATTCAGAGAGTGACTTAGGGTGCTCTGCCTAGTGTAGCACCCTAGAGGTCAACTTTCAGAGGCTTGTTTAGAGCGTGCTGAGAGCCGCGGTGCCCCTGCCTCTTCCCCAGATTTTGACGAACTTTCTCCTTCATTTTTCAACTCTAAATCCTCTAATTTCACTTGGTTATTTTTCTTAACACTTAGAATCTAATAATTCATGGATATGTGCATGATTTAACTCAAATTCACACCTAATTTACATGAATCAAACCAAGAAACTTCAACCACAAGAATTCAAATGAATTCACATCAAGAACTCATAGGAGTTACTTTCAAATCAATATAACTTAGCTAAATTGAATCAAGAATGCCGCATGGGTGAACTAAACCAACACTATGTGATATCACATACCTCATAGGGATCACCTCTTGATGAAATCCACCAGCGATTCTTGACAAACACGACGATTCTTTCTCCTGCTCCTCTTTTCTCTTCTCTCAAAATCCTAACTGTTTTTTCAAAAGCATAAACTATAAAACTTCATTTTAGACCCTTGATAATTACCAAAAAAGAAATTATTTAATAAGGTTAGGAAAATAAAAAACTATCCTTCCAAAATCCAGATTGGACTTTCCTTATCCAAACAACAAAACTTCTAAGGGTCATATCTCACTCATACGAACTCGGATTTGTAAAAACTCAATGTTGTTGGAAAGATTTTTCAAAGGTCTTTCCTACGATATCTGGAAACACACCTTACTCATCTTGATATAGGAGTTATTTTCATTTGAAGTTGACCAAAAACAGAACTTAACATAACAAATTTCTTGATTTTTTTACGTTATTCCCAAAAAAGACGATTCCCAATTCTTAACTTCTTCCTAGTTATTTCAACTTTCGAGATGTCACAATATCTCCCACTTGGGAACATTTATCCTCGAATGAGATTACTCTTATTATGTTAAGGTTGTAATATCAATTATACAATTCAAATACCCAACAAACACAATGCAGTAACAACATGCCAACTTATAAATTAAAGACTACTAAGAATAGTATTAGTACCTTTATTTGTAATTTCTCCATTTCAAAGATATATTAATATCTCTTCTTCATATCTTCCTCAGCTTCCTCAAAAAATTGGTTCCTCCAAAGAACATTGATTGATATTACATCTTTTATCCTCAACCTGCGAACCTGGTGATCTAAAATCTGAATCAGAATCTTCTGATATGATAAGCTATCCTTGATACCAAATACTTCAGTTGGCATGATAAGTGAAGGATTTCTCATACACTTCTTCAACATGGAGATATGAAATACCGGATGAACCACTGTCAATTTTTGGGGTAGCTCTAACCCATAAGCTACATTTCTACCCTTTTTTATATTCTTTAAGCGACAACATATCAGGGAGTAAGCTTTGCCTTTTTACTAAATCGCATAACACCCTTCATTTGTGAAACTTTTAGATTTGCCCAATCATCTACTTCAAACTCTAACTCCCTCCTCCTAACATCAGTATAGGATTTTTGATGACTCTGCGCTGTTTTAAACCTCTCTTGAATAACATTAACCTTTTCCAATAATATATTTACTTAAAAATGCGTAATATTCATTTTATATTATATAACTCAACAAGAAAGGACCATCAGTGCAATACTTAGTTGTACAATAAGTTGTGTAAATTTTTTAGTGTCCACATCTTCAAGTAAAAATGGGACGTTTTCTTAGATGTTGTATGTCTCTCCCTATCTTTTAACTTTAGTTAACTGCAAGGGCAAAATCAACTAATAAACTAAAGTTATAAGATATTTTTGACTTTTTTTTTTGTTGATTTTTAATTCGTTACTGGAAAGCACTCCAATTTGACCTCTTTATAATAGGGAAATTTTTTAAAATGTCAATATTTTAACATTTAAGAGGGCTCAATAGCAACACTTTCAATATTTAGTAGAAATGTCAAATTTTAGTTTGTTATGTATCTTATTTATGTTTTTATTATTTATTTTTATTTAAAGAATATAATTATTTAATAACAAAAGGGAGAAAACCAAGGGAGAGAATATTAATTGTATACATAGGATTTTAAATACAAATTGAGAAACGATACAAAATTCTTAATTTTTTTTATATATATAAAAAGAAACTAATAGGATTATGGTCTTCATGTAAATAATATACATATCTAGTTAGTATACATTTGGGATGGATTTAATTAGGAACAAATACAAGATTCATAACTATACAACATGAGATTTTGAATAAATATAAATATTTATGGCATACATACTAATTTGAATATTAATTGAAAAAGGATATAAAATTGTAAGAAAAAATTACAAATACAAATATATAAAAATTTCGAAGCATACAACACAAATCTAACAAAAGTTCATTAATAATATTTGAAATGTCGTAGTCATGTAAAAAGTATTCATAAATTATTGAATATCTACTAATTTGAAAAAAACAATACATCATCAAAATTTACAAAAATTGACCCTAAAATACAATAATAAAATAACAATTGAATACAAATACAAACTAATAAATATTGCACAATGTACATAACAAGAAATTTAGAAATATATTCAGTACACAATGTTGAACAAATTGTTATTGAACTTCAACTCAACATGCAAAAATCTAAACATGTAAAAAATATTTAAATACCTCTTCATCAACAATTTGGTCTTCGTCGTCATTTTCTTGTACCCTACGAGTTAGGTTTTCAATCTGAATTTGATGAAGACTTTATTCTTGTCGTCTCTCTTCCCTAATTTTAGAAGCAGATCTTATAATATCCGCTATTTCTTGAGTTGTACATATATTAAATGATGCAAAATCACTAGAAACCATTTTACTAAGATGAATAGTGTCTCTTACAATCATTCTTTGAAGAGTGTTTTATAGTTTTAAACGAGAATAATCCTACTTTCACCAATGATTTAAACAACAATAAAATCAAAAAATAAATCTAAAAAAAAAAGATAACGGTGATAATACCTTAATTAGAGGAGTTTGTGTAAATCCAGATTTTGAAGATAAAAAAAATATTTCGGTAGAAGATAATAAAAAAATTTAAGTTGAAGAGAAGAAGAATTTGAAGGTTGAACAGGAATATTAACATGAAAATATGGAGATAAAGAATTTTATTTTTTTTACTTATCGGATAAATATGGAAGAGATAGATTGGGGGGGGGGGGGAATTTACTGATTTTGATTTATTTAAAATTAAAATAATTTAGGAAATGTCATGTACTCATGACAATTGCATTTAAAGAAATGAAAAATAAGTTGGATATGTCCAACATGACAATTAACGCTTATAAGGGCATATTTGGACCAAAAGATGGACTGGTATAGCATATTTAACCCTTTTCCCTTTTAAAAAACTATATTATTTTTGTTCATTTATTGTTCAATTACATTCAATATTTTTTTATCTATTAAAATTTAAACCGTATGACATTATTTATATAGTAAAATTTTCATAATTTGACCTCTTGTAATATTCTTTATAATTAATTTGTTTTTCTTGCTTCTTTACTTTTATCCTTTTTTTCAGTTGAATAAACAAGTGATGACGGTAATGAATTTGCTTGATGGTGAGAATTGAACTTTCCATTTCTCAAAAATAATTTTGGAAATATTTTATATATCTAAGAAATTATATTAAATTTACTTGTTAGTTTAGTCGTATATGATTCTTGGTGTTATTTCATAATAATTTGCAATATTTACTGGTTATGGTGTGTCGACGATAGGTTTAGCCTTTATCTCAGTAGCATCTTGACCTTGGAGTTGCTTCAGGTCATATCAAACATTCTGTAGTTTTTTGGAGCATGCTAATTTCAATCTCTATATTTTCTGGATAATGGAACTAATTTAGTCGAGTACGTGCAAGCTATCTTAAATACCCAAATTAACTTAAATATGAAATGACAACTTAAAAGTAATGAAGTTTCTAATAGGTAAGGTTGTTGTTGCTCTATTCAGTTAATTAATGTTATCTTTTTTGGTCTCACAGTTTACTGATAGCAGGTAACTTGTTAGAGTCAAAGTGGTAAGCTGTTATAAGGTGTTCTTAAAAGATACCAAAGGTATGTTTATAATTTTTTCACAGTAGATGGCAAACAATAAAGCATTTGACTTATTAACTCTTGATTTTCACCACCTTCTATGCTTTTCTTTTCCGAATGGAGGTATACTGGCACTAATATTTGATTCACACGCAGAGGATCGATGTTGGGAACAAGAATGTCTATTGGAATTAGCTCATTCTTATACAGGTATTGTCGTTTGTTTTTGTCAAAAACTGGAAAAAACAGTTATGAACATTTTGCCTGCACCATCTTTGTTCTAAATACTACTCACTGATATTTATTTTTAACTTTCATCTTATTTTCATTTACTTTTATTTGATTGATGTTTATTCATTTCTGAAAGGTATTCCAAAACTTTTCTTTATGTTGTTCTCGAACTTCTTCACTGTGCTTGTGATGAATTGGAAACTGCACAAGCATCATCAATGATTTTGAGTATTTTGTCCAAGTAATATATTTATATCTTTTTCACATTGTAGTTAAACAATTTTGTACTATGTAGCCTCTCAAAACAGATTGCTTCGTCTCTAAAAAATCTTGAAGGTTTCTGAGTTTTGTGGGTTGTAACCTTCACCAAGAAAGAAAAATTGTCCGGAGAGGATGATGTTGTTGCTTTTCCCGCTGCTGAGACTCCTGTTCCAGCATTTGGAGAGCCCATGGATATCATTACTGCTCTGCAGCTGGTGCTCAGAAAGTCTAAATCTCTTGGACGACTTGCTCGAGGACTTCATGAAGGTGCTAAGGTCATTGAGAAGCATGTTGCACAGCTTTGTGTACTTGAGGATCCTGAGGCTATCTTTTTCTATATTTATTTTTACTTGCATTAGAATTTTCTAAACAAGTTATTTTTCTGACTTCCAATTTTGTTTTCCCATCAAGTAGGATCATCTAACACTTGGTTGAAGTGCCCACTTGAAAAAAAGATGTATACAGAATTGTATATATTTATATCTTGGTTACATTGTAGCTAAAAAGTTTTTACTATCTAACATGTATATAGAAGTTTTTTTGTTGATGATAATGAAAGTTATATGTTCTACCCATGATAATTATTTTTAATGAATTTTCTCACAAAAATGGATTGTGTTCGTATTCGATGAGCATTTTTGGTAGTCATTCTTTTGTGTTATTTTGTATCTGTATTCACAATTCTTAAAAGATGTCCTTCAGTGTAAACTAAAGTACACATCAACCATTATACATATATGTAGAAGTTGCCAGTGTCAAATCTTATTAAGATATATAAGCTATGCAGTTTAACTTTTATGTTTCTTCATGGGTTACATATTTATTTCTCTTTTCATTATTTACAGTGATCCTTCATCACTAAATAACTATGAAAAACATCTTATTATTGATTAAAAATATTGGCGCGGGCCTCCATCTAGTAAACATATAATTGAATAAGCTGTCGTAAATGTTGTCGTTTATTTTTCCTTCTTCTTTTTACTAAAATTCAAAATTTTTATTATCCTTGTATTTGTGGCATGACTAATATTTTAAAATATATTAAATTATCTAAATCTATAGAAAATAGAAATTACTAAATTTTAAAAAATATATTTTTTTAATCTTGAAAAGATATATTGTTTTTATTTGGATAAATTAAGGAAAATAATTAATAGAGATGAGTTTTTATTCATTGAAAAAGAAAATGACACATAATAGGTATTTTTGAAAAAAAAAGGGAGGGTTGTTAGTTGCATGGGTATAAGTGAGGCAAAAAGGTGGATGAAAAGGTAGTTTTAGACCAAAAAGATGAGTAAAAGGGTAATTTTAGACCAAAAGATGGATTTAGGATATTTTTAGACCTTTCCTACAGTTCGGGGGTATTTTTGGCCTCCTTCTGTAACTAATATTTAATTATTTTCATAGCCATAAATATACTTTTGCAGCAACTTTTACATGAGAAGAAGTTCAATGATTTTTTGTTGCACAATCTACAACTTGTTTGAAGAGCCCAAAGTAGATATAGGATATATTCTATATACTAAAATCAAAATTTCTTCTAACTTTTTGGTCTTAAAGATGCACCCCATCCACAAGAAAAGAATGTATTATATTAAAAGGTATAAAAACAAATGTACAACAACAAAAATTGGAAACAGAGGGTTGTGACTTTTCCGAAGCATTGAGGCATTTTCGAAGTGTTGCAACTTTTTAAAGTCTTCTTTTTCATTAAACGTGCAATTTAATATATTTTTTATATTTATATTATATTATATTTATGAAAGAAGACACTATTACTTATTGAATGATTACGACTTTTTGAAAGAGTTGTGACATTTTCGCAGATTGTGACTCATATGATAAGAAATAATATGCCCATGCTAATACCACACTTTTTTTAAAACTATAAATTGATGGTTTCTCACATTTTAAAACTATGTTTTTATGTTTTCTATTCTCTTTTTAAAAATTCAAGTTTTATTTACAAACGTTACCTATTTTAAAGTTTAATGAAATTTAAACACTCCTTAAGATGAATGTTATATTAATCTAATACTCTAATTATAAATATCCAATTTATTCTATCTTCAATATTTTCTATCAATATTTTTATATTAAATTTATTTTAAAAGTAAGAACTCCAAAAATATAATAATTACTATGTTATGTACTATAGTGAAGGGAGTAGAAAATATATTTATGTCACCACCAGAGCTTACACTCTGGACGTGGACGACACTCGAGATCATGTTGGCGCTAACGCGAACTCTCATCTTGAACGAATACAAGCAGAAGATTAACTCAAGCACATATAAGCATCAATTGAAAGAAACATTTAAAAAAAGTTCACTGAATATCAAAACTTCGTTGAATATACTCGGCTTTGAAACATAAGCTTTAAATAAAACAAGTGAAATTGAAATACGCTCCAAATGTTTCTATCTACGAAGCCTTTACTATACAAAGATGAGTATCGAGACAATACCCACGGCTCCTTAAAGGAACTACTACTACCAACCCATAAAACTGGAGTCCTCCAAAAGCAAGGAGGTCCTATTAAAAAGTTGACGAGCAGATGAAATGATCCAAACAAACTCTTGTTGAGGATTCTTAGAACTTGTATCTACATCATTAAAAGATGCAAGACGAATGACATCAGAACATTGAATGTATGTGGATTTAATACAGCTGAATAACTAATAACTAAATGAAAGGACTATAGTAGATATAAGTATATACTCAATTGAATGTACAAAATGAAAGAAGTTACATTATTATAATTTTACAAAAATTACTTACTCTTCTCTGAACTCAATATATTAAGTAATATAATAAAAGCACACATTTAAATCTATTTGGGAGATTCTATACATGGAAATCATCACTTTGGGTTACGTGATGATACAACATCTAACTCACACTAACAAAACGGTCTTATACCTTGACGAGGTATAGAACACATCAACTAAGTGGATACACTAAGCTCTGAAGGAACTAAGGATTCATGTAAAAAGTATAATTCATTACCCATGTTGGTATACATGGTTTATGAAGATTTTGAGTCTTTTTAACTCATTCTCGTATCGATGTTCAATACTACTTCCAAATTATATGATCATCCTCAAATGTATTTAACATGCTCTTTCTCTATTTTGAGGTAATTACTCAAAATAACCTTTTAAAAGAGGTAATTCTCTGAAATATCTCTGAAATCATAAACTCTTTTAGAAATCAAAGTTCCTCTTTCTCAATATAAAAGTAATACATTTGGGAATCAATAAGTTCCCTTAAACTATGCTAAAAAATTCTTTAAACTCTACTCAAATGTAACATCCCACAAGTAGAAATAACTAGGAAGAAGTTAATAATTTGAAATAGTCAATTTTGGAAAAAATGTACATAAATCTCGAAATTTTTTAAGTATGTTAAGTTGAGTTTTTAGTCAACTTCAAATGACGATAACTCATAGATCAGGATGAGTTAGGTGTATTTCCAGATATTGTAGGAAATATTTTTGAATAATATTCCCAACGCCGCCGAGTTTGTTCGCCGAGTTTGTATGAGGGATATATGACCCTTGGATGTTGGGATGTGTAAATAAGGTAAGCCCAATACAGATTTTAGAAGGGTAGTTTGGTCTTTTTCTTAACATAATTTTTTAATTTTGTTTTTGGTAATTATATAAGGGTCTAAACCCAAGTTTGTTAGCTTACGGTTTTGTAAAAAGAGTTAGGGTTTTGAGAGAAGAGAAAAGAAGATAAAAAGGAGAAGGAGCAAGAATCATCGAGTTAGTCTAGAATCACTTGTGGATTTCATCAAGGGTTAATATCTAGGATGTATGTGAGATCACATTACGTTGGATTAGTTCACCCACACACCAATCATGATTCAATTCAGCGAACTTGATTTGATTTGAAAGTAAATCCTATGAGTTCTTGATGTAAATTCGTTTGAATTCTTGTGGTTGAAATTCTTGAGTTTGATTATGTAAATTAGGTGTGAATTTGAGTTAATTCCTTCTAGTATTGATGAATTAGTCAATTCTAAGTGTTTGGAAAAATAATCAAGTAAAATTAAAGGGTTTAGAGTTGAAAAACGAAGGTGAAGTTCGTCAAAAATCTGGGGAAGAGGGTGAGCGCCCCACAAAGCAACCTCTGAAAGTTGAACACCGGACCACCATGCCAGACAAAGTGCCCCCAGTAAATATCAGAATTTCAAGGGCTGGCACCCACACCTTTCAGAGCGCCAGGGACGTCAATTCTTCCCATTTCTTCCCCACATTCCATACTAGTTCCTTAGCAACACACCTATGTTTTCTAGTTGATTACAACACTGTAAGTTACCTCTAAAAATCATGAAATCATTAATAAACATGAGATCATGATTCTTGAATTCATTATTTAACTCAAGGAAAGATAAGTGTCGTGTCTAGAATTTAAAAAACAAGTCAAGATAATTTTTTAAATGTTTTCAAAAGTTTTTTGAAAAAAATTTATCTTTTTTTTAATACATAAAGTCAAAGTTAAGTAAAAAGTAAAGATTGATGTTCATTTCTCCAAAGTAGTATATGGGGAATTTAAAATATTTTCACATTTGAATAAGAAAGGGAAACACCGATTTCTAAGAGAGATATTAAATTAAGTTTTGAGTAGTTATCTCAAATAAATGAAATAAGTTTTGTTTCAAAACACATGAGCTAAGTATATTTTGGGAGTATTCAGATAATTCAAGTCTCGATAAACCATGTAACCATCATTGGTAGTAAATGATCATAACATTTAAATGAATCCTAAGTGCTATTTAGCATAGTCTAGTGGATCCACTTAGTTAAAAATTTTAATATTATGTTTAAGTATAGGACAATTTTGTCAGCGTAGACAAGACATTGTATCACCACTCAGGCTCATAGTGGTGGTTGTCGGTTAGAAAATCTCCCATAGAAACTATATTACTTTATTATATAAGTAAAGTTGAGTTTGTTATCTTAATTTTTAACAACCTAAGTATCTTACTACATTTTAAGAAGCTTTCTATATATTACACGTGTTTTATAGATTTATATTGTGTTGAGTTATCCATGAGTTAAGTAAATCCAAGGTAAGTGTTTCTTTCAAACTCTTTTCAAGCCTATGTATGTTTAACATTCCAACTCGCATACTTGTACATTCAATGTACTGATGCAGTTGACCTGCATTGTCTTATGATGCAAGCATACGTAACAAGGATCAACATCCACCACCTCGTAGATCAGGTTGAACATTCAGAGTCACGGTGATCCTCCTTGCTTTCCAGAGGGCTTCTTTTTACATTGCTTAATAGTTTTCAATTTTAGGATGATCAGACGTCCTATGTAACATCCCTCTTTATTTAAGAGGCTTCATAGACATATAATTATAGTTTTTTTGTCTTATTCATTTTAGTTGTATAAGTTTAAGAATTGAGTGACTATTTTTGCTAAGATATTATTTCTTAAGTTTTTGAATGAGTGATATTTCTTGTGTTTAATTCTTCCACTGAGTAAGTAAGCAAGGCCAAAGGTTCGTTTGGGTAAAAATAGTTCTTGAGTGCCAATCCCGCCCAGAGTGTATGCTCGAGGCATAAAAAACATGATATTAGAGAATATAGTTGAAGAGTCCTCAAAAGTATATAAAGTCGTCCATGTAGAGTCCTAGTAATTGGTGTAAAGCACGCCGTGCCACCTCTATAATTAGGAGATTGGAATACATAGGAAAATATTTCCACTTATTTCATACTCACCTAGTGCGTTAGAGTTTTTATTTAAAAAGTTTCTTTTTTAACTCATTCATGTCCATAAATGATTGTCAGTTGGGATGTTTTTGAGAGTATTTTCATGGGGTGTTTCTTTCCTTGTTAGACAGGAGAAGAGAAGAGATGGTTGCTGACATGAGGAGCAGGGTGAGTTTATTCATTGTTGGTTGCCTCGTCTGTCAAATAAGGGAAGTATGAAAACCATTCTAATAGGTGACATAGGCACAACAAGGATGATTATCCAACTGCAACAATTTGAGGGATATGGAAGAGTTTAAGAAAAGTATTTTATAGATCAAGGAAAGAATCTTAGTAGCAAAAGAGTAATGTGAAACGGTCTTCATTCAAACACAAGCAGAATGGACATTCTCTAATATTTACTATTGCACCTACACCATGGAAAAAAATCTGAGTATGATAGTCAGAGTTCCCAACACATCAGAGCTAGACCTACAGAGTGTTAGGGTACTGTGTCAAAAGAAGGTAACCATGATCTTGCATATGCTAAGTGTGGTAGAATCTATCATGGTAACTTTTGCGATGGATTGACAA
The DNA here is from genome assembly GCA_027704765.1 of Solanum habrochaites. Lineage (NCBI taxonomy): Eukaryota > Viridiplantae > Streptophyta > Magnoliopsida > Solanales > Solanaceae > Solanum > Solanum habrochaites. Next base: position 45,911,088 of record JAKWJA010002492.1, read on the forward strand.
GTTGTTTCAAGAGGGTCACTTCCTGAAGGAGTGATCTAAGAATTGAAAAGGTAATGTAAATCAGGGTAATAGAGCTCAATATTCATCAGTTTCTCCACTAGAGAGGGATATACTAGATGAGCTACTTCTAATACTGGAAGTGAATCAAACCGCCTTTATGCGATCAATTGTCGCCAAGAGCAAGAGTACTCACCAGATGTTGTCACTGGTATGATTAAAGTCTTTACTCTTAATGGTAATGATTTTCTAGACCCAAAATCAAGTTTATCCTTTGTGACTTCCTATGTTGAAATAAGTTTATTTCTTCATGAAAACTCCCTGAACCCTTTTGTATTTCTACACATGTTGGGGAGTCTATTCTAGATGAGTGAGTACATCGTAATTGTGTTATTTCCATCAACTACAAGGAAACCATGACTGATTTAATTGAGTTAGACATTGTAGATTTTGATGTCATTCTAGATATTGACTGACTCCATGCCTATTATGCTCAGTTGATTGTAGGACTAAAGTTTTCAAGTTTCAGTATCAAAATGAGCTAGTGTTAGAGTGGAAAAGTAGTTCATCAAAGCCTAAGAGTAATTTTATCTCGTACCTTGCGGCGAGAAAGACAGTTTCCAAGGGTTGTGTCTATCACTTAGTCCGACTTAATGACTCTAATGTTGAGATACCTCTCATTCAGTTAGTTTCAATGGTGAAAGAGTTTCCATAAGTCTTTCTAGATGATCTACTTAAAGTCCCTCCTGAGAGAGAAGTAAATCCCACCATAGAAATTCTTCCAGATATTCTTTCTATCTCTATTCCGAAATATAGAATAGCATAAGCACACTTGAAAGATATTAAAGAACCATTGAAAGATCTCTTTTGTAAAGGTTTCATTCGACCAAGTGTCTCACCTTGGGGCGCTCCACTCTTATTCGACCAACTGTCTCACCTTGGGATGCTCCAGTATGTTTTGTGAGAAAAAAATGGTTTCCTTAGGAAGTGTATAAATTACCGCCACTTTAACAAGATTACCATCAAGAATAAGTATCCTCTTTCGAGAATTGATGATCTTTACAATCAGCTTTAGGGTGCTACATGTTTCTCTAAGATAGATCTCAGATCGGGCTACCATCTGTTGAGTGTAAGGGAATGTGACATTCCAAACACAACATTAAAGACCAGTTATAGTCATTATGATTTGCTAGTTATGTCCTTTGGTTTGACTAATGCATTTGCAACATTCATGGATCTTATGAATAGGATATTCAAGCCTTATTTAAATATATTTGTTATCGTCTTCATTGATGACATACTAATCTATTCGAAGAATGAAGAAGATCATGCTATCCATATCAGAGTAGTCCTTCTGACTTTAAAATAAAGATTTATATGCTAAGTTTTCAAAATGTGAGTTTTGACTCAAGTCTGTGGCTTTCTAGGGCCACATAGTTTCTGGTGATGGAATCAATGTTGATATGCAGAAAAATAGAGGCATTGCAGAGTTGTCCTAGCCCCACATATCCAAATGATATTAGAAGTTTCTTCGGTTTGGTAATGGCTATTATAGAAGGTTCATAGAGGGGTTATCGTCTATTTTATGCCCTCTTACCAAGTTGACTTAGAAGACAATGAAATTTGAATGGTATGAAGCTTGTGAGAAAAACATTCAGGAATTGAAAAAGAGGTTGAATACTGTCTCACTCTTGACCTTACTTGAAGGAATGTAGAGCTTTGTTATTTATTGTGATGCATCTAGAGTTGGTTTGTAGTGTGTGCTAATGCAACATCGAAAGGTTCAGAATTACTCCTCCAGACAGTTGAAAGTTCATGAGAAGAACTACCCTATCCATGATCTAGAGTTGGATGCCGTAGTATTTGATTTCAAAATATGGTCCATTATTTTTATGATATTCATTTGGATGTGTTCACCGATCACAATAGTCTTCAGTATGTGTGTACTCTACTTGAACTTAATCTCAGACAAAAGAGATGGTTATAATTACTTAAGTATTCTGACATGAGTATTTTTATCACCCTAGTATGACTAATATGGTTGCTGATGCCTTGAGTAGGTTGTCTACGGGTAGTACCACCCACTTTGAGGAAAAGAAGAAACAACTAGATGAGATGTGCATAGACTTGTGCGCCTAAAAGTTTGTTTAGTGGATTCCACAAAAGAAGAAGTAATAAAAATGAATAGGGTTGAATCATCTTTAGTGTAAAAAGTAAAATAGAAGCAAAACCAAGACACTATTTTGCCTGGATTGAAAGAAAATGTTCATAACTATAAAGTAATGGATTTTGAACGAGGGGGAGATAGTGTATTGAGCTATGAAGGTCTATTGTATATAGCTAAGGTCTATTGTGTGTATCAAGGATGGATGAACTCCACGAAACAATCATAGAGAAATCTCATAACTCCATATATTCCATTCATCCAGGTTCAACAAAGATGTATAGTAACTTGAGAAAATTTTAGGGTGAAGTAGTATGAAGAAGGCCATTGCAGAATTTATTACCAATTGACCGAATTGTCAACAAGTTAAAGTGGAGACCAAATTCCTGGTGATTTGGCTAAAAATATAGAACTTCTGAAATAAAAGTGGGAGATGATTAAATATGGATTTCATTAAATGTTTAGAAAGGTATCACAGGAAGCATGATTCTATTTGGGTGATTGTTTATAGAATGACAAATCATCCCACTTTTCCCCGGTAAAGACTACCCATTCAACATAGGATTATGCCAAGTAATAGATTCAAGAAGTTGTAAGACTTCGTGGGGTTTCGGTCTCTATTAATTCCGAGACAGGTGTAAAATTTATTGTACTGTTTTGGATGTCATTCAAAAAACTCTTGGGTTCAAAGGTGAACTTAAGTACAACCGTTTATCCTTAGGAAAATGGCAAGTAGAGCGCACTATTAAGACCTTAGAGGATATGCTGAGGGATTGTGTGATTGTCTTCAAATGTAATTGGGATGATCACATAACTCTCATCAAATTTTCTTACAACAATAGTAACATTTTAGCATCCAAATGGCTCCTTATGAAGCTCTATGTGGGAGAAGGTGAAAATATCCTATTGGATAACATGATGTTGGTAAAGCTGGGTAGGACAAGATTTAGTTCATCAAGCTATGGAGAAGGTGAAAGTTATTCATCTAGATTGAAAACAACGCATAGTCAGAAATGGTATATTGATGTTTGGATGAGGGAGTTAGAGTTTGAAGTAGATGATTTGGCATACTTAAAAGTATCACCTAAGAAGGGTGTTATGCGATTTGGTAAGAAGGTAAAGCTTAGTCCCCGGTATATTGACCCTTAAAAAATATCAAAAAGGGTTGGTAATGTAGCTTATGAGTTAGATCTACCCCAAGAGTTGGCAGTGGTTTGTCCGGTAGTGCACATCTCCATGTTGAATAAGTGCATGGAATATCCTTCATTTATCATACCAACTAAAGAAATTGGTATCAAGGATAGCTTATCTTATGAGGAGATTCTGGTTTAGAGTTTAGATCGCCAATTTTTAAAGTTGAGGGTAAAAAAGTTAACATTAGTCAACGTTCTGTGCAGGAACTAATATGTTTAAGAATCTACTTGGGAAGCTGAGGAAGATATGAAGATGAGATATCCACATTTCTTTGAAACTAGATAAACTACATATAGAGGTACTAATTCTCCTCTTAGTACTCTATAATTTATAAGTTGGCATGTTGTTACTGAATTGTGTTTGTTGGGTGTTTGAATTGAATGATTGATATTAAAACCTTAGCCTGGTAAGATTAATTTCATTCGATGATGAATGTTTCCAAGGGAGAGATATTGTAACATCTCGCAAGTTGAAATAACTAGAATGACGTTAAGAACTGTAAATAGTCATTTTTGGAAAGAATATAAAAAAATCTAGATATTATTTAAGTATGTTAAGTTGAGTTTTTGGTAAAAAAAATGTAGATATTAGATGTGTTTCAAGATTTTGTAGGAAATACCTTTGAATAATCTTTCCAAAACTAGGAGTTTGCGCGATTCTGAGTTCGTATAAGTGAGATATGACCCTTGGAAGTTGGGTTGTTTGACTAAGAAAAGTCTAGTCCAAATTTTGGAAGGGTATTTTGGTCTTTTCCTTACCCTATATTTCAATTTCGTTTTTGGAAATCATCTAAGTTTCTAAATTGAAGTTGATCAGTTTATGTTCCTTATGAAAAGTGTTAGGGTTTTGAGAGAAGAGAAAAGAAGAAGAAAAATTAGAAGGAGAAATAGTTGTTGATTTTGTCAAGGGGTGATCCGTACGAGGTATGTGAGATCACATAGAGTTGGTTTAGTTTATTTACACACCAATAATGATTCAATTCGGCGAAGTTATATTGATTTGAAAGTAAATCATATGAGTTCTTGACGTAAATTCGTCTAAATTATTGTGGTTGAAGTTTCTTGAGTTTGATTTATGTTAATTAGGTGTGAATTCGAGTTAAATCCTGCACATATTGATGTATTAGTCGATTCGAAGTATTTGGGAAAAGAACCAGGTGAAATTTATATATATATAGGGGTTAATCATTTTGTTTTCATTTTATAAGACATCTTCAGTTACGAAAATATAAAAATGTCGTAAAACGAAAAGTAAGTTTGAAAAAGACTACAAAATAAGTTTTAGCATGTCAGTAAAACTTCTTAAATCGAACAACGATAATTTACTAGTATATATAATTTAATATAAAATTAAGTCAAACAAGGTTTCTTAAAGAGAGAAATATTTGAGGAGACGAACCACAACTTACAACAAGGACTAGATTCCTTAAGAACAATATCTATTTATCTATGATGTAAATGGTTAAGCATAGAGAACTACAAAGCTATACTTTTTGAATTCCCACAATAAAATCACTGGTAGAAACATTACTAGAATACACATATGTCGAAATAAATAGTTGGTAGAGAGGGGAGAAAGATTAAATCCTCTTTTAATTTTTCATACTATTAGGTGGAAGCAGTAACTCTTTGGAGTTATTCAAAATCTATGAGAGTATCTTCATTCATGTCCACCTCCTTTTTACCATCACATTTTTCCTCCACAGATGCAATCATCGTTTTATTTTTGCTCCATATTTCAAGTGGAGGCATAGTTGCGATAATTGGAGAAGCAGTAACACTTGAACGCTTAACACACTAGGATGAAAAGTTTGATGCACTTAAGGATTGTGTTTTGGGCACAATGTTTATGCCTTTTGGAAGCTTGAATTTTTAATTACTGTTTCAACTAGCAAGATTATTATGGTTCGTGGGTGGATCATGATTATGTTCATCGGAATAGGACACCAAGAAAATTTTCTCATCCATTGGGCTTTTCTCAATTCTTTTCTTAGCTTTGCAAGTTTTGATGTGCTGCACTTATAATAATTCTTGTTATGTCGTACACACATAATAATAATCAGGTTTAGTCAAATATTGCATGTGTATATACCATTAATAATTTTACAATTTATTGTTATTAAAATTGAGAACAGAAGGGAACATGACATTATATGAATTAAAAAAATGGTAAAGAGACCAAACCTTGGAAACGGTTAATCTTTGATATGCTTATGACCGTACTTACGCCATGTCCATATATCATTTGTGAGTTCCTCTTGCAATAATTCATAGTTAATACTTATCGACTGATTATTCCTAATTTCAAATCCAAAGTACTAAAATTAAAAATATGAACATATACACCTAAAATGTAATAAAATGAGTGATTTCCTCGTTCTAGTTTGTATCAAAGGAGTCTTCATTGAAAAAGTGAAATTAGGATAACTTTTAGACCCTACATTGACATGCTGTAGATCAATCCATTCTTTTGGTGTTGTAGTTGTTTATTCCTGACACGTTACTATTGTTGGTAATGGAGGAAAAGAGATTTGTTTGATAAAATGAGATGGTTGAATTTGATGTAAGTACAACTGTTGGCTACCATTTTTTCTTATCATCATGACCTGATCATCTGGTTTTTCCTGGTAAGCATTTGGGAAATCTAAAGAGAAAATTTTAGTTAAGCCATTATAAATAGTCATGCTAGGAGATAAAAGTGCGTCAAAAGAATTCAAAAGATCATCTAGATGACTCTCAAAGTCTAACTTAGGAGCTACACCATTATTAGGTCTATTAATATTACAACTTCTTACTACCGCACCTATATCCCAATCATCATCCTGCATTTTAGATCTTTATAAAATGGTATCTAGTTAAATGAGAAAAATAAAAATGATCATATAAAAGAAAGTAATGTTGTTTTCATCTAAAAGCAGAGAGGAAATAATGTATCCAAAGAGGAGGTTGGCTTATGGAGGAGTTGATGAGCAATAGTAACACATTAGTAGTTAGGACATGATATATCAAAGGCTGGGATAAAAAAAAGTGACTCAATTTCACAAATATATAGAGAAACATAAAGGGGTATGTGCCTAGCCATCATATCCACATTTAGTTTGCAGTTAATGCGCAATAATTCTTTTTTTCCTATTTTAGACTGAGTGGATCAATGAAAAAAGGGAAGTCAAAGATAATTACATGTGCCTGCATAAACTCTATTCAAGGGTTACTTCATTATAATTAATACTCCGTTAATTGTTCATGGTTCCCACAACCCTAGTTGTGGATTTATCTACTAATGCTTGACAGAATACAATTCATTATTGGGTGAAAAAGAACTCATGAAATTACAAGTAGAATTGATGAAAAATAGAAATCTTCAATTCAAATTCAATGTTAAACTTGAATAAAATGAATTCCGGAAAGTTAATTGCTAAGATTTTACAAATTACTTCCACAAAGAACAAAAACAAAACCATACAATTATGTCTAACCCCAAAAGAGAGGTTTACAACTCCTATTTATAGTTAACAAGTCCAACATCAAGTGGAAACAAAATAAGGAAATAAGCTCTCTAGATGCGGTTTAAATAAACATTTCAACCCACAGAGTTTGGGTCGACCCACGATTCATGGGTCCCTTTTGTGGCTCCACACTTAGATAAATTCATCATGTACGGGAACCTTCAACTTTCAGACACTCCTTGACAGATGTGTAGGACAGAACATGGGTTGACCTAAAACCTTTGGGCTTGCTCCAGGTTCCACGCTGGTCAGACTTCCCTGACGTTCCACCTATAATTTGTCACCACGGTCTGTAGACTGGTCTACGGTCCATCCTTTTACTATGTGGGCTTATTATTTAAACTCATAATCATACTAGGACCTACGTATGACTATCAACTGCCCGCCATTGGACCTACCGTCTGTGGGTGGCTTCGTTAGTGGCCAATGATTCACTTTTCAGCTCACGTCTTTATCAACCACGTCCAACCCTATGTCCTGCAAACATTATACATAAACATTAATTTTAATGAAACATACACCTAGACACACAAAAAATCTAGGTGATACGCATAGAAAATACCGTAAAATCACGGTACATCAACACCCTCAACTTAAACTTGTTGTTTGTTTCAAGCGACACATCAAAACTCTAAACGACACTTATGTGTAAGCAAACATTCAAACATCAAGCAATCACATACTTTATAAATCAATTCTATTACATTAGTGCAAATCTTTTAATACAGATTCAACAATATAATTAATGAAGATCAGAACATGACATAACTTGGCCAATCGACACCACAACATACATTTTTCACAATCACGAAAGTACAAGTTCTCCAACAATGTAACTAGTGCTCTCACTTCAAAAGAAATCTTTTTTTTTCACACAGAAGATATGAATTTGAGTTATATTTTAAATTAGACACCCTCAACATAGGATTTTGTCCTAAGTCAAGGTGCATGTGTCCAAGTAGGGACCGGGGCAAAAACAATAATCTTAGGGAAGGTTAGTGAGGTGCATTGAAAGAAGTGGAATACATTAGTCTCAAATCGTTGGGTAAATTGGAACATTTGTTTCTTTGGCTTGGATCATTTTAGGCTTGAGTGGACTTATTAGAAAAAAAGGGCCTATGATCATTTCCCAACTTCTAGCCTAGATTATCTTAGCAAGAGCAGCAGAGCAAGTTCTAGATTTCCACACAATGAACGTTAAAACTTTTCCCACACACTTGGCACATTGTTTCATGAGGTCAAATTCGTTCCATATAATGTCATATTGAGATCCAACAAATTTGATTCATCAATCCTATAGATCTAAAACATTTGAAAACTTTTCGACAGCTATCGACTTTATACAATTTATGCCATCATGCTTTTATTTTTTCTTAATTCTACACATTCATACCTAAACAAAATGGTTCAACATAAAAGAAAACAATCATTTGGGGGAAAACACAGGCAAGAAAACTCCAAAGGAGGATTATGAGTTGAGTTACTAAAACTTCACCCTATCACTCTCTATACCCCACCCCAACAAAATAAGGTGTAATTTCTCTCAATGCACAAAAAAAATAAAGCATATGGTGAAGCAAACCATGACGCATATGCGGCGAATAACTCTCAAGAAGCGGGTGGGTCCATCTTCCCAGAGCCCTATGAATCAACAATAGGGTTTAAATTAGTAGCACCTCACCAACAAAAGTAACACCCTCATTAATACTCAAACTGGAAGATGTGTCAAAACCTATTTACCAGACCTGATCCTGTCTTGTATCCTCATCAAGTATGCATGCCCTCAGAGCCTCCTCAATATGCTTGCACTCCTTGTTCTTCAATCTCCGAGTCTCCTCAGCATCAGAAGAGTGATCAGAGTTGTGGAACTTTCTAGTAGGATAAAAAGAATCTGGTGGTGGCATAACATAGGCCAATAAGGTGTTCATTAGCACCTCATCCTTCTCTGCTGTAGAGGTAGCCTCTGGTGCATTCTCTAGTGTTTCTAGAAGGGTATCAACATCAGCACGAAGGCTGGCCAACTGCGTCGGGAAGTGGACAAATCAATAGTCGTGGCCGACCTATATATGATTCTAAAGTTGATAACATCCAACCACTTATGAATGACCTTAATCTTTCAGTCTATGAACTGTTGCATCCTCGCCTTGAAATACTCAATTGACCGTTGTATGCATGATCTCATATGATGTAGCAAAGTGGCCATGTGAGTCTCTATTTTTTTTTGCTCACGCTAAAGGAAAAATAGTGTACCCTAAAGAGTGAATGGCTCGGGAGGAGCTAGTTCTTGACTAGTGGACGAAGACGGTGGAGCCTGGGATTTTGCTGTAGGGGTTGGAATGGTAGTGTCATCGGCCTTGATCTTCTCCACATCCTCAAAAAGATCATCACCCAAAGGCATTACTTCAACCTTTAGCTCCCTCCTACGTGTAACTTAGTTGGCATCGTTCTGAATGAGGCTGATGTCCAGTGTCCTGGTTTACTGAAGAAACCGATCGCAATACCAAACAAGCACAAAAGCTTCCCTGAAGAGGTGAAAAATAAGGCACTGGAAGTGCAGGGTAGTGGTGTCCTTGAACGGCCTCTTATGGATCTCCACAATCAGGATGCGGGCAAAATAAGTCTCCAAACCTGCCAACATGGTCGCTAGAATCTTTGACTAGTCCCAGGTAACCACATTGTTCTCTTGAGTTGAGGATAGTCTATACCAAACCAACAACGAGAAGAACTTCACTGTGAAGCTCATTACTGTGTTCCTAATTCCCATACTAGGAGTCCGTACCCACTCAAATCTCTTCACATCCCTGGTAATGTGACATGTTTCAACCTTAATAGTGTCTCTCTCTACTCAGTATCCCTCTGAAATGACCCGCTCTGAATAATTCCTATCCTATAGTAATACTCTGTTGTATTCATGGGTAGAGTATAGGCTAGGATATATATGAATCTATGAATCGTGACCTTGGTGATGTCGATTATGAAATGACTGTGAAACCCTAAAATAATGTGGAATGAAGTAAAGGCTAAGCTATGGTCTTAGCCTATTTAGAGATGGAATTTCTAATGGATGCAGTATTAGACGAATAGAAATTTCTCGCTATCTCCTCGCTGTATTTCCCAATGCTCCGTGCCATTCACTCATAGAAGTGTCTCCAAAAGGGTTCATCAATAGCTTGTTTAGTTTGGAGGCTACCATTTAGGACCCTACTCTCCTAAATCATGATCCTGGTCATCCTACGATACTTATTCAACATCATGTCATTCCCATAAATCTAATACTGATAAGGGAAACACCATTTGTTTGTCACATCAACCTTGGAAGTAGGCTCAACTCTATTAGGTGTCAGGTTGCAGCTTATGCTTCCAACATTAGATGAAGAAGTGGTTCTGCCTCTAGAACTAGAGCCAGACCGTGACTCTAAGATATTCTTTGCTCCGATCTATATGGCCCCCTTCTTTGTTTGGGGAAAGTGACCTCATTGGAGCTAACTTATTGGGATTTATTCCTAGTAGTGCAGGGGAAGTTGGGGAGGTCTTGGTGGTAGGTGCAATGTACTCGCTGTCATTGTCCTCATAAATCAGACATCAAGAAGGAGCGACTAATTTAGTATTTCCCTGTCTTGTGTAGGTCAGAGCTTTATTCCAAGCTATGGTACCTCTTGCAGTTTTTGTTAGTACTAAAAAGCAATAGTACTCATGGAATAATTTAAGAATAAGAATCAGACCCAAAAAAATTAAAAGATTGTCTTGATAATAACTAAATTATTGAAAATGGTGGGTTGACATGGTCCGTCAATGGAACGACAATATGTGGGTCCCGTTCGTTGTTAGAGTTCTTATTTTGGGTCTTAGACGGTGGAACCACAAATGTGCAGAGCGATCTTTCGATCAAATGATGGACCGTAGTCTACACTGTTTTTCTTGACTTAATTAATTTTGTTTGTTTCATAGGTCCACATACCTCGACCTATACTTCGTGGGTTGAAGTCTTGTTATGTTCTGTGATACGGTTCAGATTTTGAACAAACTTAGTGCCATATTTAAACAAACACACAATCAAACTAGGCCTACATATGCATTTGACATATATATTTGTAGTCCATCATCCTTAAGGTTTTAATTAGTCAATTTTGTTCACATTTACACAAAACCATTAAACAACCCTAAGTCAAAGCTTCAAATTTAAACCGGTTCACCAATTTATTTGGTTTTAATTCATAACTTAGTTACATACGATCATTCTCAGGGTGTTTTGTAACAACAATAGATCATTCAACTAAGGTCAACATTAAACTTCGTGATTTCATTATTTAAACAATGAACATCGAATTCAAAGTTAGGGTGAAATCGTTTACCTTACAAGTAATCAAAGTTGGTATGTGTTAGTGCAATGAACCTTTTGAACCTTTTCTAGCCTTTGACATGTAACCCGGAGTATGGAGTTGACAGTGGAAGAAAAAAGGAAAAGGAAAAGATTTTGGGAGAGAAAATAGGAGATATTAGAGATGGGATAGAAAATGTAAATTAGGAAGAAATGATCTTTTGGGTTATTAAAGGGAGAAGAATATTATAGGGAAGGTTAAAAATTAGTTGGGAGGGAAATATGGAAGTGGAGGATGTTTTTGAAAGAAAGTTTTTATTATTATTAAAAAAGGGTACGGATTGGGTTAGGCAGAAACCCTAGGTTGTACCCATGAGATTCGTTGACGGTCCGTAGGTCTAGTCCATATTCTACGTTGACACTTAGAAAAACATAGGAACTTACTTGTCATCTTGGAACGCCATCCATGGTTTGTGTATAGACCAACGGACCATCGATGGGGCCTATAGACAAGTGCTCAACCTTTTTCCTGCAAGTTTTTCCTTTTCGTCCTTGCACACATAACAACAATTAGGACTTTTATTTTACATGTTTTGGACAACTTTTAGGCTTGAAACCTAATCTCTTTCTAGTGAACACTAATAATAAAATAAAACGTCTTCTAAATAGCTACTAAAATAAAAAAGAGTGAAGAAAAATCCTAAATCAAAAAGAGAATCCTATAGTTAGAAAAATTGTACATCTTAGGTTGCCTCCCAAGCATCGTTTGATTATACGTCGCGGCACAAAACGTAAATCTTGATTACTTTGACTTCATCAAAATAGTAGGACTGAATGAGTTCTTGCACACTATCAGATTTCTCCTAGTGGACGTTGATCATCTACTTGTTCACTTTGAACCTAGTCCCTTCCATGTTCACAACATCAACCGCTCTATGTGGAAATACCTGAGTCACTTTGGATGGGCCAGTTCACTTGGACTTGAGCTTTCCAGGAAACAAGCACAACCTTGATTTGAATGAGAGTACCAGATCCCTACAAGAAAAATCTCGCTTTTCTTTCTAGTAATCGTTGTACTTATTCATCTTCTCCTTGTATAGGGATGAACTCTCATATAATTTTCGAAAAAAGTTATCAAGCTCATTAAGCAAATTAAATCTTTGAATCGATGCGGTGCCCCAATATAAATTCAACTTCTTTAGCGCCCACATTGCTTTATTCTATAGCTCTACATTCAAATGACATGGCTTCCCATATACAAGTTGGTAAGAGGACAACCTATTGGAGTCTTGCATGTAGTTGGATAGGCCTGTAGAGCATCATAGACTATTATTGACCAATCAGTTCTATTGGTCTTTGCTAGGATTTTCTTTATCTCTATGTTTGGCTCCTCAACTTGCCCGCTAGACCATGGATGATAGGGAGTAGCTACATTATGACAACCCCCATAGTTTTTTAGCAACTACTTGAACAACTTGTTACAAAATTGGGAACCTCAACCGCTTTTAATTTCCACAGATGTATGAAATCTAAAGAAGACACTCTTTAATAGGAATGTAGTGACAATCTTTCCTTCATTGTTTAAAAGCGCAATTATTAACCCATTTTGATACATAGTCAACCAGAACAAGAATATACTTATCAAGGGTTCGGAAATCAAATAACTCAATCACCAATATCAGATTCATACGGTGCTCTTGCTTTTTTGAATTGCCTCCTCTTTTTCACCGGTCACAAGAATTAGTGAACTCATGAGCATCTTCGTAGATGTTAGTCTAGCAATACCCCTATTGCAATATTTTTATGCTGTCCAAATACCACTATGGTGACCATCGATACGCGATGAATGACATGCCTCAAGTATACTAATTATTTCTACCTTAGGCAGACAACGTCGAATAATCCCACTAGCACAAATACATAAAATGTAAGGCTCATCCCAAAAGAATTTCATCACATCAGACATTAGTTTTTTTTGCTGATAAATAGACAAATTCGACGGAACCACATCACTTGCCAATTAATTAGAAAAATTAACGAACTAAGGGATAAAATGATGAGAAGTAGACAATTCTTTTTTATCAAGGAATGCATTATTAATCTCGACACCAGCCTCAAACTCATTCTTCACGTATTTCTTTAATCTGGACAAATGATCAACAATCTATTTTTTTCCTGCTTTTTATCTTTTAGATCAAACTCAAACTCTTGCAACAACACCTATCTAATCAACCTCGGTTATGCATCATTTTTTCACGATCAGATACCTAAATGCAGAATTATTAGTATGCACTATGACCTTAGAACAAAGCAAGTAGGACCTAACTTTCTCAAATGCGAAAACCATGACAAGGAGCTCCTATTTAGTCATAGTATAGTTCTTTTGACACATATTCAAAGCCTTTCTGGCATAGGATATCAGTGTGAAGAATCTTCTCTTGACTCTTTCCTAAGACTACCCATGCTCCACCCCACTCGCATCACACATAACTTCAAATAGTTGTCCCTAATTTGGTGAAAAAATGATCAGTGCGTAAGTTAACTTCGTTTTAAACTCTCCAAATGCTTTCGGACAAGCATTATTAAAAAAATCGAACCTAAAATCCTTTTCAAGTAGTTTGCACCATGGATGTGTAATTTTTTGAGAAATCTTTCTATGAACCTACGGTAGAAGCATGAATGCCCAAGAAAACTCTTAACCCCTTTTATAGAGATAGGTGATGGAAGTTTTTCAACTACCTCAACTTTGGATATATCAACCTCAATACCTTTATGCGAAATCTATCGACCTAGAACTATACCTTCTTTGACCATGAAGTGAAACTATTTTAAATTAAGCACAGGATTACACTCCTCACAACATTTCAGTACCTCAAACAACTACCAAAAAATTCACCAACCACTGAGAAATAATCCATAAGTAACTTGGCTTTGTCCTCAACCATATCTAAGAGTATTGACATCATACATTGTTGGAAGGTCTCTAGAGCATTAGACAACCTGATTGACATTTTTTTTAGGTGAAACTCATATAAGGACAAGTGAATGTGGTCTTCTATTGGTCTATAAAGTTATGGACATTTGATTGTAGCCTGAATACATATCTAGAAAATAGTACCAACCTTTATTATTATTGATTCGATCCAACTTCTGATCCATGAATGACATATGGAAGTGGTATTTCTTTTTCCATGCGTTTGACTTGTGGTATAGCACACACACTCTCCAACCAGTCATCGACTTCATTGGAAAAATATCATTTTTAGCATTAGGAACCAGAAAGATTCCACCTTATTTGTGTACAAATTGAAAATGAAAACCCCAACTTCTATGGGATATATGACTCCATCATCCAACCACTTAATGATCTCTCTTTATAACAAACTCTTGTGTAGGGTGATTCAGTCTTCTTTGGCGCTCAATACTTGGCTTACTGTCCGGCATGAGTTTGATTTAATATGCATGCTACATTCCCAATAATATCCGCAATAGTCCATCTAACAGCCCTCTTGAACAACTTCGAAACAAAAATCAAAGTCTCAACTTTCTCCTCTCTTAAATCGGCAACAATTACCACTGTTAAAGTACTTTTTTTTCCTAAGAAAACATACCTCATGTAGGATGGTAGATCCTTAAGTTCAAATTTAGGAGGTTCTTCAATAGATGATTTTATAGGTAGGGAATAATAATTCTTCATATCCAACTCCAATCTTTTTGGTGTGTAACAAACTTCAAACCTTTCAAGTGCAACAAACAATTCATCGTACTCTTTAACACCATCACCGTCAAAATTCATCATTACGATTCGTAGTGCTTTAACACCCAACCTCTCTTTGATATACACTTCAAAAGCACACTCCAAAACATGTTTTACCACTTACACTAACTTAAGATCACTTTCCTGCGTCACAGACTTATAGATATTAAAGTTCTTATACTTACTATTCAATCTGAACTTCATCAGCCCTCTGTTCGTATCAACTAAAGCACGCCTAATAGCAAGAAAGGATCTCCCTAAGATGATGGGGGCCTCAAAATCATGTATAATAAAGTCATGGATAACAACACTGTACTTTTTCACAGTTCTACAGGCAACGAGTAGACGCATTGTAGTCAGATTTGGAACCCCTAAATCCAACTTCTTGTAGATGGACTATCACATCAAATTAATACTAGCACCTAAATCACCTAACTCTTTCGCAAAGTGCGAAACCCCAATTGTGTAGGAATAATTAAATCTCCATATCCTCTTTCTTCTACACAAGTGACCTTATAGCAATAAAACTACAATGCTTCAACCTCTCATCTTTCTCAAAACTAACAACTCTCTTTTTTCTCACTAAATATTTCTTGAACATTGCATACCCATGCATTTGCTCTAGAACTTGTAACAATGAAAGATTTATCCATAACTACTTTAACAAGGCTACAAATCTATAATATTTGTCTTTTTCACCAGTCTCCGGTGGGACTAGACGTGTAGGTCTAGGCATAGGAACAACCTTTTTGATCACCTCAACTTGTTTTTCTGCACTATTTTTGGGGCCTCGGTAACCTTAATCTCATCTTTATTCCCTTTTATCACTTTTTCAACCTTATAAGACATAACATGATCAATGGTTCTTTTTCCTCCGTGAGTATTGACTGCCATGACATGCCCATCATTTTTTGGATTTTGGGTGGTCTTTCTAGGAAGAGGGACAGGCTAACATTGGTAAGCTACGGTAAACAACTGACTGAATTGCTACTCAAGCTGCTTTATTGACAATACCCGGGCATCAACCTTTTGACCAATACTAGACAAATTATCATCAGTAACATCAAATTTCTTCATAATATTTTGCATCATATCCATTATACGTGTCAAAATACTACAAGATTCTCGGGAACATAGGGATCTTCTTTTTCATTCTTATTGCCATAATTGTTTCAGTTCTAATTTTTATTAAGATTGTAGTTCCCATCCCAGAAATAGTTGCCCTCACAGTTGTAGTTTCTGTAGTTCCGACCTTTGTTTTGCTTGACCCTGGGGATAATTATCCGAGTTGGAACCTTGGGCGTTAGCTTGAAACCACCTGTCTGATCATTCACAAAGTTTGCATCCTTCTCATAGTAGCACTCCTCAACTGGTTGTGGTGGAGGTCTAGTCAGACGGTTCACATCATTTACCTTTTCCGCATCACTACTCATATATTTCACTATCAATCACTATTTTGTCCTCATTTTGTGTTGTTTCTTGCCGTAAGTCATCATTAGCCTAGTTGGGTGCACAGTTTTGAAAGTGAAGGTGTTCCTACTAGTACTTGCATTTCTAGTACTCTGGGCTTTGTTTTTCTTTGAGATGCTTTCAAGATTCTAAGAATATCTTAAAAAGTGCACTCACAATATGATCCTTTGGCAATAATATGTAGCACACTCTTCCATTATCATCTTACCCTCTATAGAAATATTCCTTGAGTGATTTATCGTCAATGTAGTGATTTGAAACACATCAAATAAACTTTGTGAACTTATACACTTCTCATAAACCGCTGATCCTATCCTATGAACATATGATTGACTCTCCGAAAAGTACAATGGAGTTATTCAGTTTATCCTTATGATTTAACTTTTTGGACACATGTAAGTACCTTCCTACAAATACCTTATACATATAGTCTTAATGTAGATAGAATTGTATGGTAACTCTAAAAACCACATAACAGCATCACCGATCAACGACAATGGGAATATTCTAAACCCTATTACATCCATATCTAGTTCTGGCCTTCCTACATAACTCTCACAGACTCTCAAACAATTACTCATATGACCATAAGGATCCTCGTAGGAAACCCAACAAATAATCCTCTCATTGTAAGCATCTCTATCGGGCTTTTATTATAAAAAATGCATGACATGGAAGGAACAAAGGAAGAACAATGCGTCCATTTGATGATGCAACTGGATCATAGTCGACCCTATAGTGATCGCAAAACCTTTACGTGGGTGTATGTTGCAAACTTTTTTCATTTCAATTGAACTACCACCATAGACCTGAACAAGCTCATTAAGAATCCATGAAGGCTGTATTTCAACTCTATCACCTAGATCCTCTTTGATCGAATTGTTATGAACCCCTTGATTATCCATTCTTCTAAAAGATTTGTTAACTTTTGGATCGTAAGGGATCAAAGGTTTTCCTTGACTCAGTGTACTTTTCATACACCGTAGTAGAACCTGAAGGAAACAAAAACAAAACAAAAAACAAAAAATTAGGAAATACTTGACTAAAGTTCAACACTTGTAGTAAATTTTATCTTAAAGTAGTATTCCTCTATAACAGCGGGAAACATTGATACGCTCAAATTCAACCTCCCTAAAGAAGTTGTCATAGCTGGAGAGGACCCCCTAGATGTAACCGGTGTCGTCGTTGTTGAAGAGGATTTAGACAAGCCGTAGCATTTGTATAACATATCATATGTTTGAAATGAGGAAAATTAGAAACTTTTGCATATACTAAGTGAAGAATACTCAGACTTCTCACTTATCATATATTAAGGTAAACATAGACCTCTCGCATAGAAACTTGCTTTGGTTTCTCTTTTAGGTAACATGATAAACATACATACGATAGTCTAATAAAATATTCTTACATAAGATCCATCTAAACAGTAAGAATCTTTGACTTAGCCAATGTAATGTCAATATGCCATATAGGCCTTGCTACGATAAAATTCAATGATAAAATGAATAAAAGTTTCAAATCATTTCCCTAAACATTTAGACGTACCAACACTTGGACAAAGAGTTCCAAGCTTCTTTAATCGACCTTCTCAAGCTTCAATATTGCATAACACATAATGAAGAACTACCTTCTCAACATCAAGATGAGCTCAAAATATATCAAAGAGTTCCAATGCAATCATTTTTGTCAAGACAACAACCAAAACAACAAAATTTCAAGAAGATAACATGCATACATATTTCATATAAGTGCAAAAGTAGAGTATGACGACATTTCTTAAAAGTCAATTTTGTACAACTTATACAATGTACCTATTTAGAAAACAAGTCAATTTCATATTATTAATTGTTTTCTTTATTAAGAGGAATGCCTAACCTCAAGGAGTACAAAAATGAGGGTAGCGGGTCTTTATGTCATCGTCGGCCTCTCATGTTTCACCCTCAGCAAGATGATTCCTTTATAGGAATTTTACAGAGGAAACCTCTTTATTCCTCAACTTCTTGACTTGGCGATCTAGGATATCGATCGAACCTCTTCATAGTTGAGGTTCTCATTCACGCGTAAACCTTCAATAGGTAGATTGGACACCGAGTCGCCTATGCATTTCTTGAGCATAAAAACATGAAACACCGGATGAACCGAAGCTAGTTCAATAGGTAGTTTAAGCTTATAGGCAAATTTTCCGACCCTTTGTAAAACCTAATAAGCACCGACAGATTGGGGACTTAACTTCCCTTTTTTACCGAATCACATTACACCTTTAATAGGTGAAATCTTAAAATTGATGTGATCACCTATTTAAAACTCAAGATCTCTTCTCGTATTGTCGGCATAAGACTTTTGGCGACTATAGGGTGTCTTCAATCTATCTCTTATGACCCAAACATTCTCTATAGCCTCATAAATAATCTCAGAACCGAGGAGTGAAGACTCACCAGCCTCAAACCATCCAATCGAAGACCTACATCTTCTACCATAAACAGCTTCAAAAGGTGCTATGGAGATTCTCGAATGTTAACAATTATTGTAGGAGAGCTCAATTAATTGTAGGTAATCATTCCAAATTCCCTTAACATATGTTCTAGGGTCTGTATTGTAAGTTCCCCTTAACCATATGTTTGAGGATGAAAGGTGGTGCTAAGTCTAACTTGAGTACCTAAACCCTTTTGGAAAAAATTCTAAAAATGATAAGTGAATTGGGAATCTCTATTCGAAATGATGGACAAAGGAATCCCATGAAGACTCACGATCTCATTAATGTAGATTCTTGCAAACTTTTTGGTCATATAAGTAGACTTAATACGGATAAAGTGGGCAGACTTAGTCAACCTGTCCACAATAACCCATATTCAATCATTTTTCCTCTAGGTTTGAGGCAACCCAACAATAAGTCCATATTGATGTCTTCCTACTTCCAAGTAAGAACATCCATGATTTGGGTTAAACCACCCAATTTTAGATGCTCGGCTTTAACTTTTTTTGCAATTTTGATACGCAAAACCAAACTCCGCTATGTCCCCTTTTAAAACCATCCCACCAATAGACCTCCCAAAGGTCATGATATATTTTTTTGGCACCCGAATAAATAGAATAACGAGAACCATGGGCTTATTCTAAAATTTGATTTCTCAAATCCTCAACATCCGATACATATAATCTTTCTTAGTACATAAGGACACCATCCCCTAGGAGAATGACTCATTAAGCTTACCAACTACCGATTCCTTCAACTCCATTAATAGAGAATCAAGATGTTGGTTAGATTTCACCTCAACTAGTAAGGATGACTCGGAGTTATGATGGACAATAAAACTACCATTTGGAGAATCCTCTAACCGCACACCTAAACAAGCAAACCTATGAACATTTTTCAGTAGTTCTTTCTTCTTTTCTTCCATATGAGACACACTACCCATAGTGATATGACTCAAAGCATTCGTAACCACGTTGGACTTGCCGGGGTGGTAACGGACACTCATGTCGTAATCCTTCAAAAGTTGTAACCAACTTCTCATTAGGTGATTGAACTTCTTTTGTGTAGACACATATTGAAGACTCTTATGGTCGGTAAATACAAAAACATACACACTAAACAAGTAATGTCTCCATCTTTTCAAGGCCAAAAATATAGCCCCTAAATCTAGCACATGATTAGGATAATTATTATCATGAACTTTAGTTACCTAGAGGCATGGGCTACTACCTTTCCATGTTGGATGTGGATACATACCAAGACCACTCGGAAAGAGTCACAATACACCACAAAGCCTTCATTACCCTCCGGTAAGGTCAATACTAGAATGGAGGTAAGCTTATCTTTCAACTCTTCAAAACCTTTTTCACAAGCTTCTGAATACTCAAACTTCACCTTCTTTTGGGTAAAATATGTCAAAAGAGAAGCAATAGATGCAAATAGGTCAACAAACATTTTTAGTACCCAGCTAGACCCAACAAACTTCTTATGTCGGTGGGATTCAAAGGTCTAAGTCAATTTCTTACCGCATCCGTCTTCTTCGGATCGACCTCTTCACCCTCATCAGAGATAACATGGCCAAGAAAAGCAACTGACCTCAACTAAAATTCACACTCGATAAATTTGGCATAATATTTGCGTTCTTTGAGAACTTTCAAGTCTAACCTTGAAATACTCTCATGGTCATTCTCATTCTTTGAGTATATTAATATATCATCAATGAACACAATCACAAATGAGCCGAGGTGATCTCGGGAAAATCTATTCATTAGTTCCACAAATGCCGCTGGGGCATTTGTTAACCAAAAAGACATCACTAGAAACTCATGGTGACCATACCTAGTTCAGAAGTCGTATTGGGAACATCTTCTCCTCTCACCCTAAGTTGGTGATATCATGACCTTAAGTCAATCTTGAAAAATTAGGTAGCACCTTGGAGTTGATCAAATAGATCATCAATCGAGGGAGAGGATACTTGTTCTTTATGGTAACTTTATTAAGTTGATGATAATAAATTAACATCCTAAGGGACCCATCCTTCTTCTTCAAAAACAAGACAGGAGCACCCCACAGAGAAATTCTAGGTTGAATACTATTTCAATTCGGCCGGAGCAATCCTATATGGAGGAATTGAAATGGGGTTCATATCCGGTAATAAGTCAATGCCAAAGTCAAATTTCCATTCGGAAGGAACTCTGGGATGTTCATTAGGAAAAAGATTAGGAAATTCCACCACTTAGGGAACCTACTCAATAAGAGGAGTTTTACATTCTAGATTTTTACCCTAACCACATGGTATAGAAAACCTCATCACATGGTATAGAGAACCCTTGGCTATCATCTTACAAGCCTTCAAGCAAGAAATGATTTGATCTATTGCCATAGAATTTCCCCACTTCCACTCCGAAATGAGTTCATTTGGAAAGTACCCTTGTTCTACAATCTACGGAAGCAAAACAAGAATGAATTCAATCCATACCAAAAATGATAACAAAATCAAACATGTCCAGTTCTACCAAACCAACAAGAATAACTCTATTGTGCAGCATTAAATGACATTTCCTTCAGAGTCTATTTTAATTACCGAGTCACCCATTGGGGTACAAATCAAAAAAGGTTCAATGAAAACATCGAGAAGTATATCAAACTTCTTAGAAACAAAAGGTGTAACAGGATAAAGAGTAGCATCGGGATCAACTAAAGAAAAAACATTAATAGATAAGACTTGTAACATACCGGTCACTACATCAGGAGAGCTCTCTTGTTCACCCCTATCCTTGAGTGCATAAAAGCGGTTCCTTTTTGGAGCTTTGGAGTTAGGTCCGCTTGATTGGACTTGGCTATTCCGTTTTCCTTGACTCTTCACACTAGAACAATCTTTCACCATATGTCTACCTTTGCCACAACCATAACAACTATTCACTCTTACAAGGCATTTACCCGCATGTTTCTTACTACACTTTCTACAAGTTGGTCTTTCTATTTGTGAAGCAATATTTCTCCCCTTTTTAATTTAGGGTTATACACCATATCATTGCTAGTCTTGGAGAAATTTGAATGAAACTTTGTTTGATAATCTGTTTGTGAACATAGGCTTGTCTAGAATGTCAATCCTACTCTTAGATGAACATCTCTCAAAAGACCTTCACTTCTTAGATTCTCTATTCTTCTTCCTTAGTCACTTCTCCTCTAATTTTTGTGCATGAACCATCAACCTAGAAAGATCCATGTTTTCATGAAGCATATCCACACGACATTCTTATTCAAGCTCTTTAGACACGCCTGTTACATAACGACTCATTTCATCCCTATCATTTGAAACAAAAGAGGAAGCATATTTGGAAATATTAATGAACATTAAGGAGCATCCTACAACACTCATACCTCCTTGAAGAGGGTTGATTAACTCATTTACCTTAGATTTTGTTTGCTCTCTTAGAAAGAACCTATTAATAAAGGAATTTTTGAAGATATATCAAGTCACAGGACCACCTCATAAAGCTCAACTATCCTTTAATTAGGTGTACCATGTTTTAGTCACGTCGTTGAGTTTATAGACGGCAAGGTCAGCCCTTTTAGTAGTACTCAACCCCATAGCAAAAAATATCTAACAGATCTCAACAAGGAAGTCTTGGTGGTCTTCATCAAATTTGTATCCAAAGATCATATGAGGATTAATCCATGTAAAAATCTCTCAGACATGTAGCCATAGTACTAGAATGTTGGTTCTCTTGAGGTAGCACCTCCTCGTTATCTTTTCTCATTATGGCTTGAGATTGAGTAGTGATGGCCTACGCCATTTGGAGAAGGGCTTCTCTTACCTCACCATCCTTCATGGCTGAAGGATTGACTAGAACATGATCATTGATAACAACTTTCTCTTGAGGAGGAACTCGATAGCCTTGGGGGGGAGCTCCCGCATTCGAAATCACTTCTCCCATTCTTATAGTGACTTTCCTTCTTGTGTTCATAGCCTATAACCACAAGAAACATATTTGATGATAAAAGACACATAGTTTCAAGACTCTAGAGGAACGACATACGATTACCAAGAAAAGTGAATTTTCATAATCATCGCATAGCCTCTCATTTATAATTGTGGCGCGCTTCACAAACAAGAACAAAACACTATATAAATGTTGTTTTGTGAGACATCAAACCTGGACTATTTCACCTAATGCTCTGATACCAAGTTTGTCACAACCGGAGAGCACCTCCCAGATGTAACCGCCATCGCGTCCTCGAAGAGGACTTAGAAAAACCCTTAGCATTCATCATAACGTATCATAAGTTAAAAATTAGGAAAATTATAACTTTTGCATATACTAATTGAAGTATACTTAGAACTCTCACTTATCATATATTAATGTATACATAGACCTCTCGCATAGAATCTTACTTAGTCATCTCTTTTATGCAACATGATCAATATACATACGAAAGTCTTATAAAACTATCTAACATAAAAACCATCTAAAGAGTACGGATCCTGGACATAGAAATACAATATCAATATGCCATATAAGACTTAATATGATAGAATTCAATGATAAAACAAATAAAGTATATCTCTTAGACTATTACAATCTTTATGGCTAGAGTAGTTAAAAATATAATATCCCCGAACATGAGGACCTACTAACATTTAGAGAAAGAGTTCAAAGCTTCTTCAATCTAGCTTCTTAAGCTTCAATGGCTGGACTCTACATTTTGTAGATATATAAATGACACGGGTTAGTATGGAAGTAGACACGGGTTAGTATGCCACTTGCACTATGTATGGGTATATGCACATAAAATAATTAAATACATGCATGAGAAGGACCATTTCTTTAGAAAGCATACTAAGTCATTTGAAAGCCTTTAATGCACATACAATAAAGTATATACAATATACGGATCACAACAACATAAAACATGATCATAACCAAAGAAATATCATTACAAAGTCATATTAACATTTAATGTTGAATAGTTCATATCAATATAACATACAACACTTACCAATAATCCCATCCCAAGTCTACAAGTGCAATGCTCATATGAAGTCACATAAACCCACATAGTCAATGTAAACAAGATAGGAGACCATAAGTAATGCTTTACTTCTTAAAACATATATCATAAGTAGTCACAACTACATATAACAATATAGACCAATGACACGTTTATCAACATATCATACATCATATAATAACATCTTCCTATATCATAAGGATTATATATTTCATGTTCATAGTACATAAGAACAATCTCCTAGTACTTACCTTAGAGTCAACTTGTGAAATGTCTAGGTAGAGTCCCATACCCCTACCTATACTACGTAGACTCTTCAAGTTACCCTAGTAAATCTCCATTTACTTTAATTTTTTATTTTACTTCAAGGAACGATCACTTTAACCTATATTAGACCATGTGAGATAAACATGGAATCTGGTGTCATGAAACGCCACACTGAAAGAAGGTGATCTACTCGCCATAGTAGAAAAAAAACATGAACATAACATTCTAGGTGGATCAACTAGCTAGTACTCCTATGGGGGAAACACAATTAAGGAAGTAGGAGATAGATTAGAGACTCATAATTCCATATTGTATGAAAGTCTCTATCTAGTGAAAGTAACTGTGAACCTACCTTCCAACTTTGGAAGGGACACAGCTCATATCTAGTTCACTTGGTGCTAAGGTAAAGTCTATTTTTCAATAACCTTTAAGTTGTCATTTATCATGAA
Source organism: Solanum habrochaites (assembly GCA_027704765.1). Lineage (NCBI taxonomy): Eukaryota > Viridiplantae > Streptophyta > Magnoliopsida > Solanales > Solanaceae > Solanum > Solanum habrochaites. The sequence continues at coordinate 45,935,698 of JAKWJA010002492.1, forward strand.
TCTTATCATATGCCATACGAAACTAACTCCTTGTATAAAAATAATCATTAGATCATTATGTTTAGGATGAGAATTTCCTTTCATCACAACCCTTCATTAGTTAGATTAACATATCATAGTCATATTGTCTAGGCCTACAAAAGAAACATCATCAACATTGCATTATCATACCCTTACCATGATCCCACATTTAACATATTCATGTACCATCATATATTAATAACAATATCATACATACTTCAATTGCATAACAACATCAATTGTAGGCCAACATCAACATAATAGAGTAATCATGACTTTAGAAGACATACATATTGCTTCCAAGAATCTTCATCAAGAACTTACCCTCAATTTACGACAATCATCCAATAATATAGTGAAGTATACAATAAAATAGCCAATCATAACAACTCTAGTCATATACAAGACCAATTCATAGTTAGGGTTAAGGGAAAGAGATTCATTTATGAGTTCATTCACGCTATAGTTCCGATCCCAACATTACATGACATTAAGTGAAAGATATAACATAATAAAATGCATTAATTATGGAGTAAACATGCCTCACACGAAATCCAACAATTCCATATCAATTAACCAACACTACATACTTAATAGCCATAGAAAATCATTATTCGTCATACTTAGTCATTAGTTTCGAGTTTGGAAGAAAACCTACTTGTAGAGTAAAAATCCTAGGAATTTTAATTGTGTAGAAATTACATTGAAAGGACCTCTTGGAGAAAGGAATCCAAAGATTTAAGAACCCATACCTTAATGACGATTCAATCCACAAATTTTTTCAAGAAAAATTGAGAACTTGATCTTCTTCTCCAAGCTTCCAATACCCCTCAATGGTGGTTGAGTAAAGAGAGAGTTTAGAGAGAGATGAGAGTGTTTTAGTGAATCTGATTTGGAGTGCGTGTAAATGGCTTAAAACTTACGTAAAACCAGTATAAACTCTTTGCCTAAATTACCCAAAAGACCCCTCACTTAATTGGGTCTTTTTGTGAAATTAAATTTACTTAAAAATGACGCGGATGAATCTCGGAAGTGGCTGCGTGTCGCGGAGGCAGTTCCAAAGCTTTTATTCGAAAATCCAGTTTGATTCAGTGAGACTTTTAAAACCCCACTTGTGGAGGCAAAATTTTCCTAGCCAGTGCTGGCTGCGCAATGCGCAATTGCCTCCATATATTTGCTGCCGCAAGCTATTTTGGCAGCTTGCTCGCCAATGTTCGGGTCCTCCTCAAGGACCCTTCGGGTGGTCCGAGGGGAGTTGTGACTTGACGTTTGGACTCTTTCTATAATATTTTACCTATTTAAAGTCTCATTACAAGTTTTAGACTTCATTTGGCACTCCCAAAGTTCACCAAATATAGGGACGTCGACTAGTTCAATTTACTAGATTTTGGACGTCAATGTTTTTCTTTAAAGTTTTGGCGCTAACATTTTCTAACTGAGTTTAATACATTAATACAGGCCTGGAAACATCATCTTTACCCTTATTTAAATAGGCAAAGCTCTAGTCTAAGTCATGGAACTTCCGTAGGGTTACAAAAGTATTAACGATCATTGTCAAATAAAGAACCCAACTTATATATTTGGGTCGATCATACAAGAAATATGGTATACACTTAAATTAACTATCAGTTATATCCGTTTCGTCAATCAATTTCAAACGGAAGTAAAAAAGGGGGAGGGGGTTGTAATAAAGTAACAAGTTAATATGCTTCACTAACAAGTAGACAAGATCAAACTTGGTTGTATCAATATGATAAAGAAGCTAGGGCATATGTGTTCCCCATAAGATCCTAACGCGGTAATCCTAATAATTGTAATCCTTTCCTGGTGTTTAACATGCAGAGTTGTTAGTTTAGGTATTCCTAAGTGATTGCTTCTCCAAGTAGGAAATTTCACCTCCTACCTTGGTCTGGCTACAGGTGTATGCCTTACTAAACCTTACCTTTTACCTCATATTAGTCATCACATCAATGTATGACTTAGTTTTCACCCTCGCTCCAATTGATATTAGGCTATTAGATAGCATCCATTAGATCATAATTTTTAATTCTTTTCTAATTCACTACCTCCTTTGTCCGACAGGTAGGAACAATGCGTTATCTACTGTTATGCACCCCTAAAAAGTTCTCTAAGGGAATGAACTAACAATACATGTATAAACACTATTAAAAAATTACTTAATAATTATTCATACTTTGTTAAATGCGCATGGTTCCTACAAGCCTAGTTGTGGATTTAGATACTCATACTTGAAAGAAAATTCATAATTGGTTAAAAAGAATTCATGAACTTACATGTAGAATTGATAAAAACCTGAAATCTTCAAAGTTAAACTTGCATAAAACAAATTCCAGAAAGTTGTTTGCGAAGAGTTTGAAAATTACTTCCACAAAGAAAAGAACTAAAACCTTACAATAATGTATAACCCCCAAAATCAGGTTTACAACTCCTATTTATACGGAACAAGTCCTAAACCAATAGGAAGCAAAAAAATGAAATAAGTTGTCTTTAAATGATATTTCGATGACCATGGGTCGACATACATTCCATAGGTTCCTTTCATGTCTTAACACTTTGATAAACTCACCAGGTACTGGAACCTTGAAATTTCATAACCTTTTTGATAAATGCATAGGACCGACCGTGGGTTGAACTATGACCCATCATCTTGCTCCATTGTTCTACACTTGTCAGACTTCCCTGATGTTCCACCTACAATGCCTCACCTACAGTCTGTCTTGGTACTGCATAGACTCATTACTAAAACCTATCTTCTCAAACAAAGACCTACGACTGACCACCCACGGCCCATCGTTGGCTCTAAGGTCTGTGGGTGTCTCCGTTTGTGACCATTTCTTCACTTTTCATCTCACATATTCATCAACAACAACGAAGCCTCTTTCCTGAACATATAATACACAAAACATTAATTTTAACACAAAATAGACCTAAAATCATACACACTCTAAGTTAAATACATTAAAAATACCATAAACTAACGATATATTAGTATCTTTTGTTTAATATCATACATCTCATATCATATACAAAGTAACTAAGCAAACTCTATGTCATGACCTTAAATCGGACCATGATGATTCTTATCATTTTCCTCAGTAGGCAAGCAAAAAATATAAATTTAAAGATCATAAGAATATATTGATAATGAAAAAAAATAGGAATAAAGATACGAAATAGAACCATAGTACAGAAATATAAATACAATACACTATATGCAAATGAGGCGTGAAAGTGACCAAGAACGTTAATGTAACGCAAGAACCAAATTCCCAAACCTGGTGTCACCGATACATGAACAATTACGTACAAAAATACTATATATACAAGTGAACTAACTAACCAAAATACATAATACAAGTTAGTACAAAAGAGAGAAAGTAGAAAGTCTCAAAAATGCAAGGAGCTCACCACGATTCGAGTGTGTGACAGTCACGGGAGATTCAACACTCAATGAGGACTACTCATATTGATATTTTGCGTTAAAACAATATGTAGAAATTAGTATGACTACCAAACTACAATATACTCAGTAGCCATCATGAGCCGACCGATCTTAGAAATATCAAATACATGAAGATGCACAAATTTCTAATATTGCAACTGATAAGTTCAAAGAAATGAAAGTCAATATTCGAGGGAAAAGGAAATAAATACACGAGAATGTTCATAACAAAACACTGAAGTACAAGAAAGACACTACACACACAACAAACCAAACATCTGGATGATGCAATGCAAGAGATAAATGTTAGGAAGTAGAAGCTCAGAAGATACCTCAAACCACCCGAAATGATACTTAGGAATTATAAATTGCAATGCAGTGGAATATAACCCTGATGAAACCAATGAACCTCTCAGAAGAACATATGGGACTTATCAACAAAATACCATATAAAAGAATGTAGTCCGAATCCGAGTTAATGGGCTGCCTAGAACGATATCTCAGTCTTATCAACGTAGAAATAACCAAAATGCAGTAAAACTCATAAACCAAGTATTTCACAATTTTAAGTCGTAAAAACCCTAAAAACATTGTATTTTCCAAAATCTTATTTTTCCTTATTTTATAATACGGTCCGGTCATGACGTCATAACAAAAAACGGAAAACACTAAGTGAAAATTTAACACCCCGCAAATTTCTTGCTAAGACCGTCAATAATCTAAATCGTGTGTAGGCTGCATCAGGTAATCATTATATTTCCATTAGGCTTTTATGTGAAGTACTTAGTGTGAGAATGGATTTGAATATGCATTATGGACAGTAGACACTACTAGCACAAAGTTGAGTAGAAATTCTCCTTAATTATTAAGTTTGGACATAAGATTCTACTTAGGTCAACTTTAAATGATCATATCTCTGAGCACAAAATGAAATACATGACACATTACTTATAATATAGAAAGTGTATGAGTTCTCTTTCCAACACGACTAAATTTGCCATATTTTGAGTTCAGACTAGAAGTTACAATAATTTTACCAAAGATTGTCATGTTAGAGCTTTGCAAGTCCGGGAACTGCACACCATTCTACATGATGTAGATTGAATTATGACCCCTACTGTCAAGTCTTAGGAAAAGCTAAGGGATTCAGTGTTTGTGGTCCAATTCCTGCACGTCCACTCTATCGGTCGTAGGATATTCTAGAAGTTGTAGTTTTGATCCATAGAATGGACTTTTTAGCTTGATAGGGGGATGAGCTCAGAAAAATTACATCTCTTATAAACCATGTAGCTAATATGGTTAAAGGATCGTACTTTTTAGACGACTCCTTATTGCTTTTGAGCAGAGCCTTAGTCGATCCACTTAATTGAGATATTCTATATCCCTACAAGATGTAAGAAATTTCTGATAGTGTGGACGAGATGCCATATAAGCATATTGCTCATAGTGATGGTTGTTCGTTAGAAAATGTCCCAAATGGATTTAAAATTTATTTTTATCACATATCATTTAATATGTTGAATTAGGACGAGTAAGAATTTGCAAATTTAAAATTTTTCACTCCCTTATTTCCTTATATTCAGTTGAGCATGTATGTATATCTATTGCAGTCCTTTAAATTTTAGTTATTTGACTTCAACTATATTATATACTCGTGTATTCAATGAACTTATATCATTCGACCTGCACTTTTTATGATGCAGAGTCATTTGGTCTAGATCATCAACATACTATTAATTTAAATTACTTTGCACTTCTCCTTTAGAAGTTTTGGTGAGACTTCCATGCATTTCGGAGGGCCCAATTTTTCATTCAAGTATTTACTTTGGGTAGTCAAGGTTCTTGTCCTGACGTCCATGTTAAACTTAGCGGCTTCATAGATATTTAGAGTTGATTTTTTTTCAGAAGTTATCTCTTGATTTTTTTTCAAATATTATATTTTGCTTAGATGACTATTTGAGACATTTAAGTTAGATGTTTTCTCTTTAAAGATTTTTATTTTCTTTGATCAAATCTTCTGTTAAGTAGTCAGCAAAACCGAGGTTTTCTTTGGAACCTATAATGGTTTTCAGGTGCCCCCCACATTCAAATATAGGTTTACGGTGACAAACTTGGTATCAGATTATAGAGTTCAAGAGTCCTAGAGTATTTATTAAGTTCGTGTCTAGTACAATCTTTCTTATTGATGTGTAGCTTGCCATATCTATAATAAGAAAGCTATGAGATGGATAAACTTTTCACTTTCTTCTTACTCATGTTCGTGCTACAAAGTTCAACTTTATAAAATTTTCTTCTAACTCATATTTGAACATGTTTTCCCAACTAAAAAATTGACATGATGGCACATGTCTACTCCCACCAAGACAAATGAGCCTCATCCAACAAAAATCAAAGAATTTCAGAAATGTAAAGCAAGAAAAAGATAAAACAAAACAGTAAAGGGTACATGGAAATTCAGTCACATCAGTTTCTCCGAAAGAGCTCCCTAATAGATGGTGTAGTGTATAGGATTCCATCAAGGACCCTACACTCCTCAATCACAATTTTAGCCATCATCTAGTGCTCATTCAACATCCTGTCATTCCCTTAAATATAATAATGGTTAGGGACATACCATATGTTTGCTGAATCATCCTTGGGAGCAAGATCAACTCTGGCAGGCATTAAATTGTCGTCAGTGCTACGAAGAAGCGATGTTGTCGCTAAAACTATAGCTAGTTTACGACTCTAAGCCAGTCTTTTCTCCGATCTATATGTCCCCCTTGGAATATGGAAGTGAACTCATTGGAGCTAACCAGTTAGTCTCTCTTTCTAGTTGTGCGGGATGAAGTGGGAGATCCTGGTGGTAGGTGGAATGGACACGGTGTCATTGTCCTCTTCAATCATAAATAAGGAAAGAGCGAATGATCTGGACTTTTCTTGTCATGCGTAGGTCAGAGATTATTTCTGAATCATGGTACATGTGGAAGACTTTGTTAGTACTAAAACAAAACAATCATACTCCTAGAATTATTTTAGAACAAGAATTAGACCCAAACAAAAACTAAAAAAATTTCTGGGTAGAAGTTGAATATTTGACCCACGGTGAGTTCCAATGGTCCGTCGATGGAAACTGTATGTGGGTTCCCTCCATAGGATACAATTCCTATTTTAGGTCTTAGATGGTGGAATCAAGGATGTGCAAAATGGTTTTTTTATCAAACGATTGACCATAGTTCACACCATGGTTCTACACTTAAGTAATTTTGCGTGTTCCACTGGTCCCTAGACCACGACCTCGGTTAGTGTGTTGAAGTCGTGGGTTAGTTCTGTGCCACAAATCGTATTTTGAACACACTTATTTCCATGTTCCAACAAACAAACAATCAAACTACGACTACACATGCAGTTTAACATATATTTTTGTTGTTCATACTCCTTAGGGTTGTAAGTAGTCAATTTTATTTATATTTACACAACACCATTGAACAACCCTAAGTTAAAACTTTTGATTTAAATCTATTAATAAATTTATTTGGTTTTAATTCATAACAGACTCACAAACTATCATTCCAACGGTGTTTCTAACTACAATACCACATTCTACTACGAGATTAAGGAAACAAGGTTAAGATCCAACTTTGTGATTTCATGATTGAAACAATGAACATTGAATTCAAAGTTAGTGTGAAATCATTTACCTAACAAGTAATCAAATTGGGTAATGAGTTAGTGAAATGAACTCCTTGAACCTTTGTCAACCTTCTACATGTAACCAAGACTGTGGAATCGATTTAGGAAAAAAGGAAAAGGGAAAGATTCTGGAGAAAAAACGGGAGATATTGGAGAAGGGATGGAAAATGTAGATTATGAAGAAATAAATTTGTGGGTAATTAGAGGGATAAAAATGGTATATGGAAGGTCAAAAATTTGTTGGGAGGGAAATACGGAAGTGGGGGATACGTTAAAATGAATGGTTTCTATTATTAAAAAAGTGTTCGGATCAGGTTAGGTCAGAACACTAGGTTAGACCCATGAGATCTTGTTAACACATCACAAGTCTAGACCGTAGGTTACTCCGACACTTAGAAAAACTTAGAACGTACTTAGGATCTAGCAACGCCATCCAGTGTCTGTGGATAGACCAACGGACCATCGATGGATCCCATAGACAACTTAGTACATCCCACCTACTTACAAATGGACCATGAATTCAAAGCCCCAGAATCAAATAACTCAATTACCAATATAATAGTCATAGGGAGCTCTTGCTTATTTGAAATGCTTCCTTCTGTTTGGCACCAGTCACAAGATTGATTTGGCAAATTCATGAACATCTTTGTAGATGTTAGGACAGTAATACCTACATTGCAATATTTTATGAGCAGCCAAAATAAAACTATAGTGCCCACCAACAGGTGATTAATGACGCGCCTTGAGTATATTCATCATCTCCACCTCATGCACACAACATTGAAACATTTCATCAGCACAAATATAAGATGGGTATGGATCTTCACAAAAGAGTTAATTTGAATCAGACATAAATCTGAAGGAACCTAATAATTTTCCAAGTAATTAGCAAAATCAACGAACCAAGGGATAAGATGATGAGAAGCATCCAATACTTGTTCATAAGGGAATGTATCAATAATCTCAACACCTTCCTTAAACTTATTCATAGACTCTTCCTCTAATCTGGGCAAATGATTGGTAACCTGGTTTTCTGTCCCTTTTTTATCTTTTAACTCAAACTTGTACTTTTGAAACAACACCACCCATCTAAAATACCTCGGTTTTGCATCCTTTTTCCTAATAAGATACCTCAATGCATAATAGTAAATAAACATTATTACCTTAGAACCTGTAACGACCGGCGAGCATCCCCTAGGCATTCCCACCTTCTTCATCTTCGAAGAGGACTTAGACAAGCCCTTAACATTTGTAATTGCATGTATCATAAAATACAAATGCAGAAAATTTAAAACTTTTACTTTGGAAGTTCAACTTTGCTTCATATATGAAAATAGAATTTAAACTTGTCTCTTCACACCATCTTAACATAGGAATATAGTAATTTGGGACTTACCCCTTACATCAACGAAGAGTCTAGAATTAGGAAATACAATATTGTCTTCATCATAAGCAAAGAACAAAAAGTTATATCATATGGGTCTTGTCCTCGAACATGAGGACTGACCAATTTGGAGAAGCAAGTTCCCAGTATCCTTGAAAAGCGACCTTGATTCTTCAATGACCCGAACCTACATTGTTGCGGAAAAGGGTAGATAATATGTATTAATACATCACACGTACTATGTTTGGCTCCTATGCATAAAAAATATAAATTGATGTATAAAAGGACATTTTAATCAAAACATGCTATTTACCAAGTAAATACAATATACGCATAAAGTAAGCATTATAAGAAAACTCAATATGATATCAACCTAACATGTAGACAACCCAAGCAATATTGTTGCAATGCAAAGAATATAATCCAATAACCCCATTCAATATCAAGTACGACATTTCAGTAACCTTCTTTACGCATACCTTCATATATAATATTTCCTTAGAAGTTTTTATATCAATAAGATCATACATAGATTAACTTACATGATTCATGATCAACATACTCATAAAAGAACAATACTTGGACTACACCTTAGGATTGCACTAGTACAATGAATAAGAGAAGTCTCATACCCTCCCTCACACTATGTAGAAATCCCTCAAGAAAAGCCTAATGAGACTCCATACACTTCTCCTATTCATTAACTTTTACATTAGGGAATGAGGTTGCAATAATCGACATTAGACCATTTGAGCTACATGGAATTTGGTGTTCTACTCTCACACCAAAAAGAGAGGGTTAAATCATTCCTAAGTTGTAACTTTTTGTACATAACTATCTATGTGGATCCAATAAGCTAGACACCTGTGTGGGCACATAGCTAATGGTCAAGGAAATTGTTACTAAAAACCCTAAATTTCTAAATGTGGGGGTTCTCATATCATGAGAAAACACATACATTGGGAATACGAACTTCCTAAACGTGAGGTGGGTAGCCTGACTTACTACACGTGAGACCCAAATCTCATTTACATGCCCTTTTAGTTCTAAGAAGTTATTACCTTTAGTAATAACCCTTACTGATAAATTATGTTCACATTAGCCTCTACTAGACCCTTATGTAAACATCTCATCATAATAGCTCATAGGTGATCATAAGTGAGAATATACTTTCACTTTAGAAACACTAGAAAATACATAAACCTTTCACTTTAACAATTCATTATAATCATGAAAACTGCCTTTCAATCATATAACCAACCTAACATAAAATACATTCATAATTCATAGATAATTCAAGAGTAAAGGGTTAAGGATGAGGGAACGGTTTTAGCAACACCAAAACCACACATTAGCTACAATATCATTAAAATCCAAGTAATTCATCTAACATAATTGAGGTCAACAAAGAGCCAAAATTCATACTTTTTTGCCCTTTCATGGGACTTCTTACTTCAACAACCCAATAATTTGTAATCACTATATAAAACAAGGTAATTCAAGAATCACTTACATAATTAAGATACATATAGTCAAATAACATATTCATCATCTTCACAATTCAACATTTCAATTAAAGGTTTTAATTTAATCGGGAAAGAACATGGGTACATGGAAATATTTAGTGAATAACAAGAATTAATCATCAATAATACCTAATAAAATTAATTAACCATAATTGATTCATAATTTTGTTTTTCAAAGAAGACCTATGTGAAGAGAAAAACCCTAGTTTTGGTGAAGTTTGAAAACACCTTTGAAGGGACCTCTTCGGGAAAGGAATCCAAAGAGAGAAAGAAACCATACCTTCACTAAGACTTTATCCACCAATTTGAGTAAAAAGCTTATGGATTTGGTCTTCTTCTTTAAGCTTCATTTTTTTTTCAATGGAGGTTGAATAGAGAGAGAACAAGAAAGAAGTGGGAGTGATTTTGATTTTAATTTGGGGTTTTCATTTGGTTGAGTAAATGTGGTTACAATTTTGATTTAAAATAAATGTATAATCCTCCCTAAAATAACCAAAATACACGTCACTTAATTTGACTTTTTAGTAAAGTTAAACTTGACTTCAAATTTAAAAAATTTTGCTGGGAAACAAGTCTGCGTTGTGGAGTTGTTCCCACAAGATTTCCAAAATTAATTTTTGAGACAGTAGACTCCTCAACGTGTCCGCGACGCTGACCAAGATTTTTGATCCTTGGTGAACCAAGTCTACGACGCTGACTGGTTCATCCTATGTGCAATGGTCTTCCCTTAGGCAACTTGTTGGCCAATAGTTGGATCCCATTAAAGCACCCCTAGGGTGGTCCTTGAGGGGGTCGGAACTGGAATATTTGACCCTATATATATTATTTTAGCTATTTAAAGTCATATTACAAGTTTATGACTTCATACAACACTCCCAAACCTTCACAAGACTAAGGACATATACTAATTCAATTTCACTAGTTTCTAAACACCATGGTCGTCCCTTGAAAATTAGGTTCTAGCAGTTCCAAATTAATTTTATTACATTAGTCTAGGTCTAGAAATATCATTTTAGACATTATTCAATAAGTAAGGCTCTATTTCAGGTTATTAAATTTGTAGAGTGTTACTAAACCAAGCATACTAAATTTCTCAAATCTCTTCATCATATTTTGCATCATATACTCTATATATGTCAAACTACTGCCACATTCTTGGGAACATAGGTATGATCATTTTCATTCCTACTGTCATAGTTGTTTTGATTATAATTGTTATCTTAACAGTCGTTCCAATCCCGGACATAGTAACCATCACAGTTGTAGTTTCCTTAGTTCCAACCTTTGTTTTTCTTGATCTTGGCACCAATTATCCAAGCTCGAACCATGGGCGTTAGCTCGGAAACTCCCCCCACCTCTTGTCCGATCATTCACATAGTTCTCACCCTCCTCATAGTAGCACAACTTAATTGGTAGTGGTGGAGCTCTAGTCAAACAGTTCAAAACATTTACCTTTTCCGCACCATTACTCACATGATTTAGTACCAATCCTAATTTTGTCCTCATCTTTGCTTATTTTTTCTGTAAGTCACCATTAGCCTGGTTGGGTGCACAGTTTGGAAAGTGAAGTTATTTCTACCTGTACATGCCTTTCTAGTGGTCCAAGCTTTGTTTCTTTAGGATATTCTTTCAAGATTCTCAAGGGTTTAAAAGGTGCATTCATAATATGATCCTTTGGTAAAAGTATCTAGTACCATTTTTCCATTATCAACCTGCCCTCTACAGAAATAATCCTTCAGTGACTTCTCATCATCTATGATTTAGAAAACTTCTCATAAAACTGACATGTACTCTTCTAATAAACCTGTTTAAACAATCCTAGGTGTAACAACCCTAAAAATGGCTATGCTAAATAATGCTTAATGTGCCTAGAATGCCTACGAATACACCGGGTTCAGAAGGATTGATGCACGAAGAAACAGACCTATGAACCCTTACGAAATGAAAGCCAACTAACTTGGGGAGTTAGTTGAGCTAGGAAAGGTGGGTTCTAGCCATGTAGGGCTCCTAAATATGAAGATTTTCTCAAATGATTCTTTACCGAACTTAAAAAGGGGAAATCTTAAGTTTGGAGGATCTAGGGGTAAAATGGTATTTTTTAGGGATAAGGTTAGTATCTTAATTACTCTAAATATATAATTAATTATTTAATTAGTAAGGTGGAGCGGCAGTTTGGGGAGAGAGGGATGAAAATTGGCTCTTAGAGTGAAGTGTTGCTCCACCCAGGTTCGAACCTAGGTGGAAGCGATGATTTAAATTGTTTTTATGTAAGTTGGTAAATTAATGTAATTAATTAATATTTATTATTTATTTTATGATTTAAAATAAAAGGTAAAACAGATTATTATTTTTTTAATTAACTAAACCTTATTTGACTAAGTCCTAAACTAGACTCCTAAGCCTAAGGTAACTCTTTCCTCTCACGTCTATCTAACTTTCACGTTCAAAATATCTTATCCTATTCACGTTTCTCTCAGCCAAATAACATTAAAGAACATAAAATTTACCAAGGTTCTTCACACTTGAAGAACTCACACGAAAATAAAAGAAACACAAATGTTAATCAATAACGTAGGCAAAGAGAAGCTTTTCCGTTGAGTAGGGTGTCAAAATTTCGGTGTTGGAAGTGTGTTTGGAAAAGTTTTTGCGCGGAAAGTCAAGTTTTTAATTTCAAAAAGGTATGGGGTCTCATCTCTCTTGGTCCCTTTCCTAAGAGACCCCTAAGGTTTAGACGAATCTATTACGAAAACTAGGGTTTTTCCCTGTTGCATGTCCCTGTCACTAGCTCCTAAAGATTTGTAGGTTGGGTATGTTTGCTGGTAGATATTAGGCATCTATTTTCGTGATTAATATGTTTATGTATGTGTGTTTGAAATCTTATAAATAGCAATCTATGTGTTCCCAAACTTTGTGCATGTGTGTGCAAAAATATGACCGTGACTAGGTATTCTCGGGTTAAGGCTCAAAAAATGTAACGTTATGGTGGTGATCTTACGTGCACAAACTTATGTAAATCGTGATGTTCATATGAAATTTAATGTGGCTAAATTGAGTGAGAAACTCTTGGCTAATCGAATCCATGAAAATGCACCTAAAACATTCTAAATAAACTATGAAATTCCTTAAGAACTAATGTGTAACATGATGAAAAGATGATAAAGAAAAACTACAAAATTCCCAGTTTCAAATGATGAGTTTCTTTAAATTAATAGGGTTCAAAATGTTGAGAATAAATTAATTAAAACAAGTGAGGTTATTGAGTATTGAACCTGTTACCTCACCATGTTAAAAACCATTAAAATAAAGAAGTAAAAGGAATATGGTTTCAGGGGATTCGTACTATGGTTTTGGTCTGGAAAATGATGTGTGAAAATAAGGAATGAGAGGAGGGAGATTCGAACCCACAACCTCTTGGTCAAGCATAAGGAAAAATTAAAAGAAAATAAGTGTGAGGCTAGGGAATCGAACCCACGCCCTCTAGGCGGAAAAAGGGAGATAAATGAAAAATAAAGTGAGTTGTGGGGGTTTGATCCCACAACCTCATGGTCAATTCGAAGAAGCCATAGAAAAAGAAATTAAAATAAAAAGGGTCTGCGTGGTTCGATCCACAACCCCTCGGTCAAGAAAGTGAAAATGTAAATAAAATAAATTAAAAGAAAATGAAGGCGTTGGGGCTTGATCTTCGGTGTTTAAGCCGTGTGTACCAAAATAAAATAAATGCAAAATGTAAGTGTTGTTTAAGCGATTCAAAATTGGGTTCCCTGCACAAATTTTGTATTGATACATAAGTCATACGTGAATTAAATATTCATGAATAATGATGCCTACTTAGATCAAAATCGTGATAATGGCATACATGCAAGATCCATTATTCTTGTACCACATAATCATTGGAATATATGAATCACTTAAAAGAACTATGAACGAAGCCTCATGGCTTGTATATATAGACCCATAAGTCTAGCATATGTTTAAAACTAAGTGAACCCATGATGTATGTAATGAAATGATGTAACCCTAGGAGGGTTAAGTAAGAGTGTAAAACACACTAAATCGCCAAGTGCGTTGGAATATGATGAAATGAACAATGAAATGAACAAACCCTAGAAGGGTTAAGTAAGAGTGTCAAACACACTAAATGGCCAAGTGCATTGGCATATGATGAAATGAACATTCACGTAAAAAGGGGTGAGTAATTATGAAGAGTAAATGTGATAATGTTAATTAATGTGGTGACAACATGATATGAGGATAATGTAAATGATGAGAGCAATCTCAAATATACCTAAGTAAATGTAACCAAAACGTACTCACCTATGATAGTGTAAATTTAATGAAGGGACCAGTGTCTATGAACACTCTAATGATAGTATTGAGATTAACACACTTAATACTAATGATGATATTAGAAATCATCTATTGAGATATCTCATACTAGAAGCCAGCTTTCATGACGTATGAGTTGAATGTAATGGAACTTTATACTGAGCAGTAATAGACTAGCTATGAGCGGTGATGCCTTCTTTTGAGAAAGCAGAAGTTTCACGTAACTCTCATGAGACTTTCCGGCATGACGGGTATGGGTCTCCTTACATATACTAGTCTTTGAACCTATACAAGTATTATTGGGATCTGGCCGGGTTCAATTCCCATGTACTCTAGCATGTTTTGGGTCACATTGGCCTGTGATTCCACCTTTTTTTGGTGTGGGGGAGTCACTGGATTTCAGGATTCTCACATGATCTATGTTAGTTAAAGTTAAAGTTCCTAATGAATGAATGAGGCCATCCTTAAATGATGCACATAATGAAATGAATGATACCAATGGTGTTAAGATTGGATAATTAAGAGGTGAGCTAGACTCAAGTAATGACTCTAGGTCATTCTTTATCATTGCACAGCCAACCCGTTGAAATTCTTAAACCACATCGTAGGTGTAGCTTGTGTTCACACTAGCCTATGACTGAAATGAAATGAAGTACGTATGAATGAATGAAGCAGACTCTTTGTTTGCTAAAGAAGACTCCCTAGTTTAGGTCCCATATCTTGAGCCCTCATTTTTGGGAGGTCTTGATGTCAATTCAATGATTCCAAGGTCTTATTGAATATGAACGAATGATATGAAAAATGTTATGTGTTATATACAATATGTTATGTGCTATGTGCAAGATGTTATGTGTTGTGTGCAATATGCTAAGTATGATGATGCACGTTACTCCCATGGCATGATTTTTCTAATCAAAATTTAGAAAGTTCACTCACTTTCCTAATCAAAATTTTGAAAGCTCACTAACTTTCCTAATCCCAATTTGGCAAGTCCACTTACTTGACTTTCCATAATCATGTTGTTAGGAAAGAGTTGTTCTTAATCATGCACATACTTGGTGTGTGCTTGCATATACCAATTCTTAGTACAAGTGTGTACTTATCCCATACAATTCTACAATTTTAGGTGCAGGAACAGGTGGACGCTCGAGCTTACTGGTTGACGTTGCAGCTATCCAGACGTGGATCTTTCATCCGAACTTTGTAGGACCTCATGTTTTGAAGATGTCTATTGTTATTATCTAGCTTAGATGTAGGCTATAGCTACTGGAGAATGTTCCCCTATTATTTTTTTAAACTTTTATTCGGACTTTGTATTGGTGCTGTTTTGGCAAAAATACATTTGATAAAATTATGAACTGATTCTTTCATTTTATTATCTCTATATTAGATGGTTGATTGTGAATGCCTATGATGTTAAGTTTAAGATTTTTAGCATGAAATAAGAAAACAAAAAGTTCATATTTTCTACTAAAATTAACCTAGATTAAGTAAGAATGATGTATGTAGGCTTGTCTGCGACCTCTGAGTGGTAAACGATGCCGATCTCGTCAGAGGTCTATATTTCGGTCGTGACAAAGTTAGTATAAGAGCACTAGGTTAAATTTCGATGATAATAAGCTCACATAAACCACATTGATTAGTTTTTCAATCATGGTAGTGAAGTGCACCACTATCCTGAATTAGAGATTGCATGATGCGTAAGAACATTTCTCTTCTTCTGATCTTATTATGCCTTTCCTTATGTCTGATTTGTTGATGTTATGAGAGTGTATAACATCAATACTTGTTGTTTCAAGAGAACAAAAACTAGGAGAAACATTGGTCAGAGTAGAGGAAGAGCAACTGCTTGGGACAATCAAGTTCCACCCCAGGATCCAGTTGAAGGAGTGTCTATGCCAGTTAACCCTGCAGGGTTGACTGATGCGGAGGTGAGGGAATCTCTGGCCCAGATGGAATAGGACATCACTATGTAGGCGCAGGCCATGACTGACCAAGTCAACCGAGAGAATGTTTACTGGGAGAACACACTGTCTCGCAGTACAGCTGACAGGCTGAGAGACTTTACGAGGATAAATCCTCCTATTTTCACAGAGTCTAAGACTTCGGAGGATCCTAATGAGTTTTTGGATTAGGTGCATAAGATCTTGGTGTTTATGGGGACAACAGACACTGAGAAAGAAGAGTTGTCTTCATATCAACTCAAGGATGTTGCACAGACTTGGTGCAAGATATGGCAAGATAGACGAGTTTTGGGAGGAGTTCCAATCACTTTGGACTTGTTTAAGATAGCCTTCCGGGAGAGAGTTTTTCCTAGCGAGATTACGGTGGCCAAGGTTTAGGAGTTCATCAACCTTAAATAGAGATACATGACAGTCAAGGAGTATTCCCTAAATTTTGTTAAACTATGCAGGTATGCTACTTTCCTTGTATCTAACAACAGGGATGAGATGAGTAGGTTCCCCATAAGAATCAACAGAGATCTGGAGGAGGAGTATATGTCTGTGATGCTCCATGATAACATGGACCTCTCCAGGTTGATGATGTATGTACAGCACGTAGAGGATAGCCGCAAGAAGAGGGGTATTCATGATGCTAGGAGGCATAAGCCTAAGATAAGGCAGGTCTCAGCCATGGAGGCCAAAGAAACAATTTTGGCATCCGTGAGCAGCCCAGATTCAAAAGCGACAAAATAGTTCAAGGAACTTTAACTCTAAGAGGAGTATAGAACCTAAAAGAGGCAGACCAGAGCCCAGGAAGGGAATCGGAGGTGAGATGCAGCGACCCTGAAAGGACTATGCTAAGTGTGGCCGTGTTCACAGTGCAAAGTGCAAACATGTCACTACTCCTGCTTCTGTTGCGGTAAGAGCGTACACATGGTTAAAGACTACCACAGAAAAGAGATCAGGCTCGAGGTAATGCTCAGCCTATCACTAATTCTAAGGATGAAGCAGCAGTCGAGCCTCCTAAAAGGAACAGGTTCTACGCTCTGAAGGGTAGGAAGGAGCAGGACAAGTCTGCTGATGTGGTCACAGGTATGCTGCAGGTATTCTCGACTTCTGTTTATGCTTTACATGATCTGGGGTCTACCCTTTCCTTTGTAACTCCTTTGCTTGCTCTCACTTTTGAGATATTTCCTCAAGTTCTACATGATCCTATAGTGTTGAGTACACCTTTTGGAGAAAATGTTAGAACTGATAGAGCATACAAAGATTGACCAATAGTTGGATGTGGTAAGACGTTGTTTGCAGACTTTGTTGAGTTATCAATGCTTGATTTTTATGGTATTCTTGTCATGTATTGGCTTCATAGTTGTTATGATTGCATGGATTGACGTAATAGGGTTGTGAGATTTCATTTCCCTTATGAAGAAGAGCTAGTCTAGGAGAGGTACGACTCGAGTCGTCCTAATCCGTTGATTCGAACCTTAAAGACAATAAAATGATGTATAAGGGGTTATTATGTTATCATGTCAGTGTTGATGATTGAGATCATGACATTCCTTCCATAGACTCAGTGTTTGTAGTGAATGAGTTCCAAGATATATCTCTTGATTATTTCCCTGCAGTTCCTCCCCCTCGAGAGATTGACTTTAGTATTGACATAGACCCGATACTATACTAATTTCAATTACTCCTTACATAATGGCTCCAGCTGAACTCAAAGATTTTAAGTTGCAGTTAAAAGATCTCACTACTAAGGGTTTCATTCAGCCGAGCAAATCCCTTTGGGGCGCTCCAGTGGTGTTTGTGAAAAATAAAGATGGAACCTTTAAAATGTGTATCTTTATCGGCAGCTCAACAAAAGCACTATCAAAATGAGTGTCCACTTCCCTGAATAAATGACTTGTCCGACCAACTCCAAGGGTCTAGAGTTTTCTCCAAGATTGATCTTCATTCAAGGTACCATCAGCTTAGGGCTAGGGATGAACATGTTCCAAAGATATCCTTTCGTACACGTTATGGTTATTATGAGTTTCTATTTATGTCATTTGATCTCACTAATCCACCTGCTGCATTTATGGATATCATGAACAGAGTCTTTCCTTAATAACTCGACTCTTTCGTCATAGTATTCATTGTAGACATTCATATCTACTCTATGACCAAGGAAGAGCATGAACATCATATGAGACTAACCTTGCAGGTACTTAGACAACATTAGTTGTATGCCAAATTTCGTAAGTGTGAATTCTGTCTTATATCAGTAACCTTCCTGGGTCATGTTGTGTATGACAAAGGTGTAGCGGGAGATCCCAGGAATACTGAGGTTATTAAGAATTGGACAAAACCTCTTTCTCCCACAGATATCGGTATCTTCTTGGGATTGGCTGGTTGCTACCGCAAGTTCGTGGAGGGTTTTTCTTCCATTGCTACCTCAATGATAGCTTTGACTAAGAAGAAGGCCATGTTTAAATGGATGGAGCCTTGTGAGAAAAGTTTCCATAAGCTCAAGGACAGACTCACTTCAGCCCTAGTGCTTAATTTGCCTAAGTGTGGTGAGAATTACACTGTTTATTATGATGCATCTAGCGCTGGTTTGAGTTGTGTTCTTATGCAGGTCGGTAAGTTGATGGCTTATGCGTCCAGACAGCTCAAGTTTCATGAGAAGAATTATCCCACTCATGACCTAGAGTTGGAAGCTGTGGTGTTTGCACTGAAATTGTGGGGGCACTACTTGTATGGAGTGCATGTGGATGTGTTCAAATACCACAAGAGTCAGTACATGTTCACACAGAGAGAGCTAAATCTACGTCAACGGAGATGGTTAGAACTGTTGAAGGACTATGACATGAATGTCCACTAGCATCCAGGTAAGGCTAATGTTGTAGCTGATGCTTTTAGTAGGTTGAACAAGCAAAGTAAAGCCCACGTTGAGGATGATAAAAAGGAATTGGTTAAAGATATTCATTGACTGCCAGACTGGGTGTGCGGTTGGTTGACACTACTAGTGGGGGTGTTTCAGTTAATCCTAGTTTTGAATCATCCTTAGTAGTTGAAGTCAAGGAGGGTCAACATCTTGATTCTGTGTTGATGGAGCTGAAGGACTCGGTGTTGGTTAAGATGAATGAGTCTTTTGCGTTAGGAGATGACAACAAACTTAGGTTCAAGGACAGACTGTGTGTACCAAATGTGGATAATTTGCGGACCAGGATCATTGCAAAGGCCCATGGTTCCAAATACACCATAAACTTAAGTTCCACCAATATGTATCATTATATTAAATAGATCTATTGGTGGGATGGCATGTAGAAGGACATTGCAGTTTATGTGTCCAAGTAACCTAATTGTCAACAGGTTAAGGCAGAACATCTTAATTCTTGTGGTCTTACTTAGATTATGGAGGTTTCGACTTGGAAATGGGAGTCCATTAATATGGACTTCGTGATTGGTCTTTCGAAGACTAGGAGATATCATCACTCCATATGGGTTATTGTGGACACGATGACTAAGTCTGCCCACTTTATTCCTGTGAAGACTACATACAGAGCGAGGATTATGCAAAACTCTACATTGATGAGATTGTGAGATGGCATGGAATTACTTTGTCTATCATTTCAAATAGATGAGCTAAGCTCAATTCAAATTTCTATAGATCCTTCCAGAACATCTTAGGCACGCAGGTGAAGCTTAGTACTGCCTTTCATCATCAGACTTATGGGCAGGCAGAGAACACCATTCAGACATTGGAGGACCTGCTGAGGGCGTATGTGATTGACTTCAAGGGTATTTGGGACGACCATATGCCTTTGATAGAGTTCTCATATAATAATAGGTATCACTGCAGCATTGGGATGACACCGTTTTAGGCAATGTATGGTAGGAGGTGTAGGTCACTAGTTGGATAGTTCTAGGTTGGAGAGTCATCCATTATGGGTTTAGAGATTATTCGTGAGGCCTTAGAAAAGGTCAGAGTTATTAGGGACAGGTTGGCTACTGCTTACAGTCGGCATAAGTCTTATGCAGAAAACAGAAAACGGTCGTTAGAGTTTTATGTTGGTGACCAGGTCTATTTATAGATATCACCTATGAAGGGGGGTGATGCGGTTTGGCAGGAAAGGGAAGTTGATTCTGAGGTATGTTGGGCCAAATGAGATTTTAGACAGGCAGGTCAAGCTGGTGAGGAACAAGGAGATTTCAACATTGAAATTATTATGGAGGAATCATCTTGATGAGGGTTCTACGTGGGAGGCCGAAGCCGATATGAGATCCCGCTAACCCCCATCGTTTCAGCTCTTGAGGTTAAACTTCCTACTCATAAGTCTAAAATTCCTTATCTCTCCATTCTTTATTCCTATTGCTTAATTGTGTATACTAACTATGTTATGATCTAACTGGCATTACGCGAAATAGTTAGTAGTGTGACTCGGGGACAGATGTTCCTAAGGGGGGGGGGGGGATAATGTACCAACCCTTAAAACGGCTATGCTAAATAATGCTTAATGTGCCTAGAATGTATACGATTAGACTGGGTTCAGAAGGATTGATATGCGTAGAAACAGACCTCTGAACCCTTACAACAGCCAAGCCAACTAATTTGGGAAGTTAGTTAATCTAGGAAAGTTGGGTCCAGCCATGTAGGGCTCCCAAATATAAAGATTTACTCGAATGATTTGTTACCGAACTTAAAAAGGGGAAATATTATGTTTGGAGGATCTAGGGGTAAAATAGTCTTTTTCCAGGCAAAGGGTAGTATCATAATTACCCTTAATATATAATCAATTATTTAATTAATAAGGTGGAGGGGAATTTTCGGGAGATAGGGCAAAAAATTTTCTCTTAGAGTGAAGTCTTGCTCCACCCGGGTTCGAACGTAGGTGGAAGCGATGCTTTAAGTTATTTTTATTTAAGTTGGAAATTTAATATAATTTATCAATATTTATTATTTATTGGATGATTTGAAATAAAAGTGAACTCAGATTTTTATTTTTTTAATTAACTAAAGCTTATTTCACTAAGTCCTAAACTAGACTTCAAAGCCTTAGGTAACTCTCTCCTCTCACGTCTATCTTACTTTCAAGTTCAATATCTCCTCTCCCATTCACGTTTCTCTCTGACAAATAACATTCAAGAAGAGAAAATTTAGCAATGTTCTTCACACTTGAAGAACTCAAACGAAAATATAAGAAAAACAAACGTTAATCAATTACAAAGGCAAAGAGAAGGTTTTTCGTCGAGTGAGGTGTTGAAACTTCGGTGTCGGAAGTGTGTTCGGAGATGTTTTTGGGCAGAAAGTCGAGGTTTGAATGTCAAAAATGTATGGGTTCTCATCTCTCTTTGTCCCTTTCTTAAGAGACCCCTAAGGTTCAGACGAATCTATTCCGAAAAGTACGGTTGTTCCCCGTTGCATGTTCCAGTCACTAGCTACCAGTGATTCGTAGGTTGGGTATGTTTGCTGGTAGATATTAGGAGTGTGTTGCATTTTCGTGATGAATATGTTCATGTATGTGTGGTTGAAATTGTATGAATGACAACCTATGTGTTCCCAAACTATGTTCATGTGTGTGCAAAAATTTGACCGTGACTATGTGTTCTTGGGTTAAGGCTCGAAAATTGTAATGTTATGGTTGTGATCTTACGTGCACAAACCTATGTAAATACTGGTGTTCATATGAAGTGTAATGCGGCTGAATTGAGTGAGAAACTTATGGCTAATCTAATCCATTAAAATTCACCTAAAACGTTCTAAATGAACTATGAAATTCCCTAACAACTAATTTGTAACTTGATGAAAAGATGTTGAAGACAAACTACAAAATTTCCAGTTTCAAATGATTAGTTCAGACAAGTTAAGAGGGTTCAAAACGTTGTGCAAAAATTAATTACAACAAGTGAGGTCATTGAGGATTGAACCCGTGACCTCACCCTGTTAAAAAACCATGAAAATAAAGAAGTAAAAAGGAATGTGGTATAGGGGATTTGAACCATGGTTTTGGGCTGGAAAATGATGTATGAAAATAAGAAATGAGAGGAGTGGGATTCGAACACACAACCTCTTAGTCAAGCTTCACGAAAAATGAAAAGAAACTAAGTGTGAGTCGTGGGAATCGAACCAACGACCTCTAGGCGGAAAAGGAGAGTTAAATTAAAAATAAAGTGAGGTTGTGGGGGTTCGATCCCATAACATCATGGTTAACTCAAAGAACCCATAGAAAAAGAAATTCAAATAATAAGGGGTTGTGGGGTTCGATCCCACAACCCTTTGGCCAAGAAAGAGAAAATGTAAATAAAAAAATTAAAAGAAAATGAAGGTGTTGGGGCTTGATCTTGGGTCCCCAAGCCATGTGGACCAAAATAAAATAACTAAAAAATGTAAGTGTTATCCAAGGGGTTCAAAATTGGGTTCCCTTGCCCAAATTCCATATTGATACATAATTCATATGTGAATTAAATATTAAAGAATAATACTGCATACGTAGATCGAAGTTGAGATCTTGAAGTACATACAAGATGCATAACTCTTGTACCACATAATCTTCAGAAGATATGAATCACCTAAACTAACTATGAATGAATCCTCATGGATTGTATAAATAGACTCATAAGTCTATCATACGATTAAAAATAAGTGGAACTAAGATGTATGTACTGAAATGATGTATTTCTAGGAGGGTTAAGTAAGAGTGTAAAACACACTAAATGGCCAAGTGCATTGAAACATGATGAAATGAACAATGAAATAATGAAATGAAAAATGAAATTATGAAACCCTAGAAGGGTTAAGTAAGAGTGTGAAACACACTAAATGGCCAAGTGCATTGGCATATGATGAAATGATCATTAACGTAATAAGAGGTGAGTAATTATGAAGAGAAAATGTGATAATGTTAATGAAAGTGGTGACAACATGATATGAGCGGTGATGCCTTCTTTTGATAAGGGAGGAGGTTCACGTAACTCTCAAGAGATGAGACTTTCTGGCATGCCAGGTATGGGTCTCCTTATATATCCTAATCTGTGAACCTATACTGCCAATATAGAGATATGGCTAGGTTCAATTCCCCTGTACTATAGCATGTTTTGGGTCGCTTTGGCCGGTGATTCCACCTCTTTTTAGTGTGGGGGAGACACTGAATTTCATGATGCTCACATGATCTATGTAGGTTAAAGTTAAAGTTCCCAATGAATGAATTAGGCCATCCTCAAATGATGCACATAATGAAATAAATGATACCAAAGGTGTTAGGATAGAATAATTAAGAGGTGAGCTAGACTGAAGTAATGACATTAGGTCATTCTTGATCATTGCACAACGAAACTGATAAAAGTCTTAACTACATCCTAGGTGTAGCTGGTATTCACACTAGCCTATGAATGAAATGAAATGAAGTACATATGGATGAATGAATAAGACTCTATGTTTTTTAAAGAAGGCTGCCTAGTTGAGATCCCATATTTTGAGCCCTCATTTTTGGGAGGTCTTGATGTAAATTCCAAGATTCTAAGGTCTAATGGCATATGAACGAATGATATGAAAAATGTTAAGTGTTATATGTAATATGTTACGTTCTAAGTGCAGGATGTTATCTGTTTTATGCAATATGATAAGTATGATGATGCATGTTACTCTCATAGAATGACTTTCCAAATCCAAATATGGAAAGTTCATTCACTTTCCTAATCCAAATTTGGAAAGCTCACTAACTTTCCTAATACCAATTTGGCAAGTATGTTGACTTGACTTTCCATAATCATGTTATTAGGAAAGAGTTGTTCTTAATCATGCATGTCCTTGGTGTGTGCGTTCATATACCCATACTTAGTACAAGTGTGTACTAAACCCATACAATTCTACATTTCTAGGTGCAGACACAGGTGGACGCTAGACCATACATGTTGACATTGAAGCTATCCGGACGTGGAGCTTTCATCCGGACTTGGTAGGCCCTCATGCTTTCGAGGATGTCTATCATTATTATCTAGCTTAGATGTAGGCTATAGCTAGTGGAGCATGTTCCACTAGTGTTTCTTTCTGGTTTTGTTTAGACTTTGTATTGGTGTCATTTTTTCAAAAATACGATTAGTAAAATTATGAACTGATTCATTCATTTAATTATATCTATATTAGATGGTTTATTTGTGAACACCTATGATGTTATTTTTAAGATGTTTAGCATGAAATAAGAAAACAAAAAGTTCGATTTTTCCGCTAAAATTAACCTAGAAAAAGTAAGAATGACGTATGTAGGCCTGTCTACGACATCTGAGAGGTCAACGACGCCGGTCTCGTCTGGGGTCTAAATTCCGGTCATGACACTAAGAATCGCTAATCGACACTCTAAGAAGTACAGCAAAGTTAATCAGCTTATCCTTATAATTCAATTTTTTGGACAAATGAAAGTACCTTGCCACGAACACCTTATACGGTTTGTTCCAAGTGTATATAGAATTTTTATGCTAACTATGAAAACATGACAACAACATCACCGTTCAAAAAAAATTGGAACACTCTCAACCCTATTACATATAAATCTAATTCTGGTCTTCCTATACAACTCTTGTAGACACTAAAAAACTTGTCCATATGAACATAAGGGTCCTCAGAAGGTAACCCAGCAAACAACCCTCTCACTATATCAGGATGTTGGTTATGACAAATGTCTGACCTAGAGGCAATGTAGGGAGAACAATGTATTCATATAATGATGAAGCTGAATCATTGTCTTCCATGTAGTGATTACGAAAACTTGATGATGGTTGATGTTGCACCCTTTTTGCGTTCCCAATTAAACTACCATAATAGACCTGAAAAATCTCATTAACAAACCGTACAGGCTGCATTTCAACTCTATCGCCTAGATCCTCTTCGATTGGATTGTTGTGTACACATTGATTATTAATTCTCCTCAATGTTTTGTTCAATTTTATATCGTAAGGGATATAATGTTTTCCTTGAATCCAGGTACTTGGTATAAAATAGAGTAGAAACCTGAAGAAACTAAAATAAAAAAAAAGACTTAAAATTAGGAAACACTTGATTAAAGTTCAACACTTGTAGTTATTTTAATCCAAAACTCTTTTTCCCCGAAAGCGACACCAAAATTTGATAAGTTTAAATTTCACCTCCCTAAAGAAGTTTAAGTGGTCATTTTAAAATAAAGAACCCAACTTATAGGTTGGGATCGATCCCACGAGGAATATGGTCTAGTGTTAAATTTACTATCAATTATATTATTTTAGTCTATGAATTTCCAAGTAAGGTAAAAAAAAAGGAGGGGGGATTGGAATAAAGTAATAAATTATTATGCTTCAGTAACAAGTAGACAATATTAAACTTTGTTTATCAATATGATAAAGAAACTTGGGCATATATGTTCCCCATAAGCTCTTAACACGATAATCCTAATAGTAGTAATCATTTCCTAGTGATTTACCTGCAAAGTTGGTAAGTTAGATATCCCTAAGTTATTATTTGTCCAAGTCGGGAATTTCACCTCATTCATTGGTCTAGCTACGGGTGTATGCTTTACTAAATCTTACCATTTACCTCCGATTAGTCATTACATTAATATATGACTTAGTTTTCACCCTCACTTCAATTGATATTATACTATTAGATTGCATCCACTAAATCTCTGTTGTTAGTTTCTTGTTCACTACGTCCTTGGTCGAGCAAGTAGGAAAAAGGCGAGTTTTAATGTTCTGCACCGTCAAAAAGACTTCAAAGCGAAAGAACTAACAATACATGCATAAACACTATTTAAAAATTACTTATTATTTTTCATACTTTGTTAATTTCTCATGGTTCCACAACCCTAGTTGTGGATTTAGGTAATCTTTCTTGAAAGAACACAATTCATAATTTGGTAAAAACAATTCATGATTTTACAAGTACAATTAATTAAAATCCATAAAATAAATTTCGGAAAGTTAATTTCTAAGAGTTTGCAAATTACTTCCCCTACGAACATAACAAAAAAATTATAATAATGTATACCCCCCCCCCCCCCCAAAAAAATGAGGTTTAAAACTCCCATTTATAGAAAACAAGTACTAAGTCAACAGGAAGCAAAATAAGGAAATAAGTTGTCTGGACGCGGTATAAATAAATATTTTGATCCATAGACCATGGATTGGTGTACGGTCTGTGGGTCCCTTTAATGGCTCATCAGTTGGATAAAATTACTAGCTACCAGAACCTTAAACTTTTAGACACTTTTTGACAGATATGCAGGAAGGGCTACGGGTTGACCTATGACCCATCATCTTGCTTTGTGGTTCTACACTTGTCAGATTTCCCATATGTTCAACCTACGATACCTCACCCACAGTCCGTGGACTGTTCTACGGTCTGTCCTGGTACTTTGTATACTGATTACTGAAACTCATCTTCTCAAACCAAGACCTACGACTCACCACCCACGACCCGTCTTTGGTACTACAATCCGTGGGTGTCTCCATTAAAGAACACTTCTTCACTTTTCATCTCACATCTTCATGAACCACATCCAAGACTTTTTCCTGCAAACATTATACACAAAACATTAATCCTTACACAAAATAGTCCTAGAATAATACAAACTCTAAGTGAAACACATAAAAAATACTATAAACTTGGGTATATTAGTAACTTTAGTTTCAAGTCATACATTTTTATATCATATACAAAGAAACTAAGTAAAGTTTATGTTATGAATTTAAATAAGACCTTGAGTACGCTTATCATAACCATCAGTGTCCAAGCAAAAACATAAATTTACAGAAGATAAGAGTATAATTGTATAGAAAAAAATAATAAAAGGAATTAGGATAAAAAATAAAACAATAGTATAGAAAAACAAATATGATACACAATATATAAAAGAGGCGTAAAAGTTACCAAGAATGACTAAGTAAAAGAAGAACCAAATCCCCAAACGTGGTGTCACCATATACATGAAAAACTACGTACAAAAATACTATATATACAAGAGAACTAACTTATCAAAATACAAAATATAAGTAAGTAAAAAAGAGAGAAAGTAGAAAGTATCAAAACGCCAGGAGTTCACCATAATCCTAGTCTGTGACAGTCATGGGAGATTCATGCTCAATGAGGACTAGTCATACAGAGAGTTGCATCATAAAAATATGTAGAATCTTAGTATGACTACCGAACCATGGTATACTTAGTAGGATCATGAACCGACTGAGCTTAGAAAAATCAAATATATGAAGATGTACAAAATTCTAAGATTACAATGGATAAGTTTTAAAAATATGAAATCTAACAATCGAGGGAAAAGGAAATAATATAATAAAGTGAATACCAAAACACTGAAGTACAAGAAACTCACTACACACACAACAAACCAAACATCAGCATGATGCGATCCAAGAGATAAATGTGGGGAAGTAGAAGCTCGAAAGATACCTCAGAATTATCAATTGCAATGCAGTGGAATATAACCCTGATGAAACCAATGAAACTCCAAGAAAAACACATGGGACATATCAAAAACATATCATGTATAAGAATGTAGCCTTGATCCTAGTCAATGTGCTTCCTTGAATAATACCTCAGACTTATCAGCGCACAAATAACTTAAAATTCATTAAAACTCATAAACCAATTATTTTACAATTTTAAGTCATAAAAACCTTAAAAACATTATATTTTACATAATCTTACTTTTCCTTATTTTAAAATATTGTCTGCTTATTTGGGCTTAAGAAAAAGCGAAAAACACTTAGTCAAAATTTAACACCCAACAAATTTCAAGATAAAGCCCGAACTATTCTTAATTTGTGTTTTAGACTAATTTAAGTGATAATTAAATTTTCCTTCTGTCTTAAGGTGAATTATTTAGTGAGATAATGGTTGTTAATATGAATTAAGGCCACAAGACACTCCTAGCACAAAGTTGAGTAGAAATCTTCCTTATCAATTCAGTTTTGACATAAGATTCTAGTTAGGTCAACTTTTAATGAACATATCTCTGAGTAAAAAATGAACTAAATGACTTATCACCTATAATATAGAAAGTATAGGAGTCCTCTTTCAAGCACCAACAAGTTTTCCACATTTCATGTTTGGAGTAAAAATTTACAACTATTTTACCAAAGACTGTTAAATTATAGTTATGCGAGTCTGTAAACTAAGGACCATTCTAGAAGACATAGATTGAATTATAAACCCTAATTTCAAGTCCTAGGAAAAGCTTAGAGATTCGGTTTTGCGGTCCAATTCTTACACATCCATTCTACCGGTCGTAGTATATTCAAGTATTTGTAGTTTGGACACGTAGAATGGACTTTTGATCTTGTAAAGTTGCATAAGTTTTTAAGATTTGATCGATGCCTTGTAGAAATTTCTATGGTTCATAGATTGGACGCAAAATGAAATTTTGAGGCTTCAAATTATATATAAATTCCACGTGAGATCTACGGTCTGTAGATCAGATATGGACATATAAATGGTTTTCATTTGTTTTAAAGAAGGGTAATTTATTCTTTTACCACCTCTTCAAATCATAAACCACTACTTTATTAGACCTAATTCAGATTTTAAATAATGTTAATTAATTTATTTACGTTCAGTGCTTCCAAGTCTTAGAGCAAGGATCCAAGAGGAGAAATATGTGGTTCGAGTTTTCTGCAAGTTTTCACCAATTCAATCAAGTCTTTTATTCTTCATGGTGTGTAAGACTACCCATATTTATAGAATGAGTTCATACTCATGCCCTAGATCTACATCCTATCAATAATGAATAATCTCGTGTTACATCCTTACTTTTGATAATTCTTGAGATGAGTTTCGTTATTGAGTTGTAAATTCTATTCTTGATTATTGAGTTACTATATCTTGCATAGAGATTCTTCAGTTGATTGTTATTATCTATTTTACAGCATGAACCATGTTGTTGAGTTACTAGTTGAGAATTCTTTTTTAGTAAACATTTGTCTTAAAATGATTTTTGAGAAAACAAAGACAAGTTTTGATTAGAGTTAAAAGATTAATTTTGAGTAGTATGAGGGGGCCAATTAATTCCCAAATGTATCATTTTTACATTGAGAGAAGTGTAACTTGCTACATCTTTTCAATGCTAATGAAAGAAAATCCGACAGAATTGACGATATTGTTGTTGTTGTGTATGTAAATTTATATAAGTGTTGTCCTCCCTAGCACAATTTAACCATTTTCACTAAGACTTGCGGTGATAGATAGATAGGGTTTTCGAATGACCCTCTAATCAAGAATAGCCTCAGGTTCTAGTAGAACATTTGTTGTTTTTTCTGGGGAATTTGCTTGTCAACGAAATTCCACTCATAAGTAGGTTCACATCTTGGTGTGGGGCAACGAGATTAGAACCAATCTTATTTTTCAATTGTGATACATGAAGGGTGTGATGGATCCTAGAATGTGGTGGTATCTCTAAGTGACAAGATACCAACAAAATATCTTAAGTACGGGAAAAGGCTCAAATAACATAGGACCAAGTTTGTGGTAAGCTTGATCTCGAAAATTGTCTGTAAGGTTGTGACTTCATGTAAACCAAATAACCAACCTCAAACACCCTTTCAGATCTCTTTTTATCAGCTTTCTTCTTCATTCTCCATTAAAGCATCGAGGGGTGGTGTTTCAATAGTCTAATAGTTGCTTCCACTCTTCGTAAACTCTTGTCAACTACCTTAATTATACAACCTTGAGGGAAGTAGGGAAAACGAAGAGGAGGGTGTTGTCCATAAAACACTTCATAAGGGGTCAGATGAGTGGATGAGTGGAAATTTGTGATATACAACTATTTCGCCAATGATAGCGAGTGAATCCACTCCTTAGGCCTGTCACCACACATGAATCGTAGAAATAAATCCAAGAGCTTATTCACTGCCTTCGTTTGGCCATTAGTTTGAGGATAATATGCTGAGAAATGATGTAAGGCCACCCTTGATGCTGAACAGTTCTTGCCAAAGCTTGCTAAAAAATGTAATGTCTCGATCAGTCATAATGGTCCGAGGAAGGCCATGTAACTTATAGACATAATGTAGGAATAATTGAGTAACATCAGCTCCTGAGTTACTGACAAGCTAGAGTAGAGTCATGGTAAATTTGCAGCAGTTCTTTCTTCAGTTTTGCCTTATTTCCTATCGTCAACTTGTCTTTTTTATATAACAACCCATCCTTCATGACATAGTATGGTTTTCAAGAACCATTTGAAGATATAATTTGGAGTAACTTCCTAATATAGGTGTCCCTGTGATAGGAATCCTTCACCTATTGTAACAGCCGACCAGTGATCAGAGGAAGTGCATTCAACAAAAGGTGATTGTCATTTCGTTTAAACAATGCGTCCGCATATAAAGTTTCACTTCCTTTTTTGTATACAATAAAATAGTCATATCTCATAAGCTTGGTCAGCCACTTCTACTTGCTAGGAGTTGTGATTATTTGTTGCATCAGATTTTTCAAATTTTGGTGGGGTGTCATGATAGTGAAATTCCTAGAAACAGAAGAGTGTTTTGGCCCCAACGCTTTACTCATAAATGCAAAAGGATGATCATTTTTCATCAAGACAACCCCTACCCCAGTGGGCATCATGTATCAGCTTCAATGAGGAACTCTAAATTAAAATTAGGTAATGCTAGAAGAAGAGGGGAACTTAAATCTTTGTTCAACTTCTGAAAGGTTATTTCAGCCTACCTTGACCATTTAAAAGCATATTTATTCAACAAGTCAGTCAAAGGTCTTGCAATAACACCATAGTTATTAATAAACTTTTTGTAATACCATAAGAGTCCAAAAAATCCCCTAAGTGCCTTCACTGTCGTAGGTGAAGCCCAGGTTTGCATAGCTTCAGCCTTCTGAAGATTCGTAGCCACTCACTTATAAGATATAATGTTTCCCAAGTAATCTATTTTAGGTTGTGTGAAAGAACACTTGTTGAGCTTAACATACACACTATTTGGTTCAAAAGACTGAAGTTCAACTTCAAGGGATCCAAATGATTACTCATAGAGGGACTGTAAACTAGTATATCATCGAAGAAAACCAAGATGATTTTTTAGAGATAAGGCTGAAATATATGGTTCATCAAACTTTTATATGTAGATGGTGCATTTGTCAAGGCAAAGGGAATCGTTACAAATTCATAATATCCATGATGAGACTTGAAAGTTGTTTTGTCTTTATCTTTATCCATCATTCTGATTTGATGATAACCAGATCGTAAGTCCAATTTAATGAAAAGTTGAGCACAACCCAGTTCATCTAACAGTTCCTCGATCATAGGAATTGGGAATTTATCCCTGGCAGTGTACTTATTGAGCTTCTTAGAAATGAACAAGGGCTCACACTTAATCTTATAACTCCAAAAGTCAACATTTACTGCACTTGCTTGTCAATTTCCTCTTTTTGAATAGTGTTGAATATATAAGGCCTCACATTAATAGGTGAGGTGCCTTCTTTCGAGACTATCTTGTGATCATGCCACATATGAGGTGGTAATTCTGTTGGTATCCTAAAAATTTGGGCATACTGATAAATTAAGGAATCCACAACAATAGGGATACTCACGTCTTGATAATTCAATATGATACTAGGTGTTTGTTTCTCTTTAGGTTGATTGACTGTCACAATTCCTGCTGTCATCATGCTCAACTAAATCAGCTTCTGTATTAACTTTTGGAAGTATTTTCTATCCACCAACTATGTCTCAGTTGGTTGATTCTTTCTTAAGGACACTTTCTGCTTACGCATATTTAATTCCATTTTAATCTGCCTGAAGTTCCACTTTATGTCACATATGGTGATTAGACACTATATTAATAACTACATCATACCCCCCAAGGCAATATCAACATATCGGATGAAAATTCCACACTATGCATCTTATAAGAAAATTAACGATATATATGAGAGCATTTGATCTTAGTACCATTAGCTATTGCCACAGGGACAATAGGAATGAATTCCAAGGGGAGTTCTAGCCTGTTAGCAGTCTCATAATCCAAAAAACTATGGGTATTCCTTGTATCAATCAAGATATGAATCACCTTTCCCTAAAAAGATTCTATAACTCTCATTGTTTTGTAGTCATGCACTCCAGACATGGCATGAACCGAGACTTACGCCCCTTCCAAAGTGTCATCTCCTTCTTCTATGTTCGCTTCATGTACTTAATTATACTCATATTCTTGTAGTTTTTCATCTTCTTCCTCATCCACCTCATAGAGTACATTTTTTTTCTTTTCGACAGTAGTGGCCAGGCATATACTTCTTTTCACACCACATGAAAGATATAATAACTCATGCAATTCAAGGCCACAATATTGCTATCAAACATTTCATCAATCAATCAAAAAGGGTTACAACAAGGCAGTTCAACATCATCAAGTTCATCACATATTCCTATTCGTTTTAACCCTTTTTTATTAGTAAAATTTATCAAGTGGATAATTGATCATTCACCACATTCCGATTACTCCTAACACATAAATAACAAAGGGAATACGTGAGTTATATTAGAAACCTTGGTTTAGGAAATTACTTACCTCAAATCAATCAATTGATCACTATAAAAGTTGAGCATAATGTCTATAAAGTAAGGTATTCAGAATAGATCCATGGAAACAACAATACCCACATTAATTATTTTGAAAAAAGGAACAATCAACTCAAAACTCAATTCCGAACATAATATTTGAATCCTAAATTTAATAATTGAAAATGTTACTCAAGGACTTAGGAACTCATTGATGAAAACCATTTAGAATAAAGGACTAAAAATTAGTTTAAAATCTCCATTTTAGTTATGAATTTGAGTTGTTGAAAAATCATTTCATTTGTGAATACAAATGTCAAGTTTTGATGCTAAAATCCGTAAATAATAAAAATAAAGGAAATAATAGGATCATAAAATCTTATTAAGATGATTTAGAATGAAAAATCCTTTAAAAAATCTCCATCAAGGTTTCCCACGCTCATAAAAGTGATAATGAGTCTCAAACCGGAAATTGGTGAGTCAAAACCCCTTTCAACAGTTTTGATGCTAATCTTCCTTTTGCTAGCCTCCCTTTGATAAAAGATAGATCATATAAGAGAATGCCCTCCATAAGAGCGAGGAAAGAATTATTGGATACATCAACTAACTATTAAAAAACCGAAAGTACCCTCAGGATTCAATGAGAACCACGTGCGCACATACAACACATGTAAATCAATTATGCTCGATGTTCTAAAATCATTGGAACCATCAAAATATAAATATGAGGTCTCCATAATCCGACATCTATGAAGACCACAAGAAACTAACTCAATGCCTAAGAGGGATAAAACTAACATAATACCTATAACAAATTAACCAAGACCTCGCATAGACCTAAAATCATCCCTCAAAACAATTGGAACTCGTAGAACTCCTATAAAGCGTCCATACCCCTAATTTGGACCAAAGTCAACTCAAAAGGTAAATTTCCTTAATTTAAATGTTCTCGAGTTGGCCGCAGTAGTTTTTGATCTTAACGTATGGTGTAACTATATTTATTTCATATATGTGGACGCTCTCCAACCACAAGAATCTCAAAAATATCTTTTTAGTAAAAAGGAACTTAATCTCGAACGAATGAGGTGTTTATGATTGATCGAGCATTACAACATGAGTTTCCTCTATCTCCCAAGTTAAGGCTAATGTTGTTGTTGGTGCCTTAAGCAACTTGTTCATGTAGAGTGCTTCTTATGTCAAGTAAGGAAACAAAGAGTTGGTCGAGGAAGTGCATAGACTTCCACATTTTGTAGTCCATTTTTTTGATTCAAAAGAAAGTAGAGTTGTTGTAATGAATGAGGCTAAATCATCATAACTTCCATAAGTGAAGGAAAAGCAAGAAAAAAATCCCATCACACTGGAACTAAAGGAAAATGTTCATAAGCAGAAAGTGATGAACTTTGAATTTGGGGGATATGGTATGTTGAGATATCAAGTATTGTGTTCTGCGAAGGTGGATGAGCTCCAAGAGAGGGTCATGGAAGAAGCTCATAGTTCCACATATTCGATCCACCGGAGTCCAACAAGATATACCATGACTTCAGATAAGTCTATAAGTGGAATAGTATGATGTGATATACCATAAACATGATTCTAACCAATTTGTGCTCTGATATGCATGGCCCCTCCTTAGACGGGGGGAAGTGACCTCATTGGAGATTACCTGTTGGTGTATGTTCCTACTGATGCGAGGGGTAGTAGGGAGGTCTTGGTGGTATGTAAAATATACTTTGTGTTATTTTCCTTGTTAATCAGATATGCAGAATGAGAGAACGATTTGGACTTTCCCTATGCAAAAAGAGCGCACTATTCCAACCTTAAAACATATGTTCACGGCTTGTGTGATCGACTTCGAAGGGAATTAGTATGATCATCTACATGTCAATAAATTCGATTGCCACAATAGTTACCATTATAGCATCCAAATGGATCCCTTGATGCTCTTTATGGGAGAAGGTACAGATCTCATATTAGATGGTTTGAAGTGGGTGAAGATGGATTGATAGAATCAAATTTAGTTCATCAAGATATAGGAAAGGCTAAAGTTATTCAAGAGAGGTTGAAAACAACGCAGAGTCATTAAAAATCCTATATTTATGTTAGGATGAGGGAGTTACATATTGAAGTAGATGATTGAGCATATCTAAAAGTTTCACCTATGAAGGGTGTTATGCAATTTTGTAAAAAGTTAAAGCTTACTCCCCGAAATATTGGCGCTTAAAGAATATAAAAAAGGGTTAGATATGTAACTTATGAGTTAGAGCGACCCCAAGAGTTGGCACTGTTTCATCCTCTATTTTACATCTCTATGTTGAAGAAGTGCATGGGAGATCCTTCACTTATCATACCGACTGAAGAATTTTTGTATCAAGGATAGCCTATCATATCAGGACATTCATGTTCAGATTTTAGATCGCCAAGTTTGCAGGTTGAGGATAAAAGGGGTAACATCAGTCAATGTTCTTTGAAGGAACCAGTTTGTGGAGGAAGATCTGAAGAACAGATATCCAAATCTCTTAGATATGGAGAATTAAATATAAAGGTTCTAATTCTATTCTTAGGCCTCTTCAATTTATAAGTTGGCATGTTGTTAATCCATTGTGTTTTTGTTGTGTGTTTGAACTATATGATTGATATCAAAACCTTAACCTAGTAAGAGTAATCTCATTCGAGGATGAATTTTCCCAAGTGGGAGATATTGTAATATCTCAAAATTTGTTAGAAAGAAGTTAAGAATTGGAAATCATCTTTTTTGGGAAGAATGTAAAAAAATCTAGAAATTTGTTAAGTATATTAAGTTGAGCTTCTGGTCAACTTCAAACAAAAATAAATCCTATCTCAAAATGATTTAGGTGTGTTTCCAGATATCGTAGAAAATACCTTCGAATAATTTTTCCAACACCGGCGTGTTTCGACAATTCCGAGTTCATATGGGTGAGATATGACCCTTCGAATTTTAGTTGTTTGGATAAGGAAAGTGCAATATGGATTTTGGAAGGATAGTTTGGTTTTTTCCTAACCCTATATTAATTTCTTTTTTAGTAATTATATAAGGGTCTAAACTGAAGTTTGCTAGTTTACGCTTTCCTAAAAGAGTTAGGATTTTGAGAAAAGAGAAAATAGGAAAAAGAGAAAGAATCGTCATGTTTGTCAAGAATCGCTGGTGGATTTTGTTAAGGGGTGATCCCAACGAGGTATGTGATATCATATAGCGTTGGGATAGTTCACCCACGCGCCAATCTTGATTCAATTTTGCAAAGTTATATTTATTTGAAAGTAACTCATATGAGTTCTTGATGTAAATTCGTTTGAATTCTTGTGGTTGAAGTTTCTTGGTTTTATTAATGTAAATTAGGTGTGAATTCGAGTTACATCATGCACATATTAATGAATTATTAGATTCTAAGTGTTTGGGAATATAACCAAGTAAAATTAGAGGGTTTAAAGTTGAAAAAAGAAGGAGGAAGTTCGTCAAAATCTGGGGAAGAAGTTGGGGCGTCGTGCCTCTCAGCTCTCCCCAAAGATGACCTCTAGGGCACTGCGCTAGACATAGCACCCCAAGTCACTCCCTGAATTTCAAGGGCTAGCGCCCCTCTCCTGTTAGAGTTCTAGGGACGCTAGTTCTTCCCACTTCTTTACCATCTTTCCTTACCAGTTCCTTAGCAATGTACTTATGTTTCTAGTTGATTCCAACACTCTAAGTTAAGAGAAGTTCTTAAAAGTTCTCAATAGTTTTTCTCAAAGGTTGTAACTTTGTTTTAACACTTAAATAAAGAGTAAAGGTTGAAGTTCATTTTTTCAAAGAAGTATATGGGGACTATGCATTCTCTAAGAGTTTAACATATTTTCAAAAATGAACAAGAAATGGAAACACCGATTTCCAAGAGAGATTTTAAGATAAATCTGAGTAATTATCTCAAATAAAATAAAAAAATTTTGGTTTCGAAACATATAAGCTAAGTGCATTTTTGAAGTAATATTGAGCACCGATATGGGGATGCAAGTTAGATACTTAAAGTCTTTATAAACTATGTACGAATCATGGGTAGTAAATGATCATACTTTTAGATGAATCCTAAGTACTTTTTAGCATAGACTAGTGGATCCACGTAGTTAAGGTATTCTATATGATGGCAAAGTATAAGAGAGTTCTTGCAGCATGGGCAAAACATTTTATTGCCACTTAGGCTCATAGTGGTGGTTGTCGGTTATAAAATCTCCAAAAGAAACTATATTACTTTATTATACGAATAAAGTTGAGTTTGTTATCATATTTTCTTCAATGAACTAAGTTTCTATCTATTGTTTTAAAATCTATCTATATATTGCATGTGTTTTAGTGCTTTATATTGAGTTGAGGTATCCATGAGTTGAGTAAAGCCAAGGTAAGTGTTTCTTTCAAACTTTTTTCAATCCTATATTATGTTTAGCATTCCGATTAAGAGACTCTTAAATTAAATATACTGATGCAACTTGGCCTTCATCGTTTTATGACGCTTACACAGGTAACAAGAATCAGCATCCAATGCCTCATTGATTAGGCTGAGCATTAAGAGTTGGTCGGTGAGCGTCATTACTTTCCAAATGGTTTCTTTTTACATTGCTTCATAGTTTTCAGTTGTTAAGATTATCGACGGTTTTGTCCCATCATCCTTGTTTGTTTTAGACTCTTCATAGACCGAAAGTTATAGTTCTTTAGTCTTATCAATTTTAGTTTTATACGTTTCAGACTTGAGTAGCCATTTTCGCTAACATTCTTATTTCTTAAGTTATTGCATGAGTTATATTTATTTTGTTAAAGAATCTTAATTCATAACATATAACATTTCAATAAATAGAAATATAATTTGAAAAACAATCAGTAACTCAAACTCAGAATAAAGTAAATAAAAT
This sequence comes from Solanum habrochaites, assembly GCA_027704765.1. Classification (NCBI taxonomy): domain Eukaryota; kingdom Viridiplantae; phylum Streptophyta; class Magnoliopsida; order Solanales; family Solanaceae; genus Solanum; species Solanum habrochaites. The sequence goes on from JAKWJA010002492.1 coordinate 45,973,443, forward strand.
CTCTGTAAGTTTTCTCATAAACAAACATTAGATTTGAATTTGCATTAATACACGTGATTAGAATATGCAGGAATAATTGAAGGTGAATGGATCCTATTGGAGCAATCACAGAGGAGGGAAATCTAGACAGTGCAACAAATAAAGGATCATTAAGGCGACCCCTAACGCATTGCTGGCATGGAAATCCAGGCACAAAACTTCAGCCCCAGGTTTGGGGCGCTGTGCTTCCCATGGAGCCAGGTCGTAAACTTCTATGAGCCCGCTCTGGCACCTTCATGTCGCCCTACCACATACCCGTGCCCTAGCAACACAATTAATTTTCAAGATAAAATTAGGACCCCAATTAGTTTAGAATTGGGAAACATATCTCCTAAAATCCTCTTGATCTCAAACCCAATAAGAATACATGAAAACTTTCATATAATTCGTTTGGAAACATAACTCTACCAAATATTCATAAAACAAAATAATCAAAGACTTCATCGTTAAAGATTTAAAACAATATCAAGAACTACAAATGGATCCTTTAGATGTAAAAATTTCTTGACTAAATTGATATGTAGAGCATTTGGATGAAAAAATCTAACACTGTGAGAATCCTTACATATCGGGAAAGAATAAAGGTTCTTGGTGAAATCGATGGAAACTTGAACAACTCCTGAACCCAAGCTTTTACTCCTGTTGAAACCGTACTCTAATTCCTCTAAGTATTAAAGAATGTGAAAAATTATTTTAATTTTTCCCAGACCTTTAATTGGATCAAGAAAAATGTGACTTGGGATTAGGAGGGATGGGAAAAAACAAAACTACGCCTTTAAAAATAATTTAGGTGACTTAAAAAGAAAATGTTTCTCAAACAGACATATCTTTTAACTCCAAACGCGAAATGAAGCAAACTTGGTAGTTGAAAAGAGAACTCAAAGATCTTTAATTTGATTGGTCATAGGCCACCTAATATATGATATGCTAAGATTTATGATCATGTGAAGTTGATGAATGTAAAATCTCATATTGAAACTCAATAAGGTAGAACACTTTCAACTTAAGTTTGTTCTAGGGGATTCTAGTGACCTTAATTCATATCAAACATCATTATTGTACCCAAGATTTTACCATAACACCTAAGAAAAATTAATAATCACTCGGTACATTCAAATTCACAAATAAAGAATAGTGTGAGCCTTAACTTAGAAATATTCAGGATGTTACAATTTAAAGGTGTAACTAAGAGATTTTATGATTGACTAACATTCAGTAGCAATCATAAAAAAATTGCAACCACTATTCTTAGGAACTTATACTTTACTAATATTTTATTATTGTTTAATAAATTTTTATTTAAAATGATCACATTATTTTTAAAAATAGAGTGCTACATGGTGTGATATTCACATTCAACACACATGCGTCAAAATTAATTTAATACTACCTTAAAAGCATGAACTTCCTAACTTGAATGTAAATTACTAGAATACCCTTATCTTTAAACACTAATTTAGTATATATTCTCTATTTTATATTTTTTTTATTTATTTGTTCTAGATTATATTAAAGGGTGACACCTTTTTCACACTAATGGGTTGTTACTTTCTTGAAGGATTTTTTGGTAGTGTTGCGACATTTTTCATGAGTTATGATGTTTTTTGTAAAATTGTGATTTGTTTGAATGGTTGTGACTTATCTGATAACACATAATAAATATTTTAAAAATAAGGATGATTGAGAGTGATTCAATTAAGCAAATCAACAAAAATAATGCAACAAAGAGAATGAAATAACTGATGTTGAAAGAGAAGATTTTCTAGATAATTAATATTTACTCATTTTCATATCATTAATTATACTTCGACAATAATTTCTACTTGCAAGCACTTTAATAATTTTTTGTGTTAAAGCTATCAAAATCTAAAATTGTTGGAAAAAAATGATTTGATGAAAATTTTTTTGAAGAGTATAAAGTAGATTTAATAAATACTCTTGAATTTTAGATTTATTTGGCTTATATTTATGTTTATTTAGCTTAATATAGAATGTTTTTTTTTCATGAGGGGTGGGGGCGCATCTTTAAGGACATAAGTAAAAAGATATTTTTATATATTCTACATATCGTTTAATTAAAGGTATTCTTAATTTTTTTTAATATTTCATATAGGATTCAAATTCGAAAAATCTATATCTATATTTATATTACCCTAAAAGATTGAACTACCTAACTTGAATGTTATGTTATTATAATTGCCCCGAACTTAAAATATCAATTTTAATATATCTTCTATATTTTATATTGTACTATATTTATTTATTTATATTATATTAAATTAAAAGCATAAATCTTTTCGGAGGATAGTTACTTTTCTATAGAGTTGCAACTTTTCTGAAGATATGTGACTTTTACGAAGTGTTATGACTTTTTCAAAGAGCTATGACTTTTCAATGAGTTCTAACCTTTTTGAAGAATTTTAACTTTTATAAAATTTGAAACTTTTTTATGATAAGACATAATGAGTATCTTCTAGTACACTAACCTTTGTGTGCTATAAAAAAAGGGGTTTCCTCAAAATTTTGAACTACAATTTTTGAAACGTTTTCCTCCTCGTCCTCCTTCTTCTTCTTCTTGGCACATGCATTGTGTCAAAACTCTTAGTTATATATATATATATGTGTGTGTGTGTGTGTGTGTGTGTGTGTGTGTGTGTGTTTGTGTGTGTGTGTGTGTGTATGTGTGTGTGTGTGTGTGCGTGTGTGCGTGTGTCTGTGCGTGAGTGCGTGCGTGCGTGCATGGTGAGTGCGTGTGTGCGTGTGTGTATGTGTGTGTGTATGTGTGTGTGTGTGTGTGAAATATGAAAATTTCGTTTTACTAGAGATCTTCATTTATGAAAATATGAAAATATGTTAAATTTAAACTAAATTTGAAAAAGACTACAAAATAAAATTTAGCGTGTATGTAGAACTTCTTAAATCGAACAACAATAATTTACTGTTCCATATAATTTAATTTTAATTGAGGTAAACAAGGTTTTTTAAAGAGAGAACTATTTGAGGAAATAAACCAAAACTGACAAAAAGGACTATATTCCTTAACTGAAGAACAATAGAAAATAACGAAACTGAAAAATATCCATTTTTCTATGGTATAAATGGTGAAGAATAGAAAACTACAAAGCTATAATTTTTTAATTCTCACATTAAAATCACCGATAGAAACATTACTAAAATACCACATATGTCAACATAAAGTATTGGTGGGGAGGGGAGGAAGATCAAATCCTCTTGTCATTTTCATACTATTAGGTTGAAGAAATAAATCTTCGGAGCTATTAAAAATCCATGAGAATATATTCATGCATTTCCACCTCTTCTTTACCATCACATTTGTCCACAGAAGCAACAATTATTTATTTTTGCTCCCGATTTCAAGTGGAGGAATTGTTGTGATAATTGGAGATTTAACATCACTTGAATTACTAACATGCTTGGATGATGACTTTGAAGCAACTAGCATTGTTTCTATGGTTCATGGGTGGATCATTGTTATGTTCATCGGAATAAGACACCAACAGAATGTTCTCATACCTTGGGCTTTTCTCAACTTTTTTCTTTGCTTTGCAGAGTTTTGATGTGCTGCACTTGAAGTAATTCATGTTATGTCATACACATTTTACAAGACTTAGGTTTCATCAAATATTGCATGTGTATATAGCATTAATAAATTTATAATTTATTCTTATGAAAATTTAGAATGGAAAGGAAACGTAACATTTTATGATATGAAAAAATGGTGAATTGAGCAAACTCAGGAAATGGTGAATCTTTGATGTGCTTTTTACCGTACTTGCACCATGTCCATATATCATTTGTGAGTTTGCAATAATTCATAGGTAATCCTTATCGACTGATTTTTCCTGATTTCAAATAAAGTATAAAATTAAAAATTTGAACATATATACATAAAATGTAACGAAATGAGTGATTACCTTGTTCTAGTTTTTATCAAAAGAGTATTTATGGAAAAAGTGAAATTAGGATAAATGGAAGACCCTATAACGAGTTGTTGTTGTAGATCAATCCATTGTTTTGGTGTTGTAGTTGTTGGTGGCACAGACACTACTGTTGTTGGCAATGGAGGAAAAAATCTTTGTTGGATAAATTGAGATGGTTGAATCGGTTGTAAGTAAAATTGTGGTTACCATTTTGGTTTATCATCATGACCTGATTATCTGGTTTTTCCTAGTGAGCAGTTTGAAAATCTAAAGAGGAAATTTGAGATAAGCAATTAAAAATAGTCCTGTCAAAAGCGAAAAGTGCGTCAAAAGAATTCAAAATATTATTTAGATAAGTCTCAAAGTCTAACTTAGGAGGTACAAAATTGTTAGGTCTATTAATATTACAGCTTCTTACGATCGCATATGGTTTTTCCTGGTGAGCAGTTGGGAAATCTAATGAAATTTTTTTAGATAACTTATTAAAAATAGTCATGTCAGGAGCTAAAAGTGCATCAAAAAAGCTCAAAATATTATTTAGATGAGTCTCAAAGTCTAACATAGGAGCTACAACATTGTTAGGTATATTAAAATTATAGCTTCTTACTACCGCACCTATATCCCAATTATCATTCTCTATTTTGGATCTATATATAATGGTATCTAGTTAAATCAAAAAAATAAAAATAATCTTACAAGTGAAAGTAATGTTGCTTTCTGCTAAAAGCAGAGAGGAAAAATTAGATTCAGAGAGGAGTTTGTCTTATGGATGAGTAAATGAATAAAAGAAACGTTTTAGTGGTGAATACATTATAAATTAAAGAAACGGATGATTTTTTTTTAACCAATTTAACAAATATATAGAGAAATATAAATGGGTATCTCCCTACCCAAAACATCTATATTTACTTTGCAGTTAATGCACAATAAATAATTTTTTTTCCATTTTAGACTGATTGGGATCAACGATAAAATAGATGTAAAAGATTATTACTCGTACCTGAGACGCTACTATTACACAATCCTAATTAAGTTTAAACGATCATTGTCAAATAAAGAACCTAACTTGTAGGTTAGGGTTGATCCCACAAGGAATATGATCGAGACTTAAAACCAATTATATTCAGTTAGTCAATGAATTTCCAAGGAAAGTAGACAGGGGGGTTGTTATGAAGTAACAAATTAATGTGCTTCAGTAACAAGTAGACAAATTTCAACTTAGTTTTATAAATGTGAGAAAAAAACTAGGGCATATATGTTTCTCATAGACTCGTAACGTGGTAATCCTAATAATAGTAATTCTTTCCTAGTGTTTTACATGCAAAGTTTGTAAGTTATGTATCCCTAAGTGTTTATTCCTCCAAGAAGGGAATTTCACCTCGTACCTTGGTCCGGCTACGGGTGGATGCCTTACTAAACCTTACGTTATACATCAGATTAGTCATCACGTCATTGTATGACTTATTTTTACCCTCACTCCAATTAAAATTATACTACTAGATAGAATCCACCAAATCTATGTAGCTAATTCTTTTCTCATTCACTACCTCGATGGTCTGGAAAAATAGGAACGAGGTGAGTCGTAATGTTGCGCACCGTTATAAAGACTTCTAAGAGAATAACTAATAGTACATACATAAACAATATTCAAGAGTTTCATTATTATTTATACTTTGTTAATTGCTCATGGTTTACACAATCATAGTTGTGTATTTAGCTACTTATGATTTAAACAACACAATTCCTAATTGGGTGAAAAGAATTCATGAACTTACAATAAAAATTGTTGAAAACCTGAAATCTTCAATTGGAATTCGTTGTTAAATTTTCATAAGAGAATTCCGAAAAGTTAATTGCTATGATTTTGCAAATTATTTGCACAAAGAACAAAAATAAAACCTTACAATAATTTTGTAACCCCAAACGCAAGGTTAAAAACTCCTATTCAAGTACTAAATCAACAGGAAAAAAATCAGAAAATAAGCTCTCTAGATGCGGTTTAAATAAACGTTTCGACCCACGTACTTGCATAAGTACATCAAGTACTGGAACCTTCATATTTTAGACCCTCATTTACGGATGTAAAGGACGAAACATGTGGTATCCTAAATCCCTTTGCCTTGCTCTGTGGTTCCACACTTGTCAGACTTCCCAAATGTTCCACTTAAGATGCCTCACCCACAATATGTGGACTGGTCGACGGTCCATCCTAATACTCTGTGGACTAATTATCTAAACTCATTTAATCATACCAAAATCTACGTTTTACCATACACATCTCTTTCTTGGACCTACTGTCCGTGGGTGGCTCCTTTGGTGGCCACTTCTTCACTTTTAAGCTCACGTCTTCATCAACCATGTCCAAGCCTATTTCTTGAAAACATTATGCATAAATCATTAATTCAATACAACATAGCCCTAGACGCACACAAACTCTAAGTGAAACACATAGAAAATAACATAAACTAATGGTTTATCAAAACCCTCAACTTAAAATTGTTATTTTTCTCAAGTGACACATTAAAACTCTAAACGACACTTATGTAGAAGCAGATATTCAAACATAAAGAAATCACATGGATTTATAAATCAATTCCATCACGTTAGTGCAAATATTTTAATCAAACAAACTCATGTGGATCAGAATATGACATAGCTTGACCAATAGACACCACAACACACTTCTCACAATCACAAAAGTACGAATCTCCAAAAATGTAACTAGTGAACTCACTTCAAAAGAAATCCCTTTTTTACACAATAGATATGGATTTTTGAGTTTAAGGATTCACTTAAAACTCCCGCCTAGAAGTGACTTCATGTAGAATCTGTGCTCAATACCATAGGTTTGCCCTTATTTTCATTGTATAGATTCTTCAAACTCATCACTAGGATCACTATAGGTCTGCCTTATCTTTTAACATAGGTTCAGGGTAAGGTAGAACATATTTGGTCACCTTTTAGTGACTTTTGTCCCTCCTTCACATTGAATTGGCTTTTTACATCTTTTCTCAACCAATTCTTGACATCTTGTTATTTTTATTTCTTTTCCTTAACTCTTTTCAAAACAGATACGACTCTTCACATTATAGATCATATATTTCACTTTTCTTGTTTTTCTTTACCTCATCTTTTTATTCCTACAAAACTTCTATCTTCCATTTTATTCTTTTGATTTCATTGACATCTTTTCTTTTATTTACTTTCTTCCACAAAAAACTCTTTTCATACTCTTTTGGTTTCTATTTCCTCTTTCATATACACCCTAAACTTATGCATTTTGGATGAGTTAAGGTTCACAATATCCAATGTTAGAAGAGTGCCAAAATTGAGATATCTTTTTGAATTGTCCACCCTCAACTTAGGCTTTTTTCCTATGTTAAGGTACACATATCCATTGAGGGACTGGGGCCAAAACAACAATTTTAGGGAAGGTGAGTGATGTTGATTGAAAGAGGTGGTCTACATTAGGCTCAAACATTTGGATCAAAGGGAATATTTGTTTCTTTTGTTTGGATCGTTTTTTGGCTTGAGTGAATTAATTAGAAAAAGGGCCTATGATCATTTCTCAACTTCTAGTGTAGATTATCTTAGCAAGACCAACGTGACATGTTGTACATTGGCACATACTGTATGAGCATACAGATATTTTTCTCACACACACTTGGCACATTGTTTTATTATCACACTATTAGATTAACAATTTCATATTTTACCTTAAGTTGTGAGGCCAAATCGGTTCATTGTCATGTCAAATTGAGATCCAACACATACAATTCATCAAGACTATAGATCCAGCACGATTAAATTTTTTTGGAATGGTATAAACTTATGTAATTTAGGCCATCATAATTTCATTTTTTTTTCTTACTTTTACACATATTTTCCTATACATGGTTGTTGAACAGAATACTAAATAGTCATTTGGGGAAAAAAACACATGCAAGAAAACTCCAAAGGAGGAATATGAGTTGGGTTACTCAAACTTCATCCTATCACTCTTGAACCGTTTACCCCACCCCTAACAAAAGATGGTGTGATTTCCCTCAATGCACAAAAATAAAATAAATCATACGATGAAGAAAACCTATAACACAAATACACTAAAGACCTTTTAAGAAGTGGGTGGGTCCATTTTCCCCAGAGCTCCATGGATGAACAGTACGATTTATATCAGTAGCACTTCACCAACAAAGATATCAGCCTCAATAGTTCTTAAATTTCCATATGGGCTAACACCTATCTCTCGAACCCACTATTGTCTCATCTCCTCATCAAGTATGGACGCCCTATGAGCATCTTCAAGTTGCTGGCACTCCTTGTTCTTCAATATTCGAGTCTCCTTAACATCAGTAGAGTGATTGTAGTTATGTGCTTCTTAGTAGGATGGGAAGAATTTGGTGGTGGCATAACATCGCCAAGTAAGGCAGTTATGAGAAACCATCCTCCTCCATTATAGGGGTAACCTCTGGTTTAGTCCCAAGAATGGATAGGAAGGTATCCACATCAACACGAAGGGTGTCCAACTCCATCTGAATGGTGGAAAAATCAATAGTCAGGGCCGACCTCTCTAGAAATCTAAACGCGAAAGCATCCAAACACTTATGTATGACAAGAATCTTTTGGTCGATCAGCTACTACATCCTCACCTTGGACTTCTGAATGGATCACTGCATCCAAAACATCGTTTGCTGATGCAAAGTGGTCGTCACCGTCCCCATCATTTGGTCTTAGTCTAAAGGCACTGTAGTGTACCATGAAGAGGGAGTGGATTGAGACGAGCTAGTGTTTCACTAGTGGCCGAAATTGGTTGATCCTGGTAATCCGTTGTAGGATATTTAATGGAATTTTCATCAACCTGCATTTGATCCACATCCCCCAGCAAGATAATCACCCAAAGCCGATACTTCAACCTCTTTGTCCCTTTAAGGTGTAGGTAAGTTGACATCATTCTGAGTGAGTCCGATCTCCAGAGTCTTCATCTCCACAAGTAGCCGACCGAAATGCCAAATAAGCAAATAAACATCCATGCAGAGCTGAAAAATAAGGTACGAAGAGGGAAAGGTAGTGGTGGCCAGAAAGTCCCTCTTATGGATATCCACTGTCAGGATGCAGGCAAAGTCTATTCAAACCAGCAAATATTGTTGCTAGCATCACTGCCTGGTCCTGGTAACCACATTGTCCACGTGAGTGGGGGACAGTCTATTCCAAACCAACACCTAAAAGAACTCTACAACGAATCTCAATGATGCTTTTCTAATGTCCATGGGTGGAGTTTGTACCCACTAAAATCACTCCATCCTCGGTAAAGTGAGCGGGCATCCACCTCAATAGTGTCTCTCTCTACTCAGTATCCCTCTAAAATGCCTTGTTCTTAATGATGCCTATCTTATTGTCATACTCTGATGTATTCATAGGTAGAGTATGGGATAGGACAAATATTAATTGGGACCTTAGAGATGTCGACTGTGAAACCCCCACTATATATAATGAAATGAAGGTTATGATATAGTCTTAGCCTAGTTAGAGATGGAGTTTATGATGGTGGAATCAAAAGAGGAATAGAAATCTTTGTCTATCTCCTTGATATATTTCCTGAGGCTCCGTGAAATTCACTCGCATCGGTTTCTCCGAAAGAGATCCCGAATAGATAGTGCAGCGTGGAAGCTTCCATTAAGGACCCTACGTTCCTCAATCACGATCCTGGTCACCTCTAATTCTCATTCAACATTTTCTCATTCCCATAAATATAATAATGTGTACGCACATACCATTTGTTCAGCGCATCAACCTTAGGAGTAGGCTCAACTCTGCTGTTGTCTATGCTATGAAGAATTAATGTTGCAGCTAAAACTAGAGCCATATTACGACTCTGAGCCAATCCTTTCCCTTATCTATATGTCCCCATCCTCAGAATGGGGAAAGTGACGTTATTGGAGATAACCTGTTAGGCTTTGTTCCTAGTTGTGCGGGGGGTAGTAGGAGGTGCTCATGGTAGGTGTAATGTACTCGGTGTCATTGTATTTTTCAATTAGACATCAGAAAAGGAGCGACTTATTCGGACTTGCCCTGTCATGCGTAAGTAACAGCTTGTTTTTGAGCCATGGTACATGTGGCAGTCTTTATTAGTACAAAAAAATAATAATAGTCATGGATTAATTTTACAACAAGAATTAGAGCCAAACAAAAACTAAAAGAAATTTCTAAATAGTAGTTGAATTGTTTACCCACTACGGTCCATGAATGAAAAGACAATATGTGGGTCTCCTCCATAGGTCAGAGTTCCTATTTTAGGTCTTACATGGTGGAACAAATGATGTGCAAAATGTTCTTTCGATCAATTGATGGATCGTAGTCCACTTCGTGGTTCATACTTAAGTATTTTTTTGTGCGCCACTGGTCCATAAACCTCGACGTACGGTCTGTGGGTTGAAGTCAATGGTCAGTTTTGTCCCATAGTTAAGATTTTGAACATACTTAGTGCCATATTCCAACAAAAACACAATAAAAATAGTCCTACACATCCATTTGATCATATATTTTTGTAGTTCATCATCCTTAGGTTAGTGAATAACCTATTTTATTTACATTTAGACATAACAATTGAACAACACTAAGTCAAACTTTCGATTTAAACCTATTAACCGATTTATTTGGTTTTAATTCATAACACACTCACAAACTATCATTGCAATGGTGTTTGTAACTACAATTTAACATTCAACTAGGAGTTTATTAACCAAAAGTTAAGATCCAACCTCTTGATTTCATGATTCAAACAATGAACATAGAACTAAAAGTAAGGGTGAAATCATTTAGCTTACAAGTAATGAAATTGGGTAAAGGTGTTAGTGAAATGAACTTCTTTAACCTTTGCTAGCCTTCTACATGTAACCAAGACTGTTGAATCAATTGGAGAAAAAATAGAAAGGGGAATGATTTTGGGAGAGAAATCAATTGGGGATGCGATTTAAAATGTAGAATAGGAAAAAATAAATTTATGGGTAATTAGAGTCAGAAAAATTGTATATGGAAGGTTAAAAATTGGTTTGGAGGTAAATATGGAAGTCGGGGATTTTTTAAATTGAAATGTTTTTTTTATTATTAAATAGGGGTCAGGGTCGTATCAGGAAGAAACCCTAGGTTAGACCACAAGATCTCGTTAACGGTCCGTAGGTTATTCCAACACTTAGAAAAACATAAAACTTATTCGGGATCTAGGAACTCCATCCAGTGTTCGTTAATAGATCAATGGCCCATCGATGGGCCCATAAAAAACATAGTACATTAAACCTACTTATAAATGGACCCATGAAGTCAAGTCCCCAAAAATCAAATAACTTAATCACCAATATTAGATTCATAGGGAGCTCTTGCTTACTTTAAATTCTTCCTTCTCTTTAGCACCGGTCAAAGGATTGATTTGGCAAATTCGTGAACATCTTGGTAGATGTTATGACAATAATACCCACACTACAATATTTTATGAGCAGTCCAAATACTAGTATGGTGCCCACCAATAGACGATGATTGACACGCCACAAATATACTCATAATCTCTACCTAAGGTATAAAACATCGAATAATCCCATCAGCACAAATACAGAATATGTACGGCTCATCCCAAAAGAATTTCTTTACATCAGACATATTTTTTATCGTTGGTAGGAAGACAAATCTAAAGGAACCAAATCGTTTGTCAAGTAATTAATAAATCAGCGAACCAAAAGATAGGATGATGAGAAGCATCCAATACTTGTTCATCAGGGAATGCATCATTAATGTCAACACTATCCTTAAACTTACTCACATCTTCCCCTAATCTGGAGAAAATATTGGCAACCTGGTTTTCTGTCCCTTTTCCATATTTTAGATTAAACTTGAACTCTTGCAACAACAACAACTAACTATCAACCTCAGTTTTTCATCCATTTAACTTATCAGATACCTCAATGCAGAATGGTAAGTATACATTATGACATTAGAACCTGTAACGACAGGGGAGCACCCCTTACACGATACCGGCAGCTTAGTCCTCGAAGAGGACTTAGACAAGCCCTTGACATTTTTCATAGGTATATAATAAAATAAATATGCAGAAAATTTAAAACATTTGCTTTAGAAGTTCAACTTTGCTTCATATATGAAAGTAAATCTAAACATGTCACCTCACATCATCTAAACATAAGACTATAGAAATTAGGGACAACCTTTACATCAACAAAGAGTCTACAATTAGGAAATATAATAATATTGTCTCCAACATAATCAAAGAAATGAAAGCTATATCATAAGGGTGTTGTCCTCATACATGAGGACTAACAAACTTGGAGAAGCAAGTTTCGAGTATCCTTCAAAAGAGACCCTGATTGTTAATGGCCCGAACCTTCATTGTTGGTAAAAAGGGAAGAAAGTATGGGTTAGTACATACTTTTTACCAAGTAAATACAATATACACAGAAAGTAAGCATTATAATCCAACACAACATGATGTCAACCCAACATGTAGAAAACCCAAGCAATACTTGTGCAATAACCCCATAACACTATTCAAAGCTAAGTATCACATTTAATCAAGCTACATCATGCATACCTTCATAAATCTCATATTTAATTATAACTTGCTATATTAATAAACATCATAAATTACTTAAAATACATGAGTCGTAATCAACATAATCATAAAACAACACTATAAGGACTATCCCCTAGGATCCCACAAATGCAATGTGGAAGAGAACTCTCATATCGTCCATCACACTATGTATAAACCCATCAAAAAAAGACCTAATGATAGTACATACACTTATTTCACTCATTTAATTTTATATTAAGGAAAAAGGTTGCAATAACTGAGATTATAACATATGAGCTACATGGAATCCAGTGTTCTACTCCCACACAGAAAAGAGAGGGTTAACACTTGACAAAGGTGTAAGCTTTTTTACATATCTATCAAGGTGGATCCACTAAGCTAGAATCCTATGTGGGCACATAGTTAAGGGTCAAGGAGATTGTTACTAGAACCACTAACTTGCTAAACGTGGGGGTTTCCATATCATGAGAAAACGCATACATTGGGAATCCGAAGTTGCTAAACGTTAGGAAACCCATGTCGGGAGCCAGACTTACTAAACATGAGACCCCCATATCATTTACATTCCCTTTTGCTGCTAAATATTAATTTCATTTAGTAATTATCCTTACCCATCTATTAGGTTTAGATTATAATCTAATAGACTCTTATGTAAACATGCCATCATAATAGCTCATAGGTGATCATAAGTGACAACAATCCTTTCACTTTAGAAACATAAGAAAGTGAGTAACCCTTTAACTTTAACAATTCATTATAATTAGGAGAACTACATTTCAATCATATAACCAACCTAACATAACATACATTCATACTTCATAGCTAATTCAAGAGTATAGGGTTAAGGATGAGGGAACCTTGTCATTAATACCACAACCACACATTAGCTATAAAATCATTACTATCCAAGTAATTCATCTAACATAATTGAGTTCAAGAGAGAGCCAATATCATATTTTCTTGACCTTTTATGGGACTTTATAGTTCAATCACCTAAGAATTGATATTCAATACAAAAAAAAAGGTAATTCAAGAAGCAATTACAATATTAACATAAATGTAGTCATATAACATATTCATCCTCATCATAATTAACCATATAAATTTAATGTTTTCATGAAATTGGGGAAGAACGTGGGTCCATGAAATTCTTGAGTGGATAACAAGAATTAACCATCAATATATACCTAACAAAATTAATTGACCATAATTCATCACAATTAATTCTTAATTTTATTTTTCAAAAAAAGACCCATGTGTAGAGGAAAACCTTAGTTTTGGGGAAGTTTAAAAATACCTTTGAATGGACCTCTTGGGGAAAGGAAATTCAGAAGTGAAAGAAACCATGCCTTAACGAAGACTTTATCTACCAATTTTAGTAGAAAACTTGAGGATTCGTTCTTCTTCTTAAATCTTCAATGCTTCTTTAATGGAGGTTGAGTAGAGAGAAAAGTTAGAGAGAAGTGCGAGTGATTTTGATTTCAATTTAGGGTCTCGATTTGGGTGGGAAAATGTGGTAAAATCAGATTCAAAATTATTATATAAACCTCCCCTAAAATACCCAAAAGACCCATCACTTAATTTGTCTTTTTAGTGAAGTCAAACTTGACTTCAAATTTCAGAATTTCTGTCGAAAAATAATCCGTGTTGCGAAGCTGGTCTCACAAGATTTCAATTTTTTTTTGAGACAATAGATTGCTCCACGTGTCCGTGATGCTGACAAATATTTTTGGGTCTTGGTGAACAATGTTCAAGAGGCGGACTGGTTCCTCATATGTGCAATGCTCTGCTGCCTTATGTAGCATGTTGGTAAATAGTTGGGTCACCCTCAAGGACCTCTAGGGTGGTCCTTGTGGGTAGTAACTTGATAATTTTACCCTATATACATTATTTTACCTATTTAAAGTATTTTTACAAGTTAAATATTCCATACGACACTCCCAAACTTTCAAAATACCTAAGGGAGTTTACTAGTTCAATTTTTCTAGTTTCCAGATGTCATGGTTGTCCCTTGACGCTTAGGTTCTAATTCTTTTAAAGTAAGTGGATTACATTAGTATCGGTAAGGAAACATCATTTTAGACATTATTCAACAGGTGAAAATCTAGTCTAGATCATTGAATTTCCGGGGTGTTACAATATTTCTCCCTTAGGAATGTTTGTCCACGAATGACACCTTAAACCTCTTATTGGGACAAGAAAAAAAGTCAATACTAGCAGCCCAACAACAACATTATCATTATGAATCACATCTCATAGGAGGAATTATGAACTCCTTTCGACACAATATCATAGCATAAAAGAATCGGAATTTAATCAAGAATTCATCATATATTAAAAGATCATTATTTCACATCATATAAAGAGGAAATACCTTCTCCATTTGCATATGAGATCAATATGAACATCAAAGAGTTATATGCAAATTTCTTTTCAAGACTACAAAAAGAATGCACTATACAACTCTCATGCGGACAATATAGAACACTACATATAAGTACAAATTAATCATGAGGACATAATTCATGAAAACTCTGTTTAAGCATGAATTTCTACAAGGGTATGCACATACAAGAAATTCATATCATGGTCACTAACACATATAACTCTCAATTTATATGAAATTAGGAGCAACTACTAACCTCAACCTTGTCTATAACTGGGAGGAAAGAGATGAGTATATCAGGAATTCATATAGGCCTCGGACTCCCATGTTTCACCCTCAACAAGATGGTTTCTCTATAGGAATTTTACAAAGCCAACCTCATTATTCCTCAATCTCTTGACTTGATGATTTATGATCTCAATCGGAACCACTTCATAAGCAAGGTTCTCATTCACCCCTAAATATTTTAATGGGAGAATAGACACAGGGTCACCTATAAATCTATTGAGCATAGAAACATGAAACATCGAGTGAATCGGGGACAATTCATTTGGTAATTTCAACTCATAATCAGCTTTCTTGACTTGCATCACAATTTCAGAAGGGCCCATATACCAGGGACTAAGTTTCCTCTTCTTACCGAACCTCATCATCCTCTCCATCGGTGATATCTTCAAGTATACTAAATCATCTACTTTGAACTTAATCTCCATTTTTTATTGTAAGCATAAAACTTTTGTCAACTATAGTTTTTTTTAACGTATCTCTTATAATTCGAACTTTTCCTGTGGCTTCATACCATTTGACCAAGAAGTGCAAAATCACAAACCTCGAACCACCCAATCGGAGACTGACACCTCCTACCATAAAGTGTTTCAAATGGTTCCATAGAAATAGTCGAATCATAATTATTATTGTAGGAGAATTCAATTAAAGGTAAGTGGTCACTCCAATTTCCTTTGAAGTCAATGGCACATACTCTCAACATGTCTTCTAGGGTTTTGATGGTGCATTCCTCATGACCATCCATTTGGGGGTGAAATGCGCTACAAAGTTTAATTTGAGTACCAAGCCTACTTTGGAAAGACCTTCAAAATTGAGAAGTGAATTGGGCACCTTTATATGAAATGATCGATGAAAGGGACCCATGCAACCTTACTCTCTACTTAATGAAAAATCTAGCATATTCTTCCACCGAAAAAAAGAATTTGACTAGAAGGAAGTGGGATGATTTTGTCAACCTATCCACAATAACCCATATGGAGTCATGTTGCCTACAGATGCGAGGTAAATCTACCACAAAGTCCATGCTTACATCTTCCTACTTCAAAGTAGATATATCAATATCTTGAGTAAGGCCTTCTGGTCCTTGTTTCTCGTCCTTGACTTGTTGGCAATTTGAGAATCTATCCATAAAGTTTGCTATGTCATTTTTCATTTCATTCCACCAATAAATCTCAAGTAAGTCACGGTGCATTTTTGTGGCCCCCAGATAGATTAAATATCGAGACCCATGGGAATCTATTAAGATTGTTTACCTAAGGCTATCCACATCCAGTACATATAACATTTGTTGGTGCCTAAGAACCCCATGTTCTCCTTGAGAGAAATTTTCTATAGATTTGTTGAGAACCTACTCTTTTAATTCCATCAAGATAGGGTCAAGGTGTTGTTTTGAATTCACATCAACCACAACACATGACTCAGCATTATGACAGATCATGACACCCCCATTTGGAGAATCTTCTCATCAGACATTCAATAAGAATAGCCTATGCCCATCACGGGCTAACTCCATTTTCCCTTGTTCATCATGAAAGACTTAACAATCGATACTCGACACAAGCCATCCGCAAGCACATTGGCATTCCAGGGGGTGTATAGGACACTCATATAGTAATCTTTTAAAAGCTCTAACCATCTTCTTTGGCGTAAATTCAAATTTTTTTGATTGAATACATATTTGAGACTCTTGTGATCGGTAAACGCATCAACATTTACTCCATAGAGATAGTGTCTCAAAATCTTCATAGAATACATTATGGTCATTAGTTCAAGGTCATGAGTTGGGTAGTTCTTCTCCTAAACCTTGAGTTTTCTAAAGGAATATTCTATTACCATGTTGCATGAGGAAACAACCCATACCTATTTGAGAAAACTCACAATAAACCACAAGACCTTCGGTACCCTCTAGTAAGGTTAACACCTGAGTGGAAGTGGGTTTGTCTTTCATTAATTGGAAGCTATTTTCACATGATTCTGATGATTCGAACTTGGCCTTCTTTTGGTGAAGGCCCTCAATGGAGATGAGATCGATGAAAATCCCTTACGAAACATCCTATAGTATCTATCTATACCCTAAAAGTTTTAGTTGTCGGTAGAAAACAAAGGTCTAGGCCAAATTTTGACTTCATGTGTCTTTCTTAGATCGACCTCACACCTTCTCTATAGACTATGTGACCAAGAAACGCAACCGACCTCAACCAAAATTCACATTTACTAAATTTTGCAAAGAGTTGGTTTTCCTTAAGGACTTGAAAAACTATCCTCAAATGGTTCATATGATCATCCTAGATCTTAGAGTATACCAAGATGCCATTAATGAAGATAATCACATACAAAACAAGCTAACTTCTAAAAACAAGATTGATGAGGTCCATGAAAGCCACCGAGGCATTTGTTAGACAAAAATACTTCACTAAAAATTTAAATAACCATATCTAGTGCCGAAAGTCATTTTTGAAATATCAACACCCCTCACCCTAAGATGGTGATAACACGACCTCAAGTCAATTTTTTAAAAGTAACTCGCACCTAGGAGTTGATAAAAATAACTCATCAATCATACGGAGTGGATACTTACACTTTTTGTGACCTTTTTCAATAGTAGGTAGTCAATACACATCCGAATAGTCCTTTCATTCTTTTTCACAACTAACACTGGATCACCTTATGGAGATATGCTTGGTTTAATAAAACAAAATACTTGAGTTGAGCTTTTAATTACATCAACTCGGCCAGGGCAATTTGGTAAGAACGGATTAAGATGGTTTTTGTATCAAGCAATAAGTCAATATCGAAATCTATTTCCCGTTCGGGAGGAATTTTTGGTATGTCATCGGGAAAGACCTCTAGAAAATCCTTCAGTATAGGGACCAATTTTATGTGAGGATCCTCACACTCAAGATCCTTATATCTCACAACATGATAGAGACATCCCTTAGTAGTTAACTTACATGATTTAAGACATGAAATTATTCAAATTTTTCGATCTATATTTCCTCCCTTTAATTAAAAAATGGGTTCATTACGAAATTAAGACTTTACTACCCGAGTTCTACAATCAATGAAACCAAAACAAGCATGTAACTAGTCCATCCCAAATATAACACGAAAGTCCAACATGTCAAGTTCTACTAAATTTATCAACGTGACACTATTTGTCAATGAAATGGAACAACTTCTATAAACTCTTTTAGTAACTACGGAATCACCCACTAGGGTAGAAACAAAAAAAAGTTCATCTAACACATTAAGAAACATATAAAATTTCATATCCACCAAAGTAGTTACAAAAGAAAAAGTGGCACCTGGATCCAACAATGAATAAATGTTAATTGAAAATACTAGCAACATACTGCTAACAACATCTGGAGAGCTCTTTTGATCACCTCGGGATTGAAGAACATAAAAGCGATTCTTCTTAGAAGCATCGGGATTGGGAGCACTTTCTTGTAATTGAGGGTTTTCCTTTTCTTGAGCCTTCATCTTAGGGAAGTCCCTTTTCATGTAGCCACTCTTCCCACAACATAGCAATTTCCCATGCGAACTAGACTCTTAACTTCATGTTTTCTACCAGATTTAGCAAAAATAAGCTTCTAAACATATGGATTACCACCTTTTCCCTCTAAGAACGTGGGGGTAGTCTCTTTACCTTTGTTGACCCTTGGAGTGTTAAGAGGACCTTGGTTGGAAAATCTCCTTTCGAACCTTGGCTTATTTTGAACCTAAAATCTAGTCTTGGAAGACATCCCTCTTCGACCCTTGTCCTCTTCAATTCCCTAAAACCTTGTTTAAGCTTTTTCTCATCAATTTGCTCGGCATTAACCATGAGACAAGAAATTTCCATTCTAGAAATCAACATAGACGGCCTACATTCATTAACAAAGAGCTCGGATATCCCCATGACAAATTTGTTCATCTTAGCCCTTGAATCTGCCAACATAGTAGGAGAATGTTTTGATAATTTAATCAATTTGAGGCTATATTCCTTCACACTCATACCCCCTGACGAAGATTGATTAATTATTGAATTTTTCTCTCCCTTAATTCAAAGGGAAATAACCTATCAAAGGAAGTTGTCTTGAATGAATCCTAACTAACAGGACCGTCTCTAATAGTCCTCTTCTCCTTCCATTGTTCATACCAAACTTGAGCCACATCTTTGAGTTGATAGGCGGCTAGCTCCCCATTTTCTTGAGAATACACACCCATATCCTCTAGCACCTTGAACACTTCATCAATGAACCTTACGGGTCATCCTGCACTTTGGAGCCAAAGAAAGTAAGGGGATTCATCCTCGTGAAATACCTAATCCTAGAAGAGGTAGTGCTAGCATTGGGGTTCACTTGAAACTAGTATTTCTATCAACTTGAGTGGATAACACTTGAGTCAAGCTATAAATAGCCTTCCTTATCTCAACATAAGACATAACCCCTTCTTCAATAGGAACATGAGGGTTTTGAGGATCTTGAGGGGGAACCGCTTCATGCACATTCTCCTCTTCGGCCCTTAGAGCATTGTTCCATCTTGTATTCATTGCCTTTAAGAAAAAGAAAAGGATTAGAAGAAAGAACGAGATAAAGTTAGGACTCTCAGACATGACTAGTGAATATAAAAATAGTGAAAGTTCCTAAGCATCTTATAGCCTCTCATTTATAAGTGTGGCGCGCTTCACACCTATGAATAAAATTCTACTTGACGTGGTATTTTGTGACATCAATCCTACAATGTTCTCAACGTTGTGCTCTGATATCAAGTTTGTAACGACCGGGGAGCAACCCCTAGATGTTACTGCCGTCTTCATCCTCAAAGAGGACTTAGACAATCCCTTAGCATCATCATACCATGCATCATAAAGTAAAAATGTGGTAAATTTAAAACTTTTACTTTGGAATTTCAACTTTGCTTCATATATTAAAATAGTAAATACAATATTGTCTCCAACATAAGAAATGAACTAAATGCTAGATAATAAGTGTGTTTTCCTCGCACATGAGTACTCACCATCATGGAGAAGCAAGTTCCAAGTATCCATGAAAATAGACCTTGATTCTTCAATGGCCCGAACCTACGTTATTGGGCAAAAGGGAAGAAAAAATAGGATAATATAACACGTACTAAGTATGGCTCCTAAGCATAAAAATCATCAATGCATGTATAAAAGGATATTTTTGTCAAAACATACTTTTTGCCAAGTAAATACAATATACACATAAAGTAAGCATTATAGACTAACACAACATGATGTCAACCCAACATGTAGACAACCCAAGCAGTACTTGTGCAATAAAAAGAATAAAACCCTATAACCCTATTCAAAGCTATGTATCACATCTAATCAAGCTAATTCATGCATACCTTCATAAATCTCATATTTCATTATAACTTTCTATATCAATAAAAATCATAAATAAATTAACATACATGAGTTATAATTAACATAATCATAGAACAACTCTCTAAGGACTATGCCTTATGATCCCACAAATGCAATGTGTAAGAGACGTCTCATTCGATCCCTCACATTACGTAGAAACCATCAAAAAAAGTCTTAATGATAGACCATTCACTTCTTTTATTCATTTAGTTTTACATTAAGGAGGGAGGTTGAAATAACTGACATTATACCATCTGAGCTACATGGAATCCGGTGTTCTTGTCCCACACCAAAAAGAGAGGGTTAACACTTGCCTAAGGTGTAAGCTTTCGTACATAGCTATCTAGGTGGATCGACTAATCTAGAATCCTATGTGGGCATATACTTAATGGTAACGGAGATTGTTACTAGAACCCCTAACTTGCTAAACTTGGGTGTTTCAATATCATTAGACAACACATATGTTGGGAATCCAAACTTGCTAAACGTGAGGAAACCCATGTGGGGAGCAAGACTTATTAAAAGTGAGACCCCCATATCATTTTCATTCTCTTTCGGTGATAAATATTAATTTCCTTTAGTAATCATCCTTATTCATAAATTAGGTTCAGATAAGCATCTAATATACCCTTATGTAAACATATCATCATGATAGCTCATAAGTCATAAGTGAGAATAATCCTTTCACTTTAGAAGCACTAGCAAGTGAGTAAACCTTTCACTTTAACAATTCATTATAATCAGGAGAAATACCTTTCAATTATATAACTAAACTAACATAAATTACATTCATACTACATAGATAATTTAAGAGTATAGGGTTAAGGATGAGGGATCCTTTTCATCAACACCACAAACACACATTAGCTACAACGTCATTAGTATCCAAGTAATTCCTCTAACACAATTGAGCTCAAGAAAGAGCCAACATTTATACCTTCTTGACCTTTCATGGGACTTTATACTTAAATAACCCAAGAATGCATAATAAATACACAAATTAAGGTAATTAAAGAAGCAATTACATAATTAACAAAAATTTAGTCAAAGAGCATATTCATCATATTCAGAATTCACCATATCAATTAAAGGTTTTCATGAAATTGGGGAAGAACATGGGTGCATGGAAATATTGAGTACATAAAAAGAATTAACCATCAACATATACTTAAAAACATTAATTTATCATAATTCATCAAAATTGATTTTTAATTTCATTTTTTAAAGAAGACTTGTGTGTAGAGAAAAACCCTAGTTTTGGGGAAGTTCGAAAACACGTTTGAAGGGACATCATGGAGAAAGGAATACCAAGAGTAAACAAACAAACTTTAACAAAAACTTTGTCCACCGATTTGAGTAGAAAACTTGGGGATTTGGTCTTCTTCTTACAGTTTCAATATTTCTTCAATGAAGGTTGAATACAAAAAGAATTTAGAGAGAAGTGGGAGTGATTTGGATTTCAATTTGGAGTTTTGATTTAAATGGGTAAATATGGTGAAAAAATGATTAAAAATCAATATATAACCCTCCCCTAAAATACCCAAAAGACGTGTCACTTAATTTGAATTTTTAGTGAAGTGAAACTTGACTTCAAATTTCAGAATTTTCGTTAGGAAAAAAGTCCGCATCGCGGAACTGTTCCCATAATATTTCTGAAAGTAATTTTTGAGACAGTAGAGTCCGTGACACTGAACAAGGCTATTTGTCCTTGGTGAACCAAGTCTGCAACGCAGGCCGGTTCCTCCTATGTGCAATGGCATGATGCCTTAGGCAGCTTGTTTGCCAATTGTTGGTTCCCCCTCAAGGACCCCTAGAGTCTTACCTTGATGATTTTACAATATATACATTATTTTACTTATTTAAAGTATTAATAAAAGTTTTATTCTTCATACAACACTCCCAAACCTTCACAAGACCTAAGGACATTTAATAGTTGAATTTCATTAGTTTCAAGACGTCATGGTCGTCCCTAGATGTTTAGATTCTACTACTTATAAATTATGTTTATTACATTATTATAGGTCTTGAAATATCATTTTAGACATTATTCAATAGGTGTGATTCTAGTCTAGGTGAATAAGAAAAGAACTAACAATACATGCATAAACACTATTAACAAATTACATAATTATTATTCATACTTTGTTAATTTCTCATGGTTCCCACAACCCTAGTTGTTGATTGATCTAGTAATGCTTGAAAGAAAAAACTTCATAATTGATTAAAGAAAATTCATGAACTTGGAAGTTGAATTCATGAAAACCCGAAATTTTCAAAGTTAAACTTAAATAAAACTAATTCCTGAAAGTTAATTTCTAAGAAATTTGCAAATTACGTCCACTACAAAAAAAACTAAAACCTTACAATAATATATAACGCCCAAAAATGAGGTTTACAACTCCTATTTATAGAAAACAAGTCCTAAGCCAACATGAAATAAAATAAGGAAGTAAGTTCTCTGGATGCAGTATAAATCGATGTTTCAATAATTGTTGGTCGACGTAGAGTCTATGGGTCCCTTTTATATTTTCATTTTTAAGCTATCGAGTATTAGAGTAACTCAGTCATAATGTTATAATCACTTGATTCATTAAGTAAAAAATAATGAGTAGGACAATGGTTCAGCATACAAGTAATCCCATAATTTCTAACCAAGTAGGTTGTATGTCCCCTCGGTGGCCATCAGTTTAGTTATCACACTAGCATGCCTTTATACCTCTGGAGGGTATATGGGGTCCTTTCAATTGGGTTTATACATTGGAATTATACATTTAGCTCCATGTAGTTTTATTATTGGTTATTAGTAACTCCTACAGTTTGGTCAGACTCTATTGCATTGACCATATTTATAGTTCAGTCAGTATTCGATCTCAACATGTTATAACTGTAGTCATTTCATCCAGTTAACTCAACATTCAGTATATCATGTTCACAATATTACACTTGCTTTTGTGTTTTTTTAATTATGTATTATTTCAGCTTTACTCTATCCTACATGCTCAATACCTTCTAAGTACTAACGCATATGTGCGTTACATACTCTTATATATGATGTAGGTTTAGGTTATCCGCATCTAGATCATGCTTATTTCGTTTCCCGATCTTCAGTTCAGCAGATTCAATGGTGATTCCTCTCTTCAAAGACAATATTTATGAGTTTCTTTTAAGTAATTTTAGTCCTTTAGTTTCGTTTTACTAGACTTAGCTAGGGGATGGGGCCTTTTCCATTATTTCTAGTCAGTTAGAGGCTATTTTCACACATAGTTTCAACTAAGTATTAAGTTAATATCTTCATTGTATTAAACTTATCAGTTTTCAGAAATCTCAGTTGTAGTATATGAGTATTCACCATCTTTTCATTTTAATTATGATATAGCTTTCGCATCATTTTTATCTTTAGTATGCTCATGATAATACCAACAAGGTTAGCTTGAGATCACTTGTGGTCCTAGGTCCCGTGTCCGAGTCTCGAGGGTAGCTTGGGGTGTGACAATTAAGATATTCTATATCCCTGCACGATATAAAAAATTTATGACAGCACGGCCAAGACACAATTTCAGCACATTGTCATAGTGGGTTGTAAGTTAGAGAATCTCACGAATAAATTTAAAATATATTTTTATCATATATCATTCAATATGTTGAATTCAGATTAGTTAGAATTTTTAAGTTTATGTTTTATCACTCCTTTAGTTCATTACATCCAGTTGAGCATGTATTTGTATCTATTGAAGTCCTTTAATTTAGTTATTTTGCTTTGACTGTCTCTTATATTCAATGTACTAAAGTCATCCGACCTTCACTTTTTATGATGTAGATACATTTTTTCAAGATCATCAACAGACTATTAGTTGAAATCATTTTGCCCTTCTCCTTTGATATTTTTAATGAGTCTTCATTGCACTTTGGAGGGTCTGATTTTTCATTTTAGTATTTACTTTGGGGAGTCAAGGATCGTGTCCCGATTTCCATGTTAAACTTAGTGGCTTCATAAATAACTAGAGTTGATTTGTCTTCAGAAGTTTTCTCTTTAAGGTGTTTTACAAATATTATATTTTTCTTAGATGACTATTTGAGACATTTAAGTTATAAGTTTTCCGTTTAAATTTTTTTATTTGCTTGGATCAAATCTTTTGGTAAGTAGTCAGCCAAACCGAGGTTTTTCTTGTGAGTCAACAATGATTTTCAAGTGCCAGCCACATTCATGGTGTAAGTCCGGGGTATGAAAATAATGGTATTAGAGCATAGAGTTCAAGATTCCTAGGCTATTTATGAAATCGTGCCTAGTACAATCTTTCTTATCGATTTGTAGCATGCCACATCTATAATGAGGAAGCTATGAAATCGAGGAACTTTTAACTTTTATCTTACTCATGTTCACGCTATAGCGTTAACAATTATAAATTTTTCTCTAACTCGTTCTTACACGTGTTGTCATGACTAAAAAATGAACTTGATAACACATGTCGAATCCCACCAAAACAAATGAGCCTCAACCCAACAAAAATGAGAAAAAAAATGCAGAAATGTAAAGTAAGTAAAACATAAAGCAAAAAAACATATTCTTTCTTTTAAAACCCAAAAATATGATTGTCACATATACAGACCACTAAATAAATAAAGTACAAAATTAAGAAATAAGGACAAGTTTCAGCATTTGATTCTAAAATAGAACAAAGCTTAAGGAAAAGGAAAAAGGGCCCACAAAGATAACAACCAACTACCTCAAGATACTCATTTTACATGTCTTAGAAAGTAAAAGAAGAATCACGATCACACAGTTGCAGGCTCGAAACCTACACAAGTGTAGAAGCAAGGACTGATTACGAACAACACGATAACCAACAACAATCTAATAAACGGATACTCCTTTTATCGAAACCAAACATACTCAAACTCCAACATGCATAAAAATTAGCCCCACATAATATTTCTACAATACATGGATTAAAGAGTGATAAAAGAGAGAGTCGAGTCGAATATGAGTCAATTAAAAATAGAGATAAATAAAAATGGGTAAATTACCCGACTCGACTAATATTTTAAATGGGTATAACGAATTTACCCAATGGATAATATGGGTAACAATATTACCCATATTATATTAAATATCTTGTTACAAACATTTATTAAAAAAAAACTTATCACTTAAATCTAACCCTAAAACCTCCCTCCCACCCAAAAAATGTAAAAGATAAGTAAAATAAAAAATAAAAATTCCACCCAACCCCTACCGGCCCCCACCCCCCACCCCGTACCCCTTACAAACCACCTCACCCCTCCCACACCCCATCCCAAAAAAATAACATTTTTTTTAAAAAAAAGGTCATCAATTTTTTTTAAATGTTACCACCCGACCCCATACCCCCCACCACTATCCAAAAGAAAAATTAATAAAAATTTTTAATAATTTTCATTAAATCTATATTAAAAAAATTTTAAAAAAAATTCACACTCCTCATCCCCTAGTTTTAATTTTTTTTGAAAAATAAATTATCACTCCACCCCATTTCTATCACCCCTATGCCAAATTAAATGTAAGAAAAGTCTCATGTTTTTTTATAGATTTTTTTTTCTTAAAAAAAGAAAACTTTCTTACTACCCAACCCTTTATCACTTTTTTTGTTTGTTTTTACCCATGTTATCCATTTATCTACCCTTTTTAAATGTGTTATATGGGTATTACTAGTTTTTTACCACTTATCAAATGAGTTGGATACCCAATTCATTTTGTCACCCCTACTCACACATAAGCCTCGAAATACGTTAAATCAAAATAATCAATCTCTCAACGGAACCATTTCCCTTCGACAAAATATCACTAGTCAAAACTATTTCCCATCGACACAATATCAGTTGCTACAAATGATCGTGGCATAGTAGCACTCGTCGCCAATGATCTCGGCATCATAGAATCTTGCAAGAAATGACCTTGGCATCATAATTGTCACATGTCTCATCACGGTGTTCAATAATCAATGCAAACAAGTAATATTTTTTTAATTAAAACCCCATTTTATTAATCAAAATCGAATCAATACATAACCAGATAGACGTAAACCAATTACCTCAGAATTAAAAAAAACATGAAAATCACCAACACATCTCTAACTAATATAAGAATCTATACATTATCAAGGCAAAACAATTTAACTGCAGTAATAAATCATGCCATCAAACATTGTTCCTCCCTTGAATAAGTATATGCATTACTATCTCTAGGCATGTCTGCATTGTATGCACTCGGCCATGTTGAAATCTCTTGATATTTCTATCCCTCCATTTGTAGTAAACCATCATTGCAAATGACCATCATACAATCTCAACCATGTTATTTCTTCAGTTGGCACTGTGACAAATCCACTCTAGCTCTTTGTACCATGATCAAATATTTCGAGGCTGGTACAATCAATGAAATAATGCAGTCCATACCTTTTATCTATAGGAACATGAGAATAAAAGGTGAGTGAATGTATCCTCCTCTTAAGAACAAAGTCACATTTCATAAGAACCTTAATACCAAATTTTTGCAATCGACTCTATAGTGGAAAATCTCATTGCACTTCTAGCCAAAGATGGAATATGTGTGTTTGATGTATATGTTGCTGGAAGGTTAAGATCTTCCAAAGAAATCAAGGGTGTTGCTTTTACAAATAGTTATAAGTTTCCTTCATATGAGATATACCTTGTTTTTCCAGCTTTTTTATTTCCCGTACAAGTACCCCATCAACACTAGTTGTATTGATAAGTACTTCTCGACTATCGATTATTTTTCTTACCACCCAAAATGCATTCTTGGGGGTATCCATAATTTTCAAATCTCTATTTTTTATCTAATATTAGTGAATATACTTTATCTATAGAGAGTCATTTTCCATAGATAGCCCATAATTGTTTGAGTATGACTGCCTTGTTCCAAATATGATGTGCAATTATATTAAGACCTTCGACTAGCCTTGTTGACACACCTTTCCCATATTACTAGTTCTCTCCTTGAAATCTCCCCTTTCTCAGTCCATAGGGAAGTTCTACAAATCGCTTCAATCATTTTTATTACTGTATTTGGCAGGACAAAAAACCTAAGCCCAATAGATTTTCATACAAAAAAGTACAAACATGATTAACTACAACCTACCAATGTATGAGAGTAGTTTAGATGACAAACATTTTATTTTTGTTGTAATCTTCTCCACTAGTGGCAAACATTAGTGTATTGTAAATTTATTTGTTAACAAAGAGACTCCCAAATACTTTAAGGGGAGGGTTTCTTCATCAAATCAAAGCAATATGAGTATATCATTCTTGATCTTTTTCCAGATGATAGTCATTTCTGCTCCTCTACATTGAATTTGTCATACATGCTATAGTATGTTTTTAAAATAGGGATTCTCCATCATAGTCGTGTATAGATAGAAAGGCTTTGGATGCAAAGTAATTTTTTGTCAACACTGTATAATGGCTGGGGAATGACCTAATACTCCTGGCTCTAGAAATTCAACGTCAATATCGCTAAATTGTTGTAGACACTCAAGATTTCCAAAAGCCCAGTAAATCTTATTGTATACCCTGCTTGAGCTTGTTATTTGTTACACCAAGTTAAGTACCACCTATAAAAAGATATGGGGACATGGGATCCCCTTGCCTCAATCCTATTTTTTCCTTGAAATGAATAACAGACAGTGGAAGCATACTCTATCATCAATTCTATGAACTTATAAGGAAATCCAAGATTCAAAAAATATATTTTAGGAAAGT
Source organism: Solanum habrochaites (assembly GCA_027704765.1). NCBI lineage: Eukaryota > Viridiplantae > Streptophyta > Magnoliopsida > Solanales > Solanaceae > Solanum > Solanum habrochaites. The sequence goes on from JAKWJA010002492.1 coordinate 46,001,819, forward strand.
CCATTGTAAAGTATCATATGATTTCCTAAGACACACCTTACAAGCACTTCTAGGTGATATCCACTTTTTTGTACACTCTTTAAACAACTCATGGTTCAGAAGTATACTATTACTAATATGCCTTCCTTCAATAAATGCTTATTGTGATTCACCCACAAGACTATTCACCACACTCTTCAGTCTCCTATCAAGAACTTTTTTAACAATTTTATACAATGTGGAACAACAAGAAATAGTTCTAATGTTTTTCACATGGGTAGGAGAAAGAACCTTAGGTATTATGACAATAGTGATGTTCCAAGCTTTCATCATGACCCAAGAGATAAAAGTTGTTGAACAATTGCATATAATCCTCCTTTACTATATCACAATTTTTAGTATAAAATTCTATTGGGTAGCCATCCACCCCTGGTGCTTTATCCTTTGGCATATCTTTCAAAGCTTGAAGATTCTTCTCCCGTCTAACCTCAACTATCAAAGAAAATTGTTGTTGTCTAACAAAGCTTCATTTTTTCATCTCCTAGAGGATAGATTTTAATTGTTTAAACAGAGCTTGACACAATGGTTGTGTGGTAATTTGATGGATAGTCTCCAATAATTTCCCGTCCTGACTAAGCTTTTGTCTATAAGTTTTTATGAACATGTTAAACTCATTCAAAGCTGCCTTTGACCTCTTCATCTTGTTCTAGATGATAGTCATTTTTACTCCCCTACTTTGCATTTGTCATACCTTCTATAGGATGTGTTTGAACTAGGTATGCTCCATCACAGTTGTGTAGAGCTAGAAAATCTTTGGATGCAGAGTAATTCTCTTTCAACATTGTATAATGGCTCGTAAATGAGATGATACTCCTAGATCTATATATTCAACCTCAATATGGCTAAATTGGAGTAGACACTCAAGATTTTAAAAAGCCTAGTAAATTTTACTGTATACCCTGCTTTTAGCTTGTTGTTTGTTACACCAAGTCAAGTAGCATCCTTTTGTTTTAAGAGGGTCAATTGTAAGCTATCAACCACTTCATTGAAGCCAGTTATCTCATCCTGAGTGACTCGTAAGACAATTCTTTCCTTCACTTCTAATACATTGTCTAAATATCAACTCAGAATCCATGGTCTCTAGGAACACGAAAATATCAATCATATTTTTTCTCAGAAATAGATGAATTTGATTTTGCTTGAAGGGCCTATTCCATGTAATGATGATCATGGTTGGAGGAATAGATGGCCGGTCTTCTCCCTTGATATTTTCCTCTAGTTACCCCCAACACTTTAAATCTATTAGAAAAAGTAGTACCCATAACATCTCTGTGTTCACCATGGTATTTATTTGCACGAGCATGAATATTTACTTCTAGAGCAGGGTTTGGGGCCTCATCTGATATAAATGGTCTAGCTGGCCATGTTTGGATATTTCTACGCTTCCTCTTGGATCTTCTATTTCTCCTAGGTAGATCCTTAAACTCATCAGCAGGTGGATCATGAGATACTTTAGCCCAACATTCTTCATTATCATGCCAAACTTCAAGAAATCAAAAAAAATTTGGGCGTCCATTCACATCTTTCTAGAATGATCCATGAGGAGTATCAAGTGTAATTATCTCTACCAAAGGTTGAGATATGTCAAATTCAACCAGCACTCTAGCATATGAAATATGATTCATCTCTATCATATATCTATCAATGTACAAAGGTTTCAGCACTGATTATATTAGTTAAAGCTTCCGCTAACAAATATCAAACTGGTAAACTCGGGAATTTCACCCATAATAGAATTGTAGTTATACATTCTGTGTAGAATATGAAGCTAGCCTACTAGTTTCTTGGAATAATTGGTTTATTGTGATACGTATACAGACCAATATTCATAACCTACTCTTTGTCTGCTACACAACAAAATTAAAACACATAGTAACCATTTTAATGGTATAGAGTCTGGGGCTTTTGGATAAAGTTCCACAGAGCTGTGACATAATTGTCCATATATTTCTCAAATGGTGTATCCCCTAGAACATATCCAATAAGCGCTATTCCCCAGTGTTCAACAGACTCACGAATGTCATCCTTCGTTAGTTTTACCTTTAACTTACCATACATTATTCTTTGGGTACCACATCTGAGATCCAAGATTATGATTTACCTGAAGATTGGTTGGTACTTTAGTGTCTGGAGTAGACGGGTTAGAATACCTTACACATTGTGAACTGAAGTCGGCGTAGGAGAACCATTACCGGTAATTCAAGTTTCTTCCTAGCCGCAAAGCCTACTCAAGTACTCTTATATTCAACACTGTTGCAATCTTCATCAGTTCCTTTTTCCTCCTGAATGTACTTAGAGACTACTGGGTTTCTTCCTGAAGCTGGAGTAACCATGGTAGTCGCTGGAGCTACAATGTTATGCTCACTTTTCATGGTCGGTGCATGATAGCCTTCCTAGACTAATCCTACACCGAGAGAAAAGTAGAACTTGCTACATCTTTTAAATTCCTAATGAACTAATTAAAGAAAAGATCTTGACCAAATTTAATATTATTCTTCAAATTATTATTCAATGAATTTCCATATGATTTGATACATATTAATTAATAGCTAAACTTGGATCACATTATCTCTAATTAATTTTTCCTTTGCTGCTTCAACTAACAACTGGAATCTAACAACCTAACTGCTTAATTACTCTCCCCTCAAAGACATCTTTGACATTAAGGATAGAAGAGAGCATATTGTTGTTGTTGTGTATGTAAATCCATCCAAGTATTTTGTTCCCAAGGACAATTAAACCATTTCACTAAACTTGGGGTGATATATAATTTGGGTTCGGGAATGACCCTCTGGTCAAGAATAGCCTCAGATCTAGTTGAACATTGCAATGAGCGGTCAAGGTAACTTTAAGGTTTGGGACAACGAGGTTAGAACCAATATTATTTTTTAATTGTTATACATGAAAGGCGTGATGAGTCCTAGCATGTGGTGGAATCTCTAAGTGATAAGGAACCTGTCCAATTCTCTTAAGTACTGAAAATGTCCCAAAATACATAGGAACAAGTTTCTGGTAAGAGTGACTTCGACAATTGTCTGTAAGGTTGTAACTTCACGTAAATCAAATCAGCATCATCAAATACCCTTTCAAATCCATTTTTATAAGCTTGCTTCGTCATTCTCTGTTAAGGCGTCGAGATGTGGTGTTTTTATAGTCGTGGTGTTTTAATAGTCTAATAGTTGTTTCCTTTCTTTGTAAACTTCTGTCAACTACCTCAATCATCGAACCTTGGGGAAAGTAGGGAATATGAGGAGGAGGGTGTTGTCCATAAATGACTTCATAAGGGGTAAGATGAGTGGAAGTTGGTGTTACATAACAATTTTTCCAATCATAGCCAGTGGATCCACTCCTTAGGCATGTCATATAACATCCGTCGACGATATAAATCCAAAAACTTATTCACTACCTCCTTTTGGCCATCAGTTGGAGGATAGTAACTCGAATTGATGTAAGGACACCCCTTGATGCAAAAAAGTTCTTGCCAAAACTTTCTCAGCAATATAGTGTCTCAATAACTCACAATGGTCCGAGGAAGGCCATGTAACTTATAGACATGATGTAGGAACAAATAAGTAACATCAGTAGCAGAGTAAGGATGGGTTAGACCAATGAAATGAGCATATTTACTCAATCAGTCAACTACCACAAGTAGGGTTGTGCAAGACCGAACCAAAAAATAATTATTGGGTAATTGAGTTATTGTATTCTTAATGGGTTTATAAATCAATTATTGGGTTATTGGTTCGATATAGATTTTTACTATTGAATTATTGGGTAAATTGATAACCCAATAATATCATAATAATTTACAGCTTTACCCTTCTTAAATATTAAATATTATTAATTTAATATATAACTAGAAATCATAACTATATCAAATTATTAGTACTATACCCTCTTCACACTAAGCTCACAATTTTAGCGATTCGATTTTAGTTTTACTTTTAGTCTTGTTGAAATCTTTGATTTTAGTTTTAGTTTGTAATTGTAGGTTTTAGGTTTTGCAAGTTTGTAAAGGTTGGCAATTCGATTAACATAAGAAATTTCGTTTTATGTTTTGGCCGTCACATCATTTAACTACAACTTTTGAACTGTAAATTCTCTTTTTAATGTAATTTGTCATTGTCTTTCTTATTTTACTATATCAAATCATTTAGAGAAGTAAAAATTCATATAATATTTTACAAACATTTTCTTATAAGAAAAATTGAATACCAAACTGATAATGACCAAAAACAATAAACCGAAAACCAAAAAAAATAATTATTCGTTTGTTATTGGATTAACATATTTAAAAACAGAAATTCTATCAGGGTAGGTAAAGTTGGAGTAAACCCAGAATGAAACATGCTCAACGTTGTTTACACATTTCCTCACATATTCAAAAACATCTTTCTTCATTCTCTTCCAGAAGAAGACCATCTTCAATCTTTGGAAGATAGCTTCCATATCTGAGTAACCACCTAGAGCACTGTCATGGTAAATTTGAAGTTGTTCTAACTTTAGTTTGGCCTCATTACCTACCTTCATCTTGTCTTTTCAATATAACAACCTATACTTCAGTACATAATGGTTTGCAACCACCACTTGAATATACAGTTTTGAGAAACTTCATGATATAGGTATCACCATGATAGGAATCCTTCACCTTTGCTTGTTATAACAGCCGACCTGTGACCAAAGAAAGTGTGTTTAACATTAGGTGATTGTCACTTCGTCTAGACAATCTTTCTACATATAAATTTTCACTTCCTTTTTTGTATGCAATAGAATAGTCATATCATATAACCTTGGTCAACAATTTCTATTTGCTAGGACTTGTTACATCAGATAGTTCAAACTTTGATGATCTGTCTTGATAGTAAAATGCCTACCAATCAAGTATGGTCTTCATTTATGCACTACAAACACTTTTTCCAACATCCCCTTCTCATATATAGAAAGAGAATAGTGTTTTGGCCCCAAGTCTTTGTTAGACAATAAGCATCTTTTCAGCTCATTATTATTTTTACTGTTTTCTACTTAGTTCAATTTAGTGCTTCCTATTTTCTAGCTAGACATAGTCAACTTTAGTTGCTCAACTTTCTGAAGCTAGTGGCCCATTATGGATGTTAGTGGCCCCATTTTATGGTAGTTAGTGTCACATGTTCTTATTTTAGTTTTAATGTCAATGTTTCTTCTTTGTATAAATTCAGACCTTCTGTAGATTAATATACACAAGGAATTTAATAAGTTCATTATTTTTATTTTTTCAAATTAGTTTCTTAAGTATTTTTGTTTTAACAGTGGCATCATAGCCTCTAGTTTATCTTACAGGACAAAAAAAGTTGTAACCTTCGACACCAATGGCATCTAACAACCTATCTTTAAATCCGATCCACCATTCACTTTCACTGGTGAAAATTACTTAATCTGGTCTATGAAGATGCAAGCTTTGTTGGAAGCCAATGAACTTTGGCAAACTGTGACGGAAGATAAACTACTTGCTCCCTACCAGCAAATCCTACCTTGGCTCAGATCAAATCCAACAACAAAGAGAAGGCAAAGAAATCTAAAGCCAAGTCGCTTATGCAGAATGCTGTGGCAAATATTGTGTTTTAAAGAATCATGGCTTGCAAAACTGCAATAGAGGCTAGGGATAGGTTGAAAGGAGAATATCAAGGCATCGATAGAACATGTCAAATGCAAGTGTTGAACCTAAAAAAAGAGATTGAATCCTTGAATATGCAGGAGGATGAAACTATCAGTAAATATGTTGATCAAATATCCTTAATTGTTAATAACATTAGACTTCTTGGTGAAGAATTTATAGACAAACGAATTGTGGAGAAAGACATTGTGACTCTTCCTGAGATATTTGAATCTAAGATTTCTTCTCTTGAAGAATCCAAGGACCTGAGCAAACTTTCATTAGGTGAACTAATGAGTGCTCTTCAAGAACAAGAGCAAAGGAGGACTATGAGTCGGGAAAAATTCATTAAAGGAGCTTTCTCTGTACAAAAGCAAAAAGGAAAGCAACAATTCCACTAAAAGAATAAGGGCAAGCATGCTGGAGGAAACAATAGTGGAGATGTGAGGCAGAAGTTTCCTTCTTGCAAACATTGTAAAAGCAATAAACATCTGGAGAAATATTGTTGGTGGAGAGTCGATGCTATATGTGGAAACTGTAAGCAGAAGGGACAGGTATCCAAGGTCTACAAATAAGGAGCAAAGTTCTCTGGTTCTTTGCAAGAACAAGTAGCAGAAATAAACGATGGACATGAAGAGTAACTATTTGAAGTTTCATACTTTTCAATCAGTGAATCCTCTGATTCATGGCTTCTTGACAGTGGTTTCACACATCACTTGTGCAATAATGTTGAACTGTTCAAATTCCTACATGATACTTACAAATCTAAAGTAAAAGTAAGAAACGGTGAGGCAGTAAAAATCAAAGGCAAAGGTACAGTGTCGATCTCAACAATATCATGTATCAAAACTATTTTTCATATTTTGTACACACCTGATATGAGTTAAAATTTGTTGAGTGTTGGACAAATGCTTGGAAATAATTATTCTCTTCATTTTAAGAATCGCGAATGTATTATTTCTGACCCTTCTAGAGTAGAGTTATTTTATGTCAAGATGAGCAACAGAATGTTTTCAGTTTAATGGGAGAAAATAACTGAGCAGACTTACACTATAACTTCACAAACATGTACAAACCTATTGCACAAAAGTTTTGGTCACTCCTATCTTAGAAGCATCCCCAAGATAGAAAAAAAGGAGCTAGTGGAAAATATGCCTGTATTTTTTTCTAATGCTCAAGTTTGTGAAACGTACTAAGAGGGAAAGAAAACAACATACTTATTTCAAGCAAATCAAGTACGAAGAGCAAACTAGAAACTTCAGATCATTCATACGGATGTTTACGGCGTAATGAAAACATATTCGCTGAGTTGTAACAGATACTTTCTCTTTTTTATTGATGACTACACAAGAATGTGTTGGATTTATTTCATAAGACTGAAGAGTGAAGTCTTTGATGTTTTCAAAAAATTTAAAGCTTTAGTAAAAAATCAATGTAATCTTAGTATTAAGGCTTTAAGGTCTGACAATGGAGGAGAATACACTTCTTCTCGATTTGTGGAGTTTTGTAATAGCACAGGTATTTAACGCCAATTGACTTACCATACACTCCACAACAAAATGGAGTGTCTGAAAGGAAGAACAGGACATTAATGGAGATGGCCAGAGATCTTTTGCTCGAAACAAAGATCCCAAATCAGTTTTGGGCTGAGGCATTCAATACCTTTATATATTTGCTAAACATATTGCCTACTAAGGCCTTGCAGGACATGACTCCATATGAAGCTTGATGTGGGAACAAACCATCAATACACCATTTCAGAATCTTTGGGTGTATACGTTATTATCGAGTTCCAGAAACAAAAAGGAGTAAGCTGGATAACAAGGCTCATAAAGGCATATTTATGGGCTATAGTTCATCCAAAGGTTACAGATTTTTCTATTTGAAATCAAACAAACTAATCCTCAGTCGAGAAGTGAAGTTTGATGAGGAAGCTTATTGGGATCGGAAAAATCAGAAGACCTCTTATTCTGATTCATTTTCAGTAGAGCAGCCTCAACATTCAAAAGATGAATTAGTGGATGATGTAGCAGTGAGGTGAACTCGATCCTTAAAAGATGTCTATAAGTGGTGTAACTTTGTTAGCTCTGAACAAAAAAGCTATGCTGAAGCACAAGACTCTCAGGAATGGAGGAGAGCTATGAAAGAAGAACTAGACATGATCTAGAAGAAACGAACCTGGCAGCTTGTTGACAGACCTAGAAATCGCAAGGTAATAGGTGTAAAATGGATTTTGAAGACAAAATTCAATCCTCAAGGAAAAATTTGCAAACATAAGGCTAGATTGGTGGTGAAGGGATACGCACAACAATATGGTGTGGATTACCAGGAAACATTTGCTCCTGTTGCAAGGTATGACACAATCAAGCTTATTCTTGCATTTGCATCTCATAGTTCCTGACAGATTCATCAACTTGATGCCAAATCGGCTTTCTTGAATGGTTTACTTGCTGAAGAGATCTATGTAGAGCAACCTGATTTTTTTCAACTCATGGAAAAGAGTATCAAGTTTATCTCTTAACAAAGGCCTTGTATGGCCTAAAACAAGCCCCAAGGGCATGGTATGAGAGGATGGACAATCATCTCATCCAACTTGGCTTTAGTAGAAGTCAAAAGTGAAGCTACTTTGTATGTGAAAGTCAATGCTGCAGGTGAGTCCTTAATTGACTCAATTTATATGGATAACATGCTTGTGATAGGAAGCAAAATTGAACTAATCCAAAGGTTCAAGGATGAAATGGAGAAAATCTTTGAAATGACTGATCTTGGAATCATGAAGTACTTTTTTGGCATGGAAGTGTTGCAGTCCAGTGATGGAATTTTCATATGCCAACAGAAATACATTTTGGATATTCTAAAAAGGTTTCAAATGCAAGACTTCAAACCTGTGAGTACTCCAATATCTACTGGTGTGAAGCTTGGCAAGGATAAGGATTCCGAAAAAGTGGATGATAGTATGTATAGAAGCTTAATTGGCAGTCTTCTATATCTAACCGCAAGCATGTATGACATTCTATTTGTTGTTAGTTTGCTCTCTAGGTTCATGCATTTGCCTAGAGACACACTCCTCACAACTGGTAAAAGAGTCTTAAGGTATATTAAAGGAACTAGAAAGTTTGGAATTTTTTTCCCCACATCTGCCGAAGTAACTATGAACCTGATCGGGTACTCTGACAGTGATTGGGGTGGTGGAGTTGATGATTCCAGAAGCACATCTGGATATGTTTTCTATTTGGGGACAAGTTGTTTTAGTTGGAGCTCTAGAAAACAAGAAACTACAGCTCAATCAACAGCAAAAGTTGTGTACATAGTTGTTGCATCTGTTGTGAATCAAGTTATGTGGCTAAGGAAGATGATGAAGGACTTAGGCATTGAACAACCAGAAGCTACCAAGATCATGTGTGACAATAGTTCAGCAGCTTCAATCTCAAAAAATCAAGTGTTTCATGGTCGAACTAAACATATCAACATCATGTTTAATTTTATTAGAGAAGTCCAACAATCTAATGAAGTGTTTTTGTTCATTGTTCATCTTAGAACCCGCTAGCTGACATTTTCACCATGTCATTGACAAACGAAAGGTTTGAAGATCTAAGGAAAAGAATTGGTGTTTGCTACAAAAATGCGAAGGAGGAGTGTTAGACAATTTGCATTTCTTCAGCTTATTTTTATTTTTACTGTTTTCTACTTGGTTCATTTTAGTGCTTCCTATTTTCTAGCTAGACTTAGTCAACTTTAGTTGCTCAACTTTCTAAGGTTAGTGGCCCCATTAGGGCTGTTAGTCGCCCCCATTTTTGGTAGTCATTGGCACATGTTCTTATTTTACTTTTAATGTTTATATTTTTTCTTTGTATAAATTTAGACTTTCTGTAGATTAATATACACAAGGAATTTCATAGGTTCACTAAATTTTTATTTTTTCGAATCAGTTTCTTGAATATTTTTGTTCTAACAGGCTTTGCTCATAAATTCCAAAGGATAACCCTATTGCATCAAGACAACCCCTACCCCAGTGAAAATGTAATAGCTTCAACGAGTAACTCCAAATTAAAATTAGGTAATGCTAGAACAAGAGGGGAACATACAACTTCCTTCAACTCCTGGAAGGTTATTTAAGCCACCCTTGATCATCTAAAAGCATTTTTCATAAACAAGTTAGTCAAAGGTCTTTCAATAACACGATAGTAAACCTTTTGTCATATCCTAAGAGTCTAAAAAATCACCTAAGTGCCTTAACTATCTTAGGTTAAGGACAAGTTTACATAGCTTAAACCTTATTAAGATCCACACCCACTCACTCACAAGAGATAATGTGTCCCAAGTAATCTACTTTAGATTGTGTAACAGAATACTCGTTGAGTATAACATACAAGCTGATGTGCTTCAAAAGACTGAAGTTTAACTCCATGTGATCGAAATGATTACTCATAGAGGGACTGTATACTAGTATATCTTCGAAGAAAACCAAGATGATCTTTCTGAGGTAAGGATGAAATATATGGTTCATCAATCATTTAAATGTAAACGGTTTATTTTTCAACCCAAAGAGTATCATTATGAATTCATAATGTCCATGATGAGAGCTGAAAGTTGTTTTGTCTATATCTTTATCCATCATTCTGATTTGATGATAACCAAATTGTAAGTCCAGTTAAGTGAAAAGTTGAGCACAACCCAGTTCATCTAACATTCCTCGATCACAGAAATTTGGAATTTGTCCCTTATAGTGTACTTATTGAACTCTTTCTAATTTATTCACACTCTCCAAAAGACATCCTTCTTCTTTATCAAGACTATGGGAAATAAATCAAGGCTCAGACTTTTTCTTAAACTCAAAAAGTCTACATTTCCTGCACTTTCTTGTCAATTTCCTCTTTTTGAATAGTGGGGTATCTATAAGGACTCACATTAATTGGCGAGGTACCTTCTTTCTAGACTATCTTGTGATCATGCCTCATATGTGGTGGTAATTTTGTGGGGATCTGGAAAATTTGGGCATACTGATTTATTAAGGACTGCACAACAATAGGGACACTCACCTTAAGATAAATCAATATGACCCAGGTTTATATTTCTACTTAGGTTGATTGACTATCACCACTGCTACTGTCATCATGGTCAACTAAGTCGGCTTCTGTATTAATTTCTAGATGTTTTGTTGTCCACCAACTGTCACAGTAGGTAGACTCCCTCTTAAGGACACTTTCCGCTTACCCATAATGAATTCTATTTTAAGTTGCCTAATATCCACCTTATCTCACCTATGGTAATGAGCCACTCTATACTGAAAACTACATGATACACCCTCAAGCTAATATTAACATATTGGAGGAAAATTCCACAATCTGCATCTTATAATAAAATCAACCAAATATATAAGACCACTTGATCTTAGTGCCATTAGCTACAGCCATACAGAAAGTAGGGATGACTTCCAAGGGGCATCCTAGCCTGTTGGCAGTCTCATAATCCTCAAAATTATGGGCACTCCGTGTATCAATCAAGATATTCATCAACTAACCTAAAAATATTCTTTAACTCTCATTGTTTTGTAGTCATGCACTCCAGACAATGCATGAATCAATACTTTTTCCCCTTCTAAAGTGCCATCTCCATTTTCTATGTTTTTTTCATGTACTTCATTATACTCATATTCTTATGGTTCTTCTTCCTCTTCCTCATCCACCTCATAGAAGTACAATAGTGGCCCGGAATATGCTTCTCTTCACACCAAATAAAACAAATAACAACTCATGCAATTCAAGGCCACAATATTTCTATCAAATATATCATCAATCAATAAAAAAGGGTTACAACAAGGCAGTTCACATCGTCATGTTCATCACATAGCCCTTTTTGTTTCAACCATTTTTTGATTAGTAAAATTTATCAAGTGGATAATTAATCCTTCACTACATTCCTATTAATCCTAACACATAATTAACAAAGGGAATACATGAGATATACTAGAAGCCTAGGTTTAGGAGATCAATTACCTTAAATCAATCAAGAAATCATTCCAAAAGTTGAGCCACAAAATGTATAACATAAGGTATTCAAAATAAATCAATGGAAACACAATACCCACACTAATTATTTTGAAAAATTGAACAATCAACTCAAAACTCAATTCCAAACTCAAGATTTGAATCCTAAATTCAATATTGAAAATGTTACTTAAGGCCTTAGGAACTCATTGATGAAAACTATTTCGAATAAAGGATTTGAGTTCTTGAAAAAAAAATTCATTTGTGAATACAAATCTCAAGTAATAATGTTAAAAATCCATACATAATAAAAAATAAAGGAAATTATAGGATCATAAAAGCTTACTCAGGAAATTTAGAACAAGGAGTCCTTTCAAAATATTGCCACCAAGGGTTTCCCATGCTCAAAAATGGAAAATGAGGTTCAACCCCTAAAATTGGTAGGTCAAAACCCCTTTCAAATGTCGCTTATATGACCACAAGTTCTCTTTAGCGAAAAGAAACCCCACCCCAAAAGCTAGTGTTTCTTTTGCAAGCCACCCTTTGCTAAAGTGAAGATCACATAAGCGAAGGCCCTCCACAAGACCCAGGACTTCAGTTTAGAAACATCAGATAACTTTTTAAACCCCGAAAGTATCCTCAAGATTTATTGAGAACCACGTGAGCACATACCACATATTCAAATCAATTATGCTCGACCTTCTACAACCAATGGAACCATCAAAATATGAATATGAGGTCTCTTTTATCAGACATATGTGAAGACCCCAAGAAACTAACTCAATGCTTAAAAAGATTAGAATTAACTCCATACTTATAAAAAAATTAACCATGACCTCCCCTAGACCTAAAATCACCCCTCAAAATCAATGAAACTCATAGAATTCCTATCAAGCACCTATACCTCAAATTATGACCAAAGTCAACTCAAAAGATAAATTTCCTTAAGTTTACATGATCTTGAGGTAGCCATAGTAGTTTTTGCTCTTAACATATGGTGTTACTAGATCGATGTCGTTCATGTAGACGTTCCCCAACCGCAAGAGTGTCAAGTATGTTTTAAACAAGAAGGAACTTAATCTCAAACAAATAATGTGTTTAGGATCACTCGTAGATTACAACATGACTATCCTCTATCACCCGCGGTAAGTCTAATGTTGTTACTGGTGCCTTGAGAAGCTTGTTCATGTAGAGTGTTGCTTATGACAAGTAAGGAAAGAAAGAGTTAGCTGAGGAAGTGCATAAACTTGCACATTTAGGGGGTCCATTTTTTCGATTCTAGTGAAAATAGAGTTGTTGTAATGAATGTGGCTGAATCCTCATTAGTTCTAGAAGTGAAGGAAAAGCAAGAAAAAGACCCCTTTTACTAGAACTAAATGGAAATTTTCATAAGCAGAAAGTGATGAATTTTATATTTGGGGGAGATGGTATGTTGAGATATTAAGTATTGTATTTTACAAAGGTAGATCAGCTCCAAAATAGGATCATAACAAAAGCCCATAGTTCCGCATGAGATAAGTGATAGATATATACCATGACTCTGACTATGACCAACTATGTTATCCGATATCTACGGGCCCCTCCTTGGATGGGGAAAGTGACCTTATGTGAGATAACCTATCGGGCTCTGTTCCTAGTAGTGTGAGGGGTAGTGGGGAAGCACCTGGTGATAGGTGGAATGTACTCGGTGTCATTTTCCTCATCAATTAGATATGGGAAGGAGTGACCGATTTGGACTTTCCCTATCTTGCGTAGTACACAACTTGTATTGGAGTCATGGTATTGCATTTCATACTTTGATAGATTGGCACACATAGCGCAATTGCAGACCTTAGAATATATGTTCAGGTCTTGTGTGATCAACCTCAAAGGTAATTCAAAATAATCACCGACCTGTCATCAAATTTACTTGAATCAATAAGTACCATTCTAGCATCCAAATCGCTCCCTATGAGGCTCTTTATGGGATAAGGTACATATCTCTTATTTGATGGTTTGAAGTGGATGAAGCTGGGTTGATATGATCATATTAGTTCATCTAGCTATCAGAAAGGATAAAGTTATTCAAGAGAGGTTGAAAACAACACAGAGTCATAAAAATCCTATACTGTTGTTAGGAGGAGGGAGTTCAGTTTCAAGTAGATGATTAAGCATATCTAAAAGTTCCACCCATGAAGAGTGAAATGTGATTCGGTAAAAAGGAAAAACTTACTCCCAGATATATTGGCACTTAAAGAATATAAAAAAGGGTTGAAAATGTAGCTTATGGGTTAGAGCTACCCCAAGAGTTGGTAATGGTCCATCCGGCATTTCACATCTCCACGTTGAAAAAATGCATGGGAGATCCTTCACTTATCATACCAACTGAAGAATTTTGTATCAATGATACCTTATCATATTAGGTTATTTCGTTTTAGATTTTAGATCCCCAAGTTCGCAAGTTGAGGATAAAAGAGGTAACATCAGTCAAAATTCTTTAGAGGAACCAATTTTCTAAGGAAACTACTTGGGAAGCTTAGGAAGATACGAAGAAGAAATATCCAGATCTCTTTAAAATCTTAGAAATTACAGATAAAGGTACTAATTCTATTCTTAGTACTCTTTAATTTATAAGTTGGCATGTTGTTACTCCATTGTGTTTGTTGGGTTTTTGAATTGTGTGATTGATAATACAACGTTAACCTAGTAAGATTAATCTCATTCAAGGATGAATATTCCCAAGTGGGAAATATTGTGACATCTCGAAAGTTGAAATAACTAGGAAGAAATTATGAATTAGAATTCATCTTTTTTGCGAAGAATGTAAAAATATCTTAAATTTTTTAAGTATGTTAAGTTGAGTTTTTGGTCAACTTCAAACAAAAATAACTTCTATCTCAAGATGTGTTAGGTGTGTTTCAAGATATCGTAGGAAAGACCTTCCCACAATCTTTCAAACACTGGCAAGTTTTTGCGATTTCGAGTTTGTATAATTGAGTTATGACCCTTGGAAAATTGGTTGTTTTGATAAGGAAAGTCAAATCTGGATTTTGGATGGATAGTTTTGTATTTTCCTAACCTTATTACTTAATTTCATTTTTTTTTATTTTCTAAGGGTCTAAATGGAAGTTTTCCTGTTTACGCTTCTGGAAAAAGAGTTAGGATTTTGAGAGATGAGAAAAGAGGAGAAGGAGAAAGAATCGTCATGTTTGTCAAGAATCGTTGGTGGATTTCGCAAGGGGTGATCCCTACGAGGTATGTGAGATCATGTAGTTTTGGGTTAGTTCACCCACGCCCCAATCTCATTTCTATTTAGCTAAGTTATATATATTTGAAAGTAACTCCTACGAGTTCTTGATGTAAATTTTTTTTAATTCTTGTGGTTAAAGTTTCTTTGTTTGATTCATGTAACTTAGGTGTGAATTTCAGTTAAATCATGGAAATATTGATTAATTATTAGATTCTAAGTGTTTAGGAAAAGAACCAAGTGAAATTAGAGGGTTAAGAGTTAATAAACGAAGGAGAAAGTTCGTCAAAATCTTCGAAGGGCTGGGGCACTACGCCTCTCAGCGCGGTCCATAGAAACATGTGAAAGTGGACCTCTAGGGCTCCGCACTAGGTAGAGCACCCATTGTAACTCTCTGAATTTCAAGGTCTGGCTACCCGTGCCTCCTATAACACTAGGGACGCTAATTCTTCCCATTTCTTTCCCATCTTTCCGTAATAATTCATTAGCAATGTGCCTATATTCCTTGTTGATTACAACACTCTAAGGTATGTCTAAAAACATGAGATTATGAATCTTGAGTCCATAATTAAATTCAAGGGAAGTTGAGAGTAAAGTCTAGCAGTTAAAAGAAGTTCTTAAAATTTCTCAAAAGTCTTTCGCAAATGTTTAACTTTGTTTAACACTTAACAAAAGAGTAAAGATTGAAGTTCATTTCTTCAAATAAGCATATAGGACTATGTATTCTCAAAGATTTTAAAATGTTTTCACAGTTGAACAAGAAAAGAAAAAACCTATTTCCAAGAGAGCTTTAGAGCTAAATTTGACTAATTATCTCAAATGAAATAAAAAGGTTTTTTTAAAAAAAATATGAGCTAAGTACATTTTGAGAGTAGTATTGAGCATCAATATGAGGATGCAAGTTCAGATAACTCAAGTCTCCATAAACTATGAAGCAATCATGGGTAGTAAAGGATCATACTTTTAGATGAATCCTAAGTACTTTTTATTATAGACTAGTGGATCCACTTAGTTAAGACATTATATATTACGACAAAGTATATTACAGTTCTTGTAGCGTGGGCAAGACATTGTATTACCATTTAGGCTCATGGTGGTGGTGTTCGGTTATAGAATCTATAACAGAAACTATATTACTTTATTATATGATTAAATTTGAGTTTTTTTATCACATTTTCTTCAATGAACTAAGTTGATATCTATTGTTTTAAAAGATATATCTATGTTGCATGTCTTTTATTGCTTTATATTGAGTTGAGTTATCCATGAGTTTAGTAAATCAAATGCAAGTGTTTTATTCAAACTCTTTTCTAGCCTATGTTATGTTCAATATACTGATGCAACTTGGTCTTCCTCGTCTTATGTTGCTGACATAGGTAACCAGAATCAACATCCAATGCTTCATTGATTAGGTTGAGCACTCAGAGTTGGTTGGTGAGCCTCATTGCTTTCCAAAGGGCTTCTTTTTACATTGCTTCGTAGTTTTTAATTGTTAGGATGATCGAAGGTCTTGTCCCGACATCCTTCTTTGTTTTAGAGGCGTCATAGAAAGATACTTATAGTTCATTAATCTTATTCCTTTTAGTTGTGTACGTTTAAGATTGAGTTGCCATTTTCGCTAAGATGTTATTTCTTTAGTTATTGCTTGAGTTATATTTCTTTTATTTAATTCTTCTACTCAGTAATAAAGTTAGTCCTAGGATTTGGTTGGGGTCAATAATGGTTCTCGAGTGCCAGTCCCGCCCAGGGTCTAGGCTCAGGACGTGACATCAACTCTACTTTACTTTCTAAAAATTTAGTTTAAAAGAAAAAATAATTGTTATATGATTATTGATGACTCTCGAAGTCACAACAATAGCATATATAGATGGCATAGTGCCTATACATTGATGACATACTCGATTGTCACACAAATCATGAATTACATTTCTTTTTCAATGTAAAAATGAAATATATGAGAACTACTTAGTTCCTTTATACTTATTCTCAAACTTCGTATAAACACAAATGTTGACTTTAAAAGATTCGCAAAAGGCACAATTTAAAACATTGTTCATGATGAAATATAGAAATAAATGAATCAACCTAAGTATATCAATAACAATATATAAAACACAATACTCAGATCTCGTGAACTCGGAACCCAAAAATACTACTTATATCAAGAATACTAAATTCATAGGGTTCATATCGAAATATAGACATGAACGAATCAACTCAAGAATGTTAATGTATAACATATAACACTTCAACAAATATGAATAGAATTTAAAAAAGAATCAGTAACTCACAAAATCAAAATCAACTAAATAAAATCTCTTAAACTCACTTTAGTTTTAAATGTTCATTAATACACGTGATTACAACATGTCATACTTAAAGGTAAATGGATCTATTAGGATAAAGACATTAGAAGGGCGAAAAACAGACAAAAAGGAAAAATTCGGTGCAAGGACGCGGTTATAATGACACCATAGAGAAGCTCAACCCTGTCTTCCTAGCGAAATGAAGCGGATGGGCGTCGGAAAAGCTACGATAAATCCAAATTCAGCCCCAGGTTTTGGGCGCACTGTTGCGCATGAAACCAGGCTGCAAATTTCTGCGAGCCTGCTCTGGCATCTTCATCTCGCGCTACCTCATACCCCTACCCCAACAACCCAATTAATTTTCAACCAAAAATTAGGACCCCAACTATTATAGAATTGGGAACATATCTCCTAAAATCTTCTTGATCTCAAACCCAATAATAATACATGAGAACTTTTATACAATTCTTTGGAAACAGATTTCTACCAAAGATTCACAAAACAAAAGAATCAAAGTCGTCATCGTTAAAGAATTGAACTCAATATCAAGAACTATGAATGGATCCTTTATATATAAGAATTTATTGACTAAATCGTTATATAGGGCATGTGGATGAAAAAAAGCTTCTAAACACTGTTAGATACTGACAGAGATATGGAAAGAAAAAGATGTAAGATGTTTCTTGGTGAAGAATAATGGGGAAACTGAAAACAACTCCGAAACCAAGGTTTTACTCCTCTTTTGAAAACCATTACTCTATATCCTCATGTATTTAAAAGGATGTGAACAAAGTATTTTAAAACGTTGCCCAGACCTTTAATTGGATGATGAAAAATGTGATATAGGATTAGGAGGGATGGGAAAAAACCAAACCACACTTCTAAAAATGATTTAGGTGCCTTAAAAAGAAGACTTCACTCAAATAGAGACATCTTTTATCTCCAAGCGCGAAATGAAACAAACATGGAGGCATTGGAAAGAGAAATCAAAGAATTTAATTCGATAGGTCATAGGCCACCTAACACTTAATTTTCTAAGATTTATGATCGTCATAAGTTGATCAAAGTAAAATATCATATTGAAACTCAATCAGTTAGAACACTTTCAACTTAAGTTTGTTCTAGGGGTTCTAATGACTTTAATTCATATATAACATCATTCCCGCACAAAATAATTGACCATAACACCTAAGAAAATTAATTATCACACGATACAATCCTATTAAGAAATAAAGAACGGTATGTGCTCTTAACTCTTAGAAAATTTTTGGGAGGATGCTACAATTTAAAGGTTGTAAACTAAGGAGATTTTATTGATTGACAACTTTCGTAAAAAAAACTAGCAATCATAAAAAAGTTGCAATCAGTTGTCTTAGGAACATTTAAATTTATTATTTATTTCATTATTGTTATTATTTTTATTTAATGATATTCACATTATTTTTAGAAATAGTGTGCTACATAGTGTGATATTCACATGCAACGCACATGCTTCAAAATTAATTTAATACTACCTTCAAAGCATGAACTTCCTAATTTTAATATTTAATTACTATAATGCCCTTAACTTTAAATACTCAATTTAGTATATATTCTATATTTTATATTATATTTATTTATTGTTCTAGATTAAATTAAAAGGTGACACTTTTTTCACGCTAATGGGTTGTGACATTCTTGAAGGATTGTTTTTTTTTTATAGAGTTGTGACTTTTTTAATGAGTTATGATATATTTAAAAAGTTAATATTTTTCTAAATGGTTGTGACTTATCTGATAAGGCATAATAAATGACTTTTCATACAATCCTATGTTCTCTAAAATAGAGGGGTTTATTCACATACTTTTATCTATGAATTTTGTAAGTTTTCTATTATTGAAGATTTTGATAGTAGTTCAATTATTAAAATACAATGTTTTCTGTGGGTAAATTACACAAATCAACAAAAATGTTGCAACAAAGAGAATGAAATAACTAAAGTTTAAATGAGAAAATTTTTAAGATAATTAATATCTACTCATTTCCATAACCATAAATGTACTTCTACAATAACTTCTACTTGCAAGCAGTTCAATAATTTTCTGTTACACAAACAACAAGTTGGTGGTTAAGCTTCGAAAATCACAAATTTTTGGAGCAAAATGAAGTGATCAACAAATTATTTGAACAGTTTAAACTAGATTTAATAAATACTCTTCCGTTTCATATTTATTTTTGGTACACTTATTTTTATTTAATTTAATATAGAATGAACTACCTAACTTAAATGTTAAGTTATTATAATACCCCCGAACTTAAATTATCAATTTTAAACTACAATTTTTGAAACTTTTTCCTCCTCCTTGCTCTTCTTCTTCTTGGCACATGACACACACACACATATATATATAAGAGATCTTCATTTATTAAAATATCGTAAAACTAAATTTAAATTTGAAAAAAAGACTACAACATAAATTTTAGTGTGGATGTAAAACGTCTTAAATCGAACAACGATAATTTACTAGACTATATAATTTAATTTAAAATTAACTTAAACAAGGTTTCTTAAATAGAGAACTATTTGAGGAAATGAACCACAACATACAACAACGACTAGATTCCTTAACGGAAGAACAATTGAAAATGAGGAAAATGAAAATATCCATTTTTCTATGACATAAATAGTTAAGCATAAAAAAATACAAAGCTATAATTTTAGAATTCCCACACTAAAATCACCGATAGAAACATGACTAGAATACCACATATGTCCACATAAAAAGATGAACAAATTCACCGCTGTATGGCTGACCGGCGATTACTAGCAATTCCGGCTTCATGCAGGCGAGTTGCTCGGATTTTTCCCCCAAGTAATGAAGAGATCTTAGAGGAATTTCCACATATTAAATTAAGCACAGTTTTTGCAAAGAAATAGCCCACTGGGGAAGGGAGAAATATCAAATCCTCTTGCCATTTTCATACTATTAGGTGGAGGGAAGCACTAAACTATTGGAGCGCTTATTCGTATTCCAGGGAGAATCTTCATTCATGGCCACCTTTCTTTACCATAACATTTGTCTCCACAGACGAACAATCGTTTTATCGTTTTGCTCCCGATTTCAAGTGGAGGCCCCTTGTTTTTTAATTAATTGGAGAAGCACATAACGTGAATGCCTAACACGTTTAATGAAATGTTTGATGCCCTAAAGGTTGATGTTTTGGGAACAATGTTTATGCCTTTTGGAAGCTTGAATTCGTAACTACTGTTGAAACTAGCATGATCTTTATGGTTCATGGGTGGATCATGGTTATGTTCATCGGAATAGGACATCAAGAAAATGTTCTCATCCCTTGGGATTTTTTCAATTTTTTTTCTTTGCAGAGTCGTTATGTGCTACACTTATAGTAATTCCTGTTATGTCATACACACATAATAGTAATCAGGGTTTGTCAAATATTGTATTTGTTTATACCATTAATAATTTTCTGACTTATTCTTATGAAAATTGTGAACGTAAGGGAACGTAACATTTTATGACATGAAAAAAATGGGGAATAGAGAAAACCTAGGAAATGCTGAATCTTTGATATGCTTTTGACCGTACTTGCGCCATGTCCATATATCATTTGTGAGTTCCTCTTGGAATAATTCGTAGGTAATCCTTATCGACTGATTTTTCCTGATTTCAAATCCAACGTACTATGATTAAAAATTTGAACATATATACATAAAATGTAATGAAATGAGTTATTACCTTGTCCTAGTTTTTATCAAAGGAGTATTCATGGAGTGAAATTAGGATAAATAATAGCCCCTATATCGAGTTGTTGTTGTAGATCAATCCATTATGTTGGTGTTGTAGTTCTTGGTGGCATACACGTTAATGTTGTTGGTAATGGAGGAGAAGAGATTTGTTAGATAAATAGAGAGGGTTGAATAGGATGTGTCAGTACATCAGGAGATAAGGGCGGCCTCAGGTTTATAGCGTACCGCGTCATCTTGGTCGAGGCAGGGGGCTGTTTCTCTCCCATTTTCTTTTCTGAGGTTACGGGATCACCCTAGATTTCTTCGAATCATTTCCTGCATTTCATTTACTTTTCGTCTTATTCCCCTGCGTTCTCTTCCCGTGTTTCCTTCCTCCTTTCCGGGGCACGGGTACTTGGCCTTATCGGCTCCTCTGTGGGCTGGTTGGTTCTGTGGCGCCGGCACTTCCCTTATCCCTCATCCTTCGTCTTGGCTAGGGTTCCTTACCTTCTCACCTTCCTCCCCCCCTTCGGTCCTTCTGGGGGCTTAACGGTGGCCACTCCGGCCCGTGGTCCACCTTTACTTATTGTTTTTGGTTCCCTCTGTGCCGCTTTGTTTTTTCTTGTTTACCATTGTGGTTTATCATGACCTGATTATCTTGTTTTTCTTGGTGAGCAGTTTGGAAATCTAAAGAGAAAATTTCAGGTAAGCCATTAAAAATAGTCATATCAGGCGCTAAAATTACATCAAAAGAATTCAAAATAATATTTAGATAAGTCTCAAAGTCAAAAATAGGAGCTACAACATTGTAAGGTCTATTAATATTACAAATTCTTAGGACCGCATCTAGTTTTTCATGGTGAGTTGTTTGGAAATCTAAAGAAAAACTTCAGAAAAACAATTTAAAATAGTCATCTCAGGAGCTAAAAATGCATCAAAGAATTCAAAATATTATTTAGATGAGTCTCAAAGTCTAAATTAGGAGTTACAACAATGTTAGGACTATCAAAATTTCAGCTTCATACGACGGCACGTATATCCCAATCATTATCATCCATTTTAGATCTATATATAATGGTATCTAGTTAAATACAAAAAATAAAAATGAGCTTATTCAAGAAAGTAAGTTGGTTTCTACTAAAAGCAAAGAGAAAAAAAAATATCCAAAGAGGAGGTTGGCTTATGGAGTAATAGATGAACAAAAGAAACGTTTTAGCAGTCAATACATTATAAACCAAAGTCCGGGATGAAAAAAAGTTACCCAATTTCACAAATATATAGCGAAACATAAAGGGGTATCTACCTACCCAACACACCTACATTTACTTTGCAGTTAATGCACAATAAATATTTTTTTTTATTTTACACTGAGTGGGAGAAACGACTAAATAGAAGTCAAATATAATACATGTACCTGATACGATCATATTATACCATCCTCATTAAGTATAAGGGATCATTGTCAAATAAAGAACACAACTTTTAGGTTAGGGTCGATCCCATGAGGAAAATGGTCAAAAATTAAATATCAATTATATTCGGTTAGTCAATGAATTTCTAAGGAAAGTAAACGAGGGGGGGGGGGGTTGTAATAAATTAACAAATTATTATACTTCAATAACAATAAACAAGATTAAACTTATTTAATTCAATGTGAGAAAGAAACTAGGGAATATTTGTTCCCCATAGGCTCATAACGTGGTAATCATGCTAATAGTAATCCTTTACTAGTGTTTTATATGTAAAGTTGGTAACTTATGTATCCCTAAGTGTTTAGTCCTCCAATTAGGGAATTTCATCTTGTAACTTTGTCCAGCTATGGGGGGATGCCTAACTAAACCTTATGATTTACCTTAGATTAGTCATTACATCAATGTATGACTTAGTTTTAACCCTCACTCCAACTGACATTAGACTACTACATAACATCCACTAAATTTCTGTTGCTAATTCTTTTCTCATTTACTACCTCGATGTTGAAAAAATTTGGAACGAGGTGGGTTCTAACATTGCGCACCGTTAAAAAGACTTCTAACAGAAATAACTAACAGTACATACATAAATACTATTCAAGAGTTACTTTATCTCTTATTCATTACTTGTAATTCTATGGCTTTCACAACCCTAGTTATGGATTTAGCTTTTATGCTGCAATTGAACACCAATTCATAATTGGGAGAAAAGAATTCAGAACTTACAAACAATGAATTTGATTTGAAAACCTGACAATCTATTGAATCTGGAAATTTCAAAGTTAAGTTGTATATAAAAACAAATTCGTAAAGTTAATTGCTAGTATTTATTGTCAAAGTACTACCCACAACGAAAATAAAAAAACAAAATAACAACATTACATAAGTTATACACCTAAATGTGAGGTTTACATATGCTATTTATAGGAAACAAGTTAAAAACCAACAAGAAACAAAATAAAGAAATATGTTTTCTAGATGCAGTTTAAATAAATGTTTCCACCCACGGTCCATGGGTCCCTTGCATGGATCAACACTTGGATAAATTCATCAGGTAATGGAACCTTCATCTTTCAAATCCTCCTTTATGGACATTTAGGAAGAAACATATGTTAACCTAAAACCCTCTGGCTTGGTCCGCATTTCAGCACAAGTCAAACTTTTCGAATGCTCCACTTACGATTCCTTACCTACAATTTGTTGACTAGTTTACAGTCCATCCTGCTACTTCGTGGACTGATTATTGAAACCTATCTCATCATACCAGAACCTTCGTCTGACCATCCACTGCCCGTCCTTGGACCTACGGCCCGTGGGTGGCTCTGTTGGTGGCAACTTCTTCACTTTTAAGCTCACGTCTTCATCAGCCACTTCAAAGCCTATTTCTTGCAAACATTACACAAAAACATTAATTCTATTACAACATATCCCTAGATGCGCACAAACTCTAAGAGAAACACATAGCACATACCGTAAACTCACGATATATCACCACCCTTAGATTAAACTTGTTGTTTGTGTCAAGAGACGTACTAAAACTCTAAATGACACTTACGTAGAAGCAAACATTCAAACACCAAGCAATCACATGCCTTAGAAGTCAATCCCATCAAGTTAGTGCAAATCTTTTAATCAAGCTAACTTATGCGGATTAGAACATAACATATCTTGACCAATCGACACCGCAACATACACTTTTCAAAATCACCAAAGTACCAATTCTCCAATAATGTATCTAGTTCCCTCACTTCAAAAGAAATCCCTTTTTTACACAATAGATATGAATTTTTGAGTTTAAGGTTCACTTAAACCTCACGCTTAGAAGTGACGTCAAGTACAATTTGTGCTCAAATGGTTAGCCCTTATTTTTACTGCATAGATTCTCCAAACCAGTCACTAGTATACTATATTACTGCCTTATCTTGTAACTTAGGTTTAGGATCATGTAGGATATATTTGGGAGCCTTTTGATTACTTTCTTCCCTCCTTGACATTGCATTGGCTTTTACAACCAATCTTTACATCTTTTTTATTTTCAACTCTTTTCCTTGATTCTTTTCATCACAAATGCAACTCTTGACTTTATATATCATAAATTTCACTTTTCTTATTTTTCTTTTACTTCATCTTTCTTTTTTTTTCCTAAAAAACTTTTATCTTCTATCTTGTTTTTCTTTTGATTTCAATCACATCTTTTCTTTTTTTTCTTCTACACAAGACTCTTTTCATACCCTTTTGCTTTCGATTTCCTCTTTCATAGCCACCCTCAACTTATGAATTTTTGATGAGTTGAGATTCACAATATCCGATGTAAGACCAGTGCCAATATTGAGATATCTTTTTGAATTAGCCAACCTCAACATAGGCTTTATGCCTATGTAAAGGTGCACATATCAAAAGAGAGGCTAGGGACAAAACAATTATTTTAGGCAAGGTAGTGAGGTTGATTGAGAGAAGTAGTTTACATTAGGCTCAAACATTTGGATGAAATGTAACATTTGTGTCTATATTTTGGATGTGTGAAATAATTAAAAAATGGCCTATGATCATTTCCCAGCTTCTAGCCTAGATTCTCTTAGCAAGACTAACAGGGCAAGTTGTAGATTGGCACATACTGTACGAGATTTCATATTTTTCTCACATAAACTTGGCACATTGTTTCATTACCACATTATAAGATTACCCTTTTTATGTCTTAGCTTAAGTTATAAGGTAAAATCATTTCCTTATCATGTCATATTGAGATCCAACACATTCAATTGATCAAGCATATAGATCTATCACATTTTAAAACTTTTGGATGGGCATCAACTTCATGCTCTTTATGCTATCATTCTTTCATTTTTTTTATTACTTCTACATGTGCATTCTTATACATGTTGGTTCAACATAAAAGTAAATAGTCTTTTGGGGAAAAAAAAGAGGCAAGAAAACCTCAAAGGAGGATTATGACTTGGGTTACTCAAACTTCACCCTATTACTATTGACCCATTTACCCCACCGCCGAAAAAATAAGGTGTGATTTCCCTTAATGCACAAAAATAAAAATAAAATGCATACGGTGAAGCAAACATTCGAAGCAAGTACGCTAAGACCCCTTAAGAAGAGGGTGGGTCCAATTTCTCGGAGCCCTATGGATAACACTTGGGACTCAATCAGTAGTACTTCATTAACAAAGGTAGGACCCTCAGTAGTGCTTAAACTTCCATATGAGTCAACACTTATCTTTCAGACCCACTATTATTTAATCTGTTCATCAAGTATGGATGCCCCTCGAGCCTATTCAAGATGGTGGCACTCCATCTTCTTAAATGTCAAAATCTTATTATTATCAGAAGAGCGGTGGGAGTTGTGGCACTTCCTAGTAGGAAGGGAAAAATCTTTTGGAGGCACTCATTAGCACCTCATCCTCATCCACTGTCGGGGCATCCCCTGGTCCAGTCTCAATAATGGCTAGGAGGGTATCAACATCAGCACGAAGGTTGTTCAACTGTTCTAGAAGGTGGAAAAATTAGTAGTTTAGGTCGGACTCTCTGGGAATATCAACTTCAAAGAATCCTATTGCTTATGAATGGCGTGAATATTTTAGTCCATCAATTACTACATCCTCTCCTTGGAGTTCTCAATCGATCGCTACATCCACCACCTCGTGTTCTAAAGAAGAGGGTCCATCACAGTCCCCATTTTTTAGTCTTAGTCTAAATGCACTGTAGTGGACCCTAAAGAGGGAGTGTATCAAGAAGATCTAGTGTTTGACTAGTAGCTGAATACGGTGGATCCTGACATCCGTTGTAAGGGTTGGAATGTAAGTGTCATCAGCCTGCATCTTCTCCACATCCCCAAAAAACATCATCACCCAAAGGTGATACTTCAACCTCTGGCTCCCTTCAAGGTGTTGCTAATACGACATCATTCTGAATAAGGCCGATGTCTATAGTCTTTATCGCCTCAAGCAACCGGTCACAATGAAAAATAAGCACAGAAACATCCGTGCAAAGCTGAAAAGTAAGGCACGAGGAGGGCAAGGTTGTGGTGTCCATGAGGGCCCTCTTATGAATATCCACAATAAGGATGTGGAAAAATTCAATCTCCAAACCTGCCAACATTGTTGCTAGCATCATTAGTAAGTCCCAGTAATCACATTGTCCGCGTGAGTTGGGGACAATCCATTCTGAACAAAAAACCAGAAGAACTTCATAGTAAATCTCAATGATGACTTCCTGATGTACATGCTTGTAGTTTGTACCCACTCAAATCTCTCTCCATCCTTGGTAATGTAAGCGTTCATCCACCTCAATACTGTCTCTCTCTGGTCGACATTCCTCTGAAATACCCCGCTATTAATGATGTGTATCATGTTATCATATTTTGATATATTCATAGATAGAGTATGGGATAGGCCATATATGAATCGTGACCTCGGATATATCTACTTTGAAACCCTCATTAATATGGAATGAAGTGGAGGCTGAGCTATGGGCTTAGCCCATTTAGAGATGGAATTTCTGATGGTGGAAGAATAAGAGGAATATAAATCTCTGGCTATCTCCTCTCTATATTTATCGAGGCTCCATTCAATGCATAGGTTTGTCCAAAAGATATCCCCAATGTATTGTGCAATGTGGAGGCTTCCATTAAGTACCTTATGCTCTTCAACCATGATTTTGGCCATCCTTTTGTGCTCATTCAACATCTTGTCATTCCTGTCACGAATCCGGATTTCAACCGGCGTCATCGACCTTTAAGAGGTCACAGATAAGCCTCATCTTTCATTAATCACATTTATATGGGTATTTTTAGAGGAAAACCTAAAACATTTTTAAAGTAGAAGTATACATGACTTAATGAGTATTTCATTAATTCTCATATACTAAGATCAACATCAAGATAACAACCATAATCATAAGAATCATTATGAAATACAATAAAATAGATCATAAAATACGTTTGCAAACACGACCTTATTACAAAAAGCTTCTTTCAAATAAAAGTACAAAGAACTCTACGGACAAACATCAATTAGCTTTTTATAAAACGCAGACTAGACTAAATTGATCCTCCGGCCACAAATATTAAGGACCTACAAAAATGTTTGGAAGGAAAACTTTGAAAGTCACGATTTACTTTATTAATTAGGTTTCACCTTAGACGTTTATAATGGTTCATGTAGTTCCCAACCTAACAATGAATTGAGCAATCAACGGTCATAAGGACGAGGGAGATGATTTGCTACTACTCCTACTTTAGATTCTCATTCTTAGTCTTTGGGTATTGATATATTATATGCCATATTTATTGGCTATTCTCATTATTTGTGTTGATTCAAATCCTTTTTTAGTATGGCTACCTATTACAAGGTAATATTCATTCTTAAATTGGGGATGAGTGCATTTATAGGCAAATATTTATTGGGGTATGCCCATAATTGGTTATTAACCTTTTGTTTATATACCTTGAGGCATATCTATTAGATTTAATATGCACAAGCCGTAGTTTTTTTTAATTCTTTTTCTCTATTCGCGTTGCGTTAGTTCAAGATTTCTTTTGGTCCTATGGTTTTAATTACAAGTGCATGATTCATTGTAGTCCCATACCCTCAGGAATCAAGTAAAGTAATCCAAGAACTGAGGAATGATTACCTACCTTCTAGTGATTCCTTCTTTACCTAATATTCTTTACATTTTCTGAGCAACTCTTTATGATCATGACTTAATTTCATTACTTTCATGATTATATATTATATACATTCAAAATACATCGATGGAATTCAGAAATTGTGATTAACATTAAGACATCTCAAGTGAGGGCCCAAACATTCGGAACCTCAACCCCAGGGCCTTCTTTAGAAAGCGCAGAGGGAGTCGGCCTTATTCATCATTCATTACTTCACACTTTTATTTCATCATGGAGGCGATGTAAACAACATCATTACCTAGGATGAAAGTTTAAGACGCTCATCAGGATCAGGAAATGCAATATGACAAAGAATAACCTTATTTCATACTTGAATTTGATTAACCCTCATGATTGTCCTGCAATTGTGGATACCTGTTGTATGTTCATTACTTATATTGCATACTTAGAGGATGGCCTCTTTATTTTTTTTTGGGAACTTTAACCCTTAACGACATAGATCATGTGAGCATCATGGACATCCAGGGTCTCCCCCACACTGAAAAAAAAAAAGAGGGGATCACAGTCAAAGGACCCACAAAACATGGCTAGCAGACATTGGAATTGAACCCCGCCAATGCACCATCATCATCAGCATGGCACCAGCAGAGGCACCAGCAGAAGCACAGCACAAGGGCCGCAGGCAGAAGAAGAATGAAGAAAAAGAAGGTTAGGAAGCAGCAGCAGACAACTACGAAATAAGACAAGAGAAGCAAACGCAAGGGGAAGCAGCAGCACACACAAAGCACAAACAGACTAAATCAAGAGCAGAAGAAGCAGAAGAACCAACAAAGGAGAGCAGCATCAGCAGAATGAAGCAGCGACAGAAGCAGCACAACAAGCAGCAGCACCAGCAGCCTACCAGCAGCATGCAGCAGCAGCAGCAGCAACAGAAAAACGAACCAGACAGCACAAGCATCAGAAAGCAGCAGAAGGCAGAAGGCAGGGGCAGCAACAGCAGCAGCAGAGGCAGCACAAGCAGGCAGAAGCGGCAGCAAACAGCAGCAGTAAGCAGCAGGGAAGCAGGCGCAGCAGCAGCAGGCACAGCGGGAAGCAGCAGCACAAGAGTGAAGCAGAAGCAGCAGCAGCAGCAGGCACCAGAAGAAGCAGAACCAGCAGCAGCAGCAGCCAGCAGCAGCAGCAGCAGCAGAAGCAGACCCGACAGCAGCAGCACCAGCAGCACCAGCAGCAGCAGCGAGCTAGCCGCAGCAGAGAGCAGGCAGCACCGCAGCACAGAGCACCAGAAAAAGCAGCAGAGAAATCGCCAGCATGCCAGAGCATGAGAGCAGAATCAGCGAAGCATGCAGAAGAGCATCAGGAAGCAGCATCATAATCACCATTCAAACATAGCATCACCATCACCAGCATGCAGAGCACCAGCAGCAGCAGCAGCCACCAGCATAGCCCCATCACAAGGCAGCATCACCATCAGCACCATCACAAGCACCATCATCATCGTCGTCATCAAAATCATCATCAAGCATCACATCACCATCATCATCGTATCATCATCAGCATCATCATCAGCACCATCGCATCAGCACCATCATCATCATCACATCATCACCAAGCAGAAGGAGAAGCAGCACAAGCAGGAGCCAGCACCAGCAGCACTCTCGGAAGCCAGCAGGAACGAATACGAAAGTCATATAGAACAGAAGACAGAAAGTCAGGAATCGTAACGAATGTAGGAAGAATCAGCAGATAGACGGAACGATACAAACGGGCAGAATAAGTTTAACAGAAGAAGGCGAAGCCCTCCCAGCTCACCTTTTCTGCAGGCCCCCGAGAATGGAGTTGCACCATATGAACTCTATGACCATTTACCGTACCATTTGTCGCTCAGATAGGAAACCAAGTCAGTACCGCTGTATCATACTGAAACCCTCGCATTGTATATCGATCAGGCACGATCGCGGACCCCCCCGCTCCAGCAGCAGCAGAGCAGCAGCATGAAGAAGCAGCAGCAGTAGCAGCAGCAGGAGCAGCAGCAGAAGCAGCGGCAGCAGCAGGCGGAGCAGACAGCAGCAGCAGCGAAGCAGCGGCGAAGGGCAGCAGGCGAGCCGCAGCAGCAGCAGCACCAGCACACCCAGAGCAGCCCAGCCAGCAGGCGTTAGAAGCAGGCAGCATGCGGCAGCAGAGGCAGCACCCAGCCAGCAGCAGCAGGCAGCAGCAACCCGCAGCGGCACTGATAGGACGCAGGCAGCATGAAGCACCAGCAGCAGCAGCACCAGCAGCAGCAGCAGCAGCAGAGCAGAGCAGCAGCCGCAGAAGCAGCAGCAGCAACCGCACCAGAAGAAGCACCAGACCACAGCAGCAGCACCCGCAGCAGCAGCGCACGAGCAGCAGCCCCAGCACCAGCGGAGCAACCAGCAGCAGCAACACCAGCCAGCAACCTCCACCATCACCATCATCATAATAATCACATCATCAGCATCATGCAGCACATCATTATCATCATCATCATCACCACGCCCATCATTATCATCACCATCACCTCATCACATCATCAGCAGCATCGTCATCATCGTATAACATCATTAGCATCATCATCCTTCATGCATCACAGCAGCGGAGGGCAGCAGCAGCAGCAGCGAGATCAGCAGCAGGAGCAGCAGCACCATCAGCAGCGGCAGCTAGACAGCAGCAGGCAGCAGCAGAGCAGCAGCAGCAGCGGCAGCGGCACAGGGCAGCAGCGGCGCGGCAGCAGCCGCATCCAGCAGCACCAGCAGCACCAGCAGCAGCAGCACCAAGCACCAGCAGCAACCAGCAGCACCATCAGCAGCGCATCACGATCACAGCACCAGCAGCACCAGCACAGGCACCAGCACCGCAGCACAGCAGCACCCGCAGCCAGCACCAGCACCACAGCAGCAGCAGCAGCAGCAGCAGCAGCACCACACCAGCAGCAGCAGCACACCGCAGCAACAGCAGCCACCAGCAGCACAGCACCAGCAGCAGCAGCAGCAGCAAGCAGCAGCACCAGCAGCACACACACCAGCAGCACCAGCAACCAGCACAGCAAGCAGAGACCAGCACCAGCAATCACCAGCAGCAGCAGCAGCGCCAGCAGCACCAGCAGCAGCACCAGCACCAGCAGCAGACCAGACAGCAAAACCAGCACCAGCAGCACAGCAGCAGCAGCAGCAAGCAGCGCAACCAGCCGCAAGGCAGCAACCAAGCCACCAGCACAGCACCAGCAAGCACCACAGGCACCAGCAGCAGCAGCACCAGCAGCAGCAGCACCAGCAGAAGCACCACAGCAGCATCAGCAGCCAGCACCAGCAAGCAGCAGCACCCGCACGCAACCACAAGCACAGCAGCACCACAGCAGCAGCAGCAGCAGCCAACCAACCAGCAGCAGCACCAGCACCCCGAGCACCAGCAGCAGCAAAGCCAGCAGCACCAGCAGCACCCACCAGCACCATCACCCACCCCCGCAGCCACCAGCACCAGCAGCAGCACCAGCAGCAGCAAGCACCACACAGCAGCACCAGCAGCACCATCAGCACAGCAGCATCACCAGCAGCAGCAGCAGCAGCAGCAGCAGCACCATCGCAGCAGCACAGCAGCAGCAGCAGCAAGCCCAGCAGATCACCAGCAGCAGCACCCAGCACCAGCAGCAGCAGCAGCAGCAGCAGCAGCAGCCAGCACCAGCAAGCAGCAGCACAGCAGCAAGCAACCAGCAGCAGCAGCAGCAGCAACGACGCCGCACCACAGCAAGCAGCAGCAGCAGCACGACAACAGCAGCCAGCAACACCAGCAGCAGCAGCACCCGCAGCAGCAGCAGCAAGCACCAGAACACGATCAACTCACCAGCAGCAGCCGCGCAGCGCAGCAGCACCCAGCGCAGCAGCAAGCACCAGCAGCAGCGCGCAGCAGCAACAACAGCAGCAGCAAAACCAGCACCAGCCACCATCAGCACAGCACCAGCACAGCACCCACAGCACCAGCACCAGCCCCATCACCACCAGCAGCAGCACCAGCACAAGCAGCACCAGCACCACAGCAAACCAGCAGCACCAGCACAGCACCATCAGCAGCACCAGAGCACAGCAGAGCAGCAGCAGCACCAGCAGCAGCAGCAAACCGCAGCAGCAGCAGCAGCACCAGCAGCAACCAGCAGCGCAACACCAGCAACCATCAAGCAGCACAGCAGCAGCGCCACAGCACCAGCAGCCGCAGCAACAGCATCAGCACAACCAGCACCAAGCAGCAGCAAGCACCAGCAGCAGCAGCAGCAGCACCAGCAGCAGCATCAGCACAGCAGCAGCAGCACAGCACACAAGCGAGCAGCAGCAGCAGCAGCAGCAGCAGCCCCAGCACCAGCAGCACAGCAGCACAGCGCAGCAGCAACAGCAGCAGCAGCACCACCACCGCAGCGCGCAGCAAGCAGCAGCCACAGCAGCAGCAGCAGCATCAGCCAAGCAGCACCAGCACCAGCACCAGCGCATCAGCACCAGCCAGCAACAACCAAGCACCAGCACCAGCACCACAGCCACCAGCACCAGCAGCAGCACCAAGCAGCAGCAGCAGCACCACACCACACCATCAGCACGAGCAGCACCAGCAGCACCAGCACCAGCAGCACCAGCAACCAGCACCAGCAGCAGCACAGCAGCAGCACCAGCCAGCACCACCACACAGCAGCAGCACCAGCAGCACCAGCACCAGCAGCAGCAGCAGCACCCGCAGCAAGCAGCAGCACCAAGAAAAAAAAAAACACACACAACCAGCAACAAACCACAGCACAGCAGCACCAGCAGCAGCAACCAGCAGCAGCAGCAGCAGCAACCAGCAGCAGCACCAGCAGCCGCACCAGCAGCACCAGCAGCACCAGCACAGCAGCAGCAGCAGCAGCACCACACCAGCAGCAACAGCAGCACAGCAAGCACCAGCACCAGCACCAGCAGCAGGACAGACCAAGCATCACGCAGTCAGCAGCAGCAGCAGCAGCATCAGAGCAGCAAACCCAGCATCAACCAGCGCAGCACAGCAGCAGCAGCAGCAGCAGCAACCAGCAGCACCAGCACCAGCAGCAAGCACCAGGGCAGGCAGCAGCAACCAGCAAACCGCATCAGCAGGCAGCGCATCAACAGCAGCACAAGCACCAGCAGCACCAGCAAGGCACCAGCAGCACAGCACCAGCAGCAGCAGCATCACCACAGCAGCAGCAGCACCAGCACCAGCAGCAGCACCAGCACCGCCACCAGCAACACACCAGCGCAGCAGCACACCAAGCACAGCAACAGCAGCAAGCACCAGCGCAGCGCAGCAGCAACCAGCAGCAGCAACCGAAGCACAGCATCAAGCAGCAGCAGCAAGCACCCAAGCAGCCAGCACCAGCACCAGCACCCGCACCAGCAGCAGCACCAGCAGCAAACCAGCAGCAGCAGCACCAGCAGCACAGCACAGCAGCACCAGCACCAGCCGCAGCCAACCAGCAGCCGCAGCACAGCAAAGACAGCAGGCATCACAGCACCAGCAGCAACCATCAGCACAGCGCAACAGCCACAGCAAGCAGCAGCAGCACAGCAGAAGCAGAGAGGACACCCTCAACCATCCTCATCCCCATCATCACCATCACATCCTCATCTCATCACCGCATCACCCTCACCTCCTCATCATCCATCATCCACATCATCTCCCCCTCCCCCTCCCCCCACCATCGCAACCAGCAGCAGCATCAGCAGCACAGCACCAACAGCACCAGCACCAGCAAGACCAGCACCACCAGCACCAGCCAACCAGCCACGCACCCAGCACCAGCACCACAATCACCACCACCCAGCACAGCAGCACAGCACCAGCACCAGCACCCGCACCACCAGCACCAGCACCAGCAGCACCAGCACCAGCAGCAGCACAGCACCAGCACCACCAGCCAACCAGCACACCACCAGCCACAGCACCGCACATCACCAGCACCAGCATCACCAGCAGCACCACCAGCATCCACACCATCACCATCAGCATCACCAGCATCACCAGCACCATCCCCAACCACCATCAGCCACCACCAAGCAGCAGCACCAGCAGCACCACCAGCAGCAGCACCAGCCCCAGCAGCACACCACCAGCATGCCCCACCACCCAGCAACCCACAACAGCAAGCCCACCAGCACCTCATCAGTCACCACCAGTCATCTAACCAACCACCACCACCACCACCGGGGGGGAGACCCTGCCGGGGGGGAGCCGGGGGGACCACCACCTACCCGGGGAGCCACCACCAACCATCATCACTCAATCATCCACCACTCCCACCCTCTCACACCATCATCACCGCATCAAAACCATCATCATCATCACCACCCATCAACTCATCATCATCATCACCCCTCCCCCCCTCCCCCTCACCCCTCAGTCACCATCATCACCCCACCATCCTCAGCCATCACTCACCATCATCACCATCACCAACATCATCTCATCATCACCATCATCATGCATCATCATCATCATCATCAATCATCATCATCATCACATCATCGATCATGGGCACCGGATGCGGACATCATCATCACCATCATCACCATCATCAATCATGGCATCATCATCATCATCATCATCACCATCATCTCATCACCTATCAGCATCAATCATCACCATCATCATCATCATCATCACCATCATCATCATCATCATCTCATCATCACACCATCACATCACCATCATCATCATCAATCATCATCATCATCATCATCATCACATCCATCATCATCAGCATCGGAATCATCATCATCATGCATCATCAACATCAGTCATCATGGGCATAAGCATCAGCATCAAGCATCATCATCATCATCATCATCATCATCATCATCATCTCATCAGCATCAGCATCATCCATCACATCATCTCAGCACATCGATCACATCATCATCATCATCATCATGGCGATCATCAATCATCATCATCATCATCGTCACATCATCATCATCATCATCATCATCATCATCATCAGTCATCAATCATCATCATCAATCATCATCCTCACATCACATCATCCTCATCATCATCAATCATCATCATCACAGCATCATCAGCATCATCATCAATCAGCATCATCATCATCATCACATCATCCATCATCATCATCATCATCCTCATAATCATCATCAATCCTCACTCATCATCATCATCATCATCAAATCATCATCCTCATCTCATCATCATCATCAGCATCATCATCATGCATCTCATCAGCATCATCATCATCAAATCCTCAGCATCAATGCATCATCATCCTCACTCATCCATCTCATCATCACATCATCATCACATCACATCATTCATCAGCAGCATCATCATCATCATCATCATCATCATCATCATCATACATCATCATCATCATCCTCCTCATCATCCTCATCCTCATCACTCATCATCATCATCAGCATCATCATCATCAATCATCATCATCATCAATCATCATCATCATCATCACATCAATCATCATCCTCACATCAGCAAATCATCATCATCATCATCATCTCATCATCATCAATCATCATCATCATCATCATCATCATCATCATCATTCATGCATCATCATTCCTCCTCAATCATCATCATCATCATCAATCATCATCATCACATCATCATTCATCCAATCATCATCATCATCATCAACTCATCGATCATCAACATCATCCTCATCATCATCATCCTCAATCAACATCATCATCAATCATCATCATCATCATCATCATCAGCAGCATCATCAATCATCATCAAGCATCACCTCCATCACAGCATCACACAGCATCATCATAAGCCATCATCATCATAGCAGCAGCATCAGCATCCACATCATCAGCAGCACAGCAGCAGCATCATCATCCTCATCATCAGCATCAGCAGCAATCCAGCATCTCAGCAGCATCATCATCATCAGCAGCATCAGCAGCAGCAGCAGCAAAGCCGCAGCAGCAATCAAGCGCCTCAAGCCGCAGCAAGCAGCAGCAGCAGCAGCAGCAGCAGCAGAGCATCAAGCACAGCACAGCATAGCAGCAGCAGCACAGCAGCAGCAGCACAGCACAGCAGCAGCAGCAGCAGCAGCAGCAGCAAGCATCAGCACAGAGCAGCAGCAGCAGCAGCAGCAGCAGCAGCAGAGCAAGCAGCAGCAGCAGCAGCAGCAGCAGCAGCACAGCAGCAGCAGCAGCAGCAGCAGCAGCAGCAGCAGCAGCAGCCAGCCGCAGCAGCAGCAGCGCAGCAGCAGCAGCAGCAGCACAGAGAAGGAAACGAGGGCAACAAAGGGGGGGAAGACGAAGGAGCATAAAAGGGACGAAGGGGGACGGAAAAAGAGGGGGAGGGGGAGAAAGAGAG
The DNA here is from genome assembly GCA_027704765.1 of Solanum habrochaites. Classification (NCBI taxonomy): domain Eukaryota; kingdom Viridiplantae; phylum Streptophyta; class Magnoliopsida; order Solanales; family Solanaceae; genus Solanum; species Solanum habrochaites. The sequence continues at coordinate 46,038,209 of JAKWJA010002492.1, forward strand.
GAAAAGCGGGCGAAAGGAAGAACCCGAAAAGTAGAGAGAGGGGGGGAGAGCCAAAAGGGGACGGGCAACAACGGGCCTCGTTGGACGAGATTGAGAAATAATCCGAGTAAAAGAAATGGAACTAAGCAATAGTGGGGCGAGCACACAGCGGCATCTTGCGAAAAAAAAGGTGGATGGTCGGTAGGAATTATGATCGAACCCCATAAATGGGTATCCTACGTATCTCATGCTATATGATAATTTAGGCGACTTATAATTCGTTACGCTTGATTTAATGCACGATTTTGAAAGAATTAAAAAGTCATTTGATATCGAATTATGAAGAGACCAGAATGCTTCAGAATAAGATTGTAAGAGAGAATGTTGAAATGCAGCCAAGTTGTCAATATTGAGCCCGCCTAGATACCTTTCAACTTAGGGAATCAGGCTGCTAGTAGTTCGACACAATCAGTTGAAAAAGAAATCGATTATGCAAGATAACCTTTGGTTTTGGAGGAGTGACAAATAAGCCGAGTATGAAAAAGAGGCTTGTAACATCTTAGTCATGAATGTGTCATGCTTCACACCTATGATCAAGAACTTACACGGACATAATTTTCAAAACTCTTGGTGTATGTCACTCGGATTGAATAATTGATTTTGGTGGAGGCTAAAATTTTTGGATGCGAAACTGAAACCCAAAAAACCTAAAGAAAAACCCACATGCCTTTTGATAGAGACATGGTTTGATTGTAGTGTAATTCACTCCTCTGCTCGCGTCCTAAGAGTTTGACGCTCATCTTTGAACTATGTCCCAGTTTGCTGCTAAGAAAAAATTCCATGTTATGCTGCATCTTTTTTGACGTCGTCCGCACCTGTGATTTGGTTTGGAGAATTCATCCTTTCATATGCTCTCGACAAAGACTGAGATAAAAGTCATTAGCATAAAGATGCAATTCAAATGGAGAGATAGTGTTTTTTACCATCTTGACACTTAGTTGCTCTCCTTGATCATTTAACGCCTATTCTTTAATCTTCACGTTAGGCCAATTAAATATGTATCTCATATTTTCAATCTAATTCTTCAAATGTACTCTTTCCTTGATATCGAAATGATAAAATATATATTGATTTAATATGTCGATGGGTCTCTTGATAACATTCTTACAAATGAAAATGATGACGATGATTCTTCATTGGTGAGATTACGATTATACATTAGTATATAAGATGATGTTGATCCATTGGTAGGATATTGTTTCTACATGATAGGATGATGACGACGCTTCATTAATAGGATGATGCTTCTTCATTGATAGGATGATGATGTAGCTCCATTGATAATATGATGATGTTGATCCATCGATAGGATGATGTTGATGATCCATTGATAGGATAATGCTAATCCATTGGTAGGTTCATGATGATCCATTGATGTATCAATGATACTGAATATCCGTGACGGGATGATGTTTATCCATTGATAGGAAAATATTGATCCATTAGTAGGATAATGATAATGAATATCTGTCGGTAGGATTATGTTGATCTATTGGTAGGATAATGGTTATCCATTGGTAGGATAATGCAGATCCATTGGTAGGATAATGATACTAAATATCCGTCGATGGGATGATTTTTATCATTGATAGGATGATGTTGATGATCCATTGATAAGATAATATTAATCCATTGGTAGGATAATGATAATAAGTATCCGCCGGTTGGATGATATTGATCCATTGGTAGGATTATGCCAATCCATTGGTAGGATAATGTTGATCCATTGGTAGGATATTAATAATAAAGATGATAAAGATTCGTCGATATGATGATGTTTATCGATATAGAGCCAATATGATTCTTCATCGAGCAATACATGTGATCATCTATGTATTTTCTGAGTGGAAGATTGTCTCAATCGACAATACAAATAATATTAACTCTCAAAGAAGTGGTATCATCTCATCTGACAATACAATATAAATGACTCTCTAGAGAGTAATATTATCATGTTTGATAATATGGTGCAGATAGTGACCTTCGGGTATCTTTAATTGATGGAAAAGAGTAAAATTTCTTTCATCTGGATTTTTAGTTATTCTGTCTCTGAACATAGTTGCATGTTCCTTATGGATTTCATGTTGGTGGGAATTGAATGGAATAATGTTAATTTATATTCCCAAACCTTTGATATAAGCAACATAAAATCGTTCCTACACACACATAAAAATTGTCAATTTCGGGGATCTCCTCGCCCTTTTGACTTCTCCATATTCATCGAATGGAGGAGTTTGCTGATTTCGAGGTAAACTTATAAACCTGCATCCACAGAAATTGTTAGTTTTAAAATGAATTGATCTGTGTTGATTTCTTCGGTCGTCTGCTCCTTATTCTGCTATCTTCTATTGATTTTTTTGATCTCCCGACTCTTGATAGATAAGAAAAAAAATTATGCAAATATAGATGAAATATAAAGGAAATTTTTTATGAGAATACATTTCAAAAAGTAGCATTTGGAAAAGGTCATTGAAAAGAGTCATATCACGTCAAACTTAGCAAACTTCTTTGAATTTGATGCTTGGAGGTTTATCTAATTATTTGCTGAAAGATTCAAAGTTGCTTTAGACTGCTGATAAAACCATATTGGAATTTTAAGGCCATTCTTAAAAATTCTGTCCCAATTTTTATTGTAAAGAGAACATAGAAATATTACAGGATATATGACCGAACCGTTGTGGCGCCTACGTATCACGTTGAGGCAGGAATCAGGTCAAACATAGTTCCCCCAAAGGTTAACAATAATAAAAAAAAATTCAAAGAAAGCGACCAAGGCCGACATAGGCCGTCTACGTATCTCAATCTTGAAAATTCATGTCGAACGTAGTTCAAATATAAAGAAATATTAAAAGGGGTAAAATAGGGTGACCGGGGCTGACATAGGCCGCCTGCGTATCTCATTCTTGAGAATTCAGGTCAGACGTAGTTCATTACAAAGCGATGAAATTCTAAACGAATCAATTACAAGCAAATAACATGATTACAAGGGAATAACCAAAAATACGAAAGCAAACCTCACACATACAATCTCTTGACGATACTTAAGTAGACTGACGACTTGTGAGTTTTAATGTTTATGATAAAAAATGTGATGTAATCAAACAAATGTATCGATGTTTTCGCTAAGCAAAATGATGAGTTCATTTTCTTGTGTTTTTGTCAGGTATGCACCAATTTTGATTTCTTTGATGCGTTCATCATTTCATGATTCACTATTCTGACCTCTTCTGAATTCGACTTTCTAGGAATTTCGAACTGTCTGAACTCTTCAACCAAATGTTTGGGTATCATGATCGCATTATTGTAGTCCTCAAATTTGTCCGTATCTACCCCATTTTGTTCATTCAGCTTGTGACATGCCACGATTTCGACAGTTATAAAAATATTTTCACGGAAATTATTGACAAATATTGTTAGATATCAAATATTAGACAAATAAAGTGAATTTTAGCAATAACAAAATTTTCATTTGTAATAAGAAAATAAGAACTTTAGTCATGACAATAAATCAGTTTGACTTTTTCAAAATATGAAGACGGAGATTAAAACATAGTTAGGCAAAATTGAGTAAAGGATGGGTCTTGAGCCTCATTCGAAACACCACAAATTTTTAAAATAACATAGAATATTGTCCTTGTCTACCAAGACGGGCGGGGAATCAAGAGCGGAGTGGATGTTCAATTAGGCGTTTGCTCATTTGGATGAAACTTGAGAACTGACTTTCTGACTGAATTGAGTTCCGAGAACATGCAAATATGCTGAAAATTCAAGCACAAACTAAGGGAACATGATTCTAATACTGAATTTACGCACGAGTGACTGAAAGACTAAAGAGGAACTATTACCTCAAGCTGGAGTTGAATTGAAAGGAAAGATGTGAGGATACTTGGCTTTCATGGATGCTTCTGCTTCCCAAGTATCTCTCTCTACGGACTGACTCTTTCACAAAACCTTGACTAAAGCGACTTCTTTGTTACTCAACCTTCTAACCTGACAGGTAAAAATCTTAGCTGGTACATCCTCATAAGAAAGACTATCTTTCACCGCCACACTCTCTAATGGCACTATAGAGGTTGGGTCACCCACACACTTCTTCAAGAGCCAGATGTGGAAGACCGGATGCACTGCTGCTAAGTCTGTCGATAACTTTAACTCATATGCCACCTATCCAATTCTTTTCAAGAACTTGTAAGGGTTTACATAACTGAGCTTCCCTTTCTTGCCAAATTTCATCACCCCTCTCATAGGTTAGACTTTCATAAAAACCCAATCATCAACTTAGAACTCTAGTTCCCTTCTCCTTACATCTGCACAAGATTTCTGACGACTTTGGGTTGTCTTAAGTCTATATTTAATGACTTGCACTTTCTCCATAGCATTAAGGACTGAATCTGGACCTATCAAAGTTGTTTCACCTACTTCAAATCAACCAACAAGAGATCTACATCTACGCCCATACAATGCCTCATAAGGGTCATCTGAGTGTTGTAATGATAATTCTTGTTGAAGGCAAACTCAATCAGAAGAAGGTGATCATCCCAACTACCCTTGAAATCGATCTCAAAAACTCTCACCATATCTTCTAGGGTCTGAATGGTACGCTCTGCCTGTCCATCCTTCTATGGATGAAATGTTGTGCTAAGGTTAACTTGAGTACCAAGACCCTTCTGAAATAACTTCCAGAAATGAGAGGTAAATTGAGGACTCCTATCTAACATAATAGACAAAGGAACTCCATGTAACCTCACAATTTCATTAATATAAAGCTTGATATAGTCCTCTCCCGAATATGTAGTCTTGACTGCCAAAAAGTGAGAAGACTTAGTCATCCTATCAACTATCACCCAAATAATCATGTTGTCTGCGAGTACAAGGTAACCCTGTGATGAAATACATATTGATCACATCCTACTTCCAAGTAGGAATATCGATCTCTTGAGTCATACCTTATGGTTTTCAATGTTCTACCTTGACTTGTTGTCAATTGGGGCACTTACTCACAAAGTCTGCTATATCCCTCTTCATGCCATTCCACCAATAGACTTCCCGCAGATCGCGGTACATCTTAGTCGCACCTAGATGAATAGAATATCTGAAGTAATGGGCTTCTGAAACCTCCACTCTCTGATTGTGGACTGCACCCTTAAGTTCAAGAAAGATTGAATCGTTGTCTTGCTTTTCTTTAACCTCCACAACCAAATAAGATTCTACCCCATTCTGAACTATTACACCACTATCTGATATGCTCATAAGGCGAACTCCAAAGAGAGCAAGCCTATGAGCATCCTTCACTAGCTCCTTCAATTATTACTCAACATGGGCTACACTACCCATAATCAATCTGCTAAAAGCATCTGCTACTACATTTGCATTACTAGGATGATAATGCATACTCATATCATAACCCTTAAGGAACTCAAGTCATCACTTCTGGCAAAAATTCAACTATTTCTGGGTGATCACATACTAAAGGCATTTATGATCAATGAACACATCTACATGAACACCATACAAGTAGTGTCTCCAGATCTTGAGTGCAAACACCACTGCTTCAAGCTTGAGGTCATGAGTTGTATAGTTCTTATAATGCACCTCAAGTTATCTAGAAGCATAAGCTATAACCTTATCTCGCTGCATCAACACATAACCTAGGCCAACTCTGTATGCATCACAATAGATCACCTAACCATCTGAACCCTCTGGTAGAGTCAAGACTGAAGTTGTAGTAAATCTAGTTTTGAATTCTGCAAAGCTTTCTCACAATCATCTGTTGAATCTTGACCATCTTGTGAGTTAACCTAGTCGATGGTGAGGCTATGGATGAGAATCCTTCCACAAACCTTCTATAATAACCCTCTATAACTAAGAAACTTTTCATATTTGTAGCAGAGGTAGGTCTAGGCCATTGATTCATTGCTTTTATTTATGTGGAATCACTGGATCCCGCTAGATAAAATGTGGACTAGGAAAGCAAAATTATTGCAACCAAAAAAAACTCAAATTTCCTAAAACTTGTGGCTAACTGGCCAATCGTTGGAGTCTACAGAATAATTCAAATGATCGCTGTTTTTTCTCATTCCTAGAGAGAAAATAAGGTATCATCAAATAAAAGACGATTAACGCATAAGTTCCAAGTCAGTTTGAAACAACTATTTTGCATCAAATCCTGAAAGTTGTAGGAGAATTTGTAGTCCAAATGGACATAACTACAAATTTTCATTAATTGACCATGCAAAATCTGAAGGCTATTTTGGAAATGTCATATATTTGACTCTAAGTTTGAGATACCAGATCGAGGTGAGGTCTATCTTTGATAAGGAATAGCACCCTAAAGTTGGTCAAACAAGTCATCAATCATAGGATGGGGATACTGGTTCTTGAATGTCCACCTTCTGTTCAAAAAATCTATAGCAATGCACATTATAAGAGAACCATCTTTCTTCTTTAAGAACAAACTGGGGCACCCCATGTGAAAATACTAGGTCTGATGAATCCCTTATCTAGAGGTCTTTCAACTGCTCTTTCAATTCCTTTAAGCTCTGATGAGCATTCTGTAAGAGGAATAGGAAATAGGAGGGTATCTGAAGAGAAGATTCAATTCCAAAGATCGATTTCCTTTTGGGGGGGGGGGACTTAGGGAAGATCTTCTGGAAACACTTCTAAAAACTCACTGACTACAGGAAATGACTCAAGAGTTGGGGTTTTCAGATCTAGAATCATTAAACCAAACTAGATGATAGAGATAAACCTTGGAGATCATCTTTCTAGCCTTAAGATAAGAAATGAATCGACCTATAGGCGCTAAGGTACTACCCTTCCACTCTAAGATTGGTTTATCTGGAAATTAAAAATGAACAATCCTAGTTCTACAATCGGCTGAGGCATAATAGGAATGTAAAAATCCATGCCTAGAATGACATCGAAGCCTACAATTTCTAACTCTACAAGATCTGTTGAGTAACTTTCTGAGAGATTGTGACATGGTAATTTCTGTATACCCGCCAAGCTATAACAGGGCCACCAACTGGAGTAGAGACTGAGAAAGGTTCTGAGAGTTTCTGTACTGATACTAAATTGGATTGCTATGTAAGGAGCTACAAAAAGAAGAGAATGTCTTCTTCTATCTTCTTCTATCTTCTCGATATCCACTAGTAATCCTTTTACTTCTTTGGCCTAGCGACTCACTCCCTTTCTTCCTTGTATAGTAACTACATCGAGGATTCATTCCTGATCCTGGTGTGGAGCCCTGGAAGAGCATATAACCGATTCTAGCTGCTAACCGCTACCTGACCAGATGATTTACCTTGTTGAGTCGGGGTGGTGACTTTGCTAGTCGATGATTTAAGTTGTAGGACATGGACCTACCATTCCCACCTCCTTGACCCTATCTCGAAGGACAATCCCTCAATTTCTGACCAGACTGACCGCACCCAAAACGTCCTTCTTTTCTTGCGAGACACTCGTCCGGATGGTTCTTACAACACTTATGGCAAGTAGAGTAATTCTTGGTACCTGAAACACTTCCCTGAAACTTAGAGCCTGGTGCTCAACCTTCTGGTCATACCTGTTTTTGGAGGATGGAACACTAGCTGAAGAAGGGGCTGGGGCAGAAAACTTCTGCTGACTCTGCGAGCGATTTCCACTACCCGATTTTTGCTGAGAATAGTCATAGTTCCCAGTCCTAGCCTTATTATTCTCCTTAGCCTATTCCCTAAGCTTATCACCCTCAACCTGCTGAGCATGAGTTATAAACCTAGAGATGTTCATATCTCCTAGTAACATAGCATTTCTACACTCAGTTTTCACCAAATTTTGACACTCCATACAAGGAATTATTCATTTGAGCCCTAGAGTTAGCAACCATGTGAGGAGCATACCCGGAGAGTTGGTTAAACTCCTTCCTATACTCTTGGACCGTCATGTTTCCATGCCTTAAGTTCATGAAGTCCGAAAGCATTTGCTTCTCATCCAACTCTGATTGGGAAAAAACTCGTCCAAAAAGCTCTCACTGAAGACAATCATGGATAAGTCATAGGGAGGATGCACTATTACCACTAGTTTCCTTCATTGAGCTGTACAGATATGAGCAACATCCTTCAACTGGTATAATGCCAACTCAACCCGATCATTCCCAGTGACTTGCATTACCTCAAAGATCTTCTTGATCTCATCCAAGAAATTCTAAGGATCCTCATTAGTTTGCGATCTTAAGAACTCAGGCGGATTCATCTTAACAGTATAAGAAACCCTTGTTGCTGCTGATCCACTATTTGCATTCACAGGAACATGAACCCAAATATTCTGGTTTGTCATACTCTGAGCCAACATCTGTATGACATTCCTGAACTAAGAATTGGAGACTTCCTTATTTGGACTGGAGGAGCTGCATTTGCATTTCTGGCATTCGCATTCCTAGTGTTAGCTCTAAGATGAAGCATGATTTGAAACGTAGAATTTCAAGTTAGAATGGAATCATATCATACCTTACGCACGATAATAGTAACAAGAAAGTGAAGTTTTCTCGAAACACTTCATAGAATCCTCTCATTAGATGTGGTGCACTTCACACCCATGAAAGGACTCTACTTAGTACGGATTTCTAGACATCCTAGGACACTTAAACCTAGTTCTTTGATACCAAGTTTTTTCACGCCCCGAGCTACCCCCAAGACGCGGACAAAGAACCTAGGACCACAAGTGATCCCAAGCTAAACCTGCAGGAATGATCATGAGCATACTAAGATAATAAACTGAATGCAGAAGCTAAATCATAATTTTTATTGAAAAGATGGGGAATACCCATATACTATAGCTGAAATATTTAAAAATAGATGAGTTTAATACAATGAAAATGTTAACTTAATGCTAAGCTAAAACTAACTATGTCTGAAATAAGCCTCTAACTGACTAGACATCTGGGACCACGCCCCAAAACTAAAGTCTAGCAAAAAAACTGAAAACTAAAGGAAAACTAAGGACTATGTCATAGGAGAATAAGGACTACATTAAAATCAGCTGAACGGGAGATCGAGACTACGATCTAAGCGTGATCTGGATGCTGAGAACCTGAACCTACATCCCGAAGAAGATGTACACAGTATGTGTCAGTACTTGGAACGTACCGAGAATGCTAGGGACAGAGTAAAGCTGAAAATATGTGTGTGAAACAAAAAATAACTGAAACAACACAAAGAAAAGTATAATAATTTGAACATGATTATAGTGATTTCGAGCAAACGAATGAATGACCAATTTATAAAAATGCTGAAACTAATACTGAATATATGTATAATTGGTCTATGCAAGAGAGTCTGACTGAAACTGTGGGAGCTAATAAATAACCGAAATAAAATTCACATGATCTAACTGTGGATTCTGATATATAGCACCATGCGAGAGGGGGGGGGGGGGGGGGGGGGGGACCCAATATACCCTTCTAGAGGTATAAAGGCATGCTGGCGTGATCACTAAGTTGATTGCCTACAGAGGGGACTTACAACCTACTTGTCTAGTAGTTCTGGGACTAATTGGGTACGCTAAACCCTAGTCCAAATTGGTATTATGTTACTCCCATTGAATTATGTAGTTAACTGATTATGTATGAATTTTTGTAAATACTGGATAGCTCAAAACTCAACATGCAAAATGAGAATGCAACATTAAATATGATAATAATAAATGAAAACTAAGGCATGTATAATTGAATAACTGAAATATCCGACCTAGCATGTGTAATTTAAGAACTAAAGAAATACATAGCTAGGTTTCTGAAATTCATGCAATAAACTGAATAATATCTTTATAATATGATTTGGAACATACATTTAACTAATTTGTGATGATTAGCTGTAATTCTAGAAACCCTAGATTTAATCATGATAAGAGAATCAAGAACTGACTGAAAACTAGGGACCCAATGGGTGAAAGGAACCCACTAGTGAAATTCACATACCTGATGATGAAATCAGAGGAGAAATATTTAGATTTCTGGGCCGGAACTGATGGAACCTTGTTGCGTTCTTAAACTGGGGTTCTTGACCCTTTTCTCCTTTCTTACTTCTAATTTTCTATGTTTTGATTAATGATTTGACTTAGGTAAGGTTTAGTTATGTTTATAGGCTTAAACTGACTAAAATATGATGATTTAGGGTCAAAACAACATATCTTGGGGTTTAAACAAAGTGAGAAAAGACCAAGAGACCCCTGATTTAATTATTGTCAGACCAAACGACGACCCGAACTGACGGTCCGTCGTTCAATCGACGGTCCTTAGGTTGGATCTATTCGACACACCTTTACTAAAACAGGCATAACTTTTTACTTGAAGGTCTAATTTTAGCAAGGTCGGTGGCTATGGAAAGCTAATTCAATTATCTATTTATTAGTACATAATGGGAACCTAATTCATTTTGTGTTAAGAGTTATAATCAATTGAAATTGACCAAATTGTATTTCCCCCTAACTGTTTGTTAATTTCCACCTACGGACCGTAGATCGAAAAATGGTCCATGCTAGTCAATTGTGGTTCATATCATAGAGTGGGTAAATGGGGTGTTCATCGATAAACACAGACTACGGACCGTAGGTCCGTCCGTCATTTGACACTTAGTCAAATTTTTCTGGGCTGAGTTTTTGGGGGTTTCAGACTCAATTGACGGATATGCAAGACGGACTGTGTTCAAGCTACGGTCCATCGATGGTAACCATCGATTGCACATGTAGATTTTCTGAAAAGCTCTTTTTAGTCTATTTTGGATACGAGGTGTTACGTGAACTTAGGGAAAAGATTGAACAAAAGAGACCCGGCTCACTTCGTTTGAAATCTTCAGGAATTCGATTATGGGATCTTACGTTTGTTTATGGTTTCAAGAATGGAAGATGGAAAGGTTGGTTCTTGGAGTAAGGTGTTTTATGAAGGTTTACAAAATTGATAAAAAATGGTATATAAAAGATCAAAAGCCACATTAGAGAACAAAGTTATGAGGTTTCTTTGAAAAAGAGTTTCTAATAACCCAATATATTTTAAAACATTCTATTGGTATTGCAATTTATTTTTGGAGGGATTAAATTTATTAATATTTGAAGTGTTGGGAAGAAAATGATTTCTTAAAACTTGTATTGAGTGATAAAAGGTTGTTGATCCCACAAGCCAACCCCACTTTTTCATCATTTTGTTAGAGTAACCCTACAAAATAAATAAAACAGAATTGGGATGTCTATGGACTAAATTAAGTTATGTTGGTGGACACAACACCAAATATCTCTTGCCTCTTGTACTTTCATTATTTTTTCTAAATTATTCTTTTCATGAGCCAAGGGTCTTCTATCAGAAACAACCTATTTAGTTCACCTTTCTATCCTCTCAAGACCCACTCTATCAAACTACGTTGGATATGTTATTATTGTAACGATAAAATGTATCCATCAAGATGACTTTATTGTTATATTGATAAAGTTTCTGATGTTACAATTATATGTATTAAGTTTTAGTTACTTATAATATGATAAAATCAGTCTCATTTTACTAATATAGTACTAGATGAGACTTGCCCATGTGAAGCAATTGAAATAAACCATTTGATTTGTGTGATATTATACCACATTCTCACAACCATAAAAGTAATTAAGCTTTGATAATACTGACTACCATAGAATTGCTATATTATATGGAACCAAAAAATAATTTTCAGATTGTTACATCAATCAAAAAAAGAACTTCCCTGCATTTTGCATGTCGAGCTCTGGCTTATACTCCAAATTACAATCACAAATATATTCATACAACATGAATTTAGCAGCACACATTTATGCTATGAATGAATGACATTTCTAGAAGAATTGAATCTTTAAATGAGCTACTCTAATTTAAAAACGATGAGACTTGTGTTGGGCAAAGGAGAAAACTTGAAGATTCAATCTTGCACTTTAAAAGTTTTTTTTCTCATCTCCCTCCCTTGTCATGTCATCTCTTTCTTCTCTTCGTTGCCACCAACACTTCCCAACCTTCATGAGGTAGATCTCCCAGCCTTAAGCCCTTAGCTTCTTATGATGCAACTATTTCCAAAACATTGGCATACTATATAGATGAGCTCTAAATTGACCAGTGGAAATATCTTTACATGGTATTTTGCACTAACGTGAAGGAAGTTCTTGATCTCTTGTCTGATGTCATTGATTCATCAAAATGACCCATTGAGTCTTAAGCGCTACGATATTTTTGGTTCTATACATTTATGGCATAACAACAAAATGCTCTTACTTCTCCTATCATATCTCTAGATTTGGAAGTCCAAACAGTTTGCTTATTCTTCATTTCAGACTCAATCATTTTCACCTCCCTTGACACTGTTATGTATAAGTTGTCTGGCGATTCATTCTGCATTATTATATCCTCTATTGGAGGTATATACTCAGCCTTCATATCTGCAAACCTGCAAATTCAGCAATTAGACCACTATCATATAGGAGCAGACAAAAAACTACATTGTATATAGAAGTCAATGTAATTAAGCTCTATTGGCCTTCAATTTTTTTTTCCTGAATACAACCATTCAGACCCTTTCATGAAAATCTCTTAACAAAAGTAATAGAATTTCTCTTGCGACACCTTTGAAAAGATAAACTTTCTCTACCATCGTTAAAACAAATGGTGACTGATGCTTTTGCAGATTATCTTGGGAAGTTTTTCAATCAAATCATGCCGGTTTAAAATATCTACCCTAAACCTTAAAAACATTAAGCGAATATTTGGTCCTTAGTTAACTGTTGTAATCTTTCATCTAATTTACTACTTAGCTATAACAAAATATATTGGTTTGATGTAAATATGGGAATTGGCATTTGGAAGAGGCAAAGTAGTAACATTAGTTACATACCGTTCTCTTTCGACCAATATAAATGGTACAGAAAAGAGAACACTATGTTTCTGAGAGTTACAATGCCCTCCAGTCAGATAACTAAATTCATTGTGTTGTAAATGTTTTTTTATTCAAACATTACGGAGGTACCCCGATCAAAAGGAACAAGAGGCATTATGCATATCCAAAGGTGAGTGATACTCGCAAAGAAATCAGCTCAAAAGACGGGGCATTCAGGAGAGCTGGAACACTGAATCAGAAGTCACCTTTAAGTTATCTTCCAGAATGCGAGTGAAGTAGTTTTGCAATTCGGTTCGACACACGAAACCTGATATTATGTTGCTTCAATCCTGTTTGTCTACAACATAACATAACAAATCACTTATTAGTGATCAAAATATTTGTATACACTTATACAGCAAATTAAAGTGACAAATTGAAATGAAAAAGGATGTTTCTTCGGAATTTTCACAAACAGGTAGAGGGAAAAATAGAGTGGATTAACAAATTTTTAAAAATAACATGTTCTTTCCCCCTAACCAATTGAGAATAGAAAGAAAACAGTGAATCAAAAAAATAATCCCATTATTCCTTTTCCTTAAATCACAAAGAGATCAAACAACCCATTTGCAAATATATGTTAAAAGATAAATCCATGATTTAGTTTTTCTTGGATAGCACATGGAAAATCAACAATATTCAGGACCATCGGTATTACTTTTATTTTAAAATACAGTAAGAATCAAGGAATCAATAGTTTTAACCAGAACATAACAAAGAAAATAAAAAAGAACCACATCTTTTTCAGCCAGAATTCACATCAAAAAATGAAATGACTTGAAACTCAACTCGCAGAAATCATACACAATCACCAAAAACTCCAATTCAAACCATCAAGACCCCCAAAACCACAACAATGGAGTATAACACACCGACACAGAAGGAGAAGAAGATACTGATGTAAGAGTGATACCGACGTGTTTTTGAAAGGGCAGGATGAAAGCTACGTATTGTGTACAGTAAAGTGAAAAGTTGTAGTTACCGTTATCTTAAACTTTAATGACAAAAAATAGGCAAGTTCATACCTTTATGGCACAGAAAAAGTTTATTTTTGTAATGAGGTTATGCCAAATCCATCTTGTATGAGGGACATAATTAATAAAAGGGAAATGGGACCCATCGTGCCAAGTGACAAGTGGTCTTCTATAAGTTCTTTTGTTTTTTTTTGTTTTTTCACTTATTTCCATATGTTTTTATTTATTAGTTTAAATATTTTTTTTAACCAATCTAATTAGTGTGTCTCTTTTTTTGTTTTCACTTTTTCAACATTATTTTTTGTTTTTAGTTTTTTAACACGGTTTTTCTTAAACTAATCTATTTAGTTATATTTTTATTTTGGTTTTCCACTATTTTCAATATAATTTTTAATTTTATTTTTAAAACGATTGTCTTAACTAATATAATTAGTTTAGTTTTTTTTAATGATTTTTTGGTTTTTCACTTATTTTAATTATACTTTTTGTTTTCATTTAAAATTTCTTTAACTAATCTAATTATTCTATTTTTTCTTTTTTATGTAGTGAATTGATTTGATTTTTTATGTGTAAGACAGTTATTATTTACTATTTTTTTTAGTATTTTATTGTTATTTATTCATATTTTAATTAATAGTTTTTTGTATGTAATTTTCTGATATAAATCAATGACGTAAATAGTTCTTTAATTCGTAAACAATTATTTTTTTATCAAAAGTATAAGTAAAAATTTGTAAGTCGAACAAGAAGTCTTTTAAGGAATTAAATTAATATAAAATTATCATTTCTAAGAAACATGTAAGAACAGTAAAGGTAAAATAATTTATTAAATTGCACATGAATTGGAATTCGATGAAAAAAACATCATATAACTTGAAAGAATGATTACGTATTTATCTAAGTGTTATGAAAAAAAATTTAACGTATCATGAATAAAATTACTAAAATGTGAAAATGCAAATTTGAAACAATGGTTGAAAGAAATCAAATAAAAAATAAAAAGGAAGAGAGCAGGAGGCAAAAACATCACAAAAGGAATTAGAGGAAAAAGAAGTTTCGGCCATTTTTTTTGAAATGGGACCCATTTAATTACTTGTCAAAAAATAAATGAAGGGTCATACAACTTTTGTCTACAACGTAATACTTGTACCTCATTCATAATAAAACTTTTCGGATCATATAATATTGTCGCACAACTCTTTTGCGAATGCACCAAAATCAAAATTCTAACTGGTCAATTCAACAAGACAACAACGTATTTTTTAAAAAAATCAAAAAGTTATTCCACTTTGTTTATAAGTATCACTTTTTGTTTCTCCTATTGATACTTAGCTAAGAATAAGTAATTTTTCCATTAATAATAATTAAATTAAAAGTGCAAAAAAGTTGAAGAAGTATGTATTAAAAATGTTAACCTGTTGAGATGATAAAATGGGAAGGTGGAGTGAATGAGTGAAGATGGAGCGTGAGACACATTACAAAATCATTAGAGTACAATTTGCAATCTGTACTGATGGAAATGGGGGAATGGTTGTAGAAAAAAATAATGAGGTTGAGGGTCGCTCCAAACACCAACCTTGTTATTGTTAGTAAAGGCTAAGGGTGACTCAACTATACTTCATTTATTTGGTGTAAATGCATTTTGATACCACTCACAACTACCCAAAAATTATGAAAACAATTCAATGTACCCCTCACTTAATTGCTCAACCTTCGTAATTAAAACCACGCACTCTTTTTATGACATTAGTGATTTTCTTTGTTTGGACATTAAAGCTGTTTGGTAGGAAAGAAATGTTTTTCTAGAAAATAAATAGACTTCTACATTATTTTTTAATATTTGGTTGGTTGGTTAAAAAAATATTTTTTGGTGTTTATTTGTGCATGAAAAACATCTTAAAGAATATATCATTTATTTTTTTACTAGAGAGTAGAAAATACCTTTTAGGAAAATAATTTTTGACCTGAAAAATAACCTTGATAGTTGATTTAGGAGATAACTCCGACACACGAACTAGGACACAACCCCAACGACCGATCTAAAATATGATCCCAAGATATGACTAGGAACTAACCCAACTTCCATCAAAAAATCTGACATTAGAATTCAGACCGCATATTCGAGTCAAATCTTATCAGGATACTTGATCTTGAACCCCTCAATAATATGAATTACGACTTCGACAAGTGAATAGAGATCCGACGTGCAAATCAGGACCCAACCCCGACAACCAACAATCGAAACTCAAGATTTGACTTTCAAATTGAAATTTCGATCCCAACTTTTACGGGATCCAACTACACCCAACTCAGGACCGAACTTTCAAACTGGATTTATTTTTTTGAAAGAAAATAAAACAAAAATATTATATTTCTTGCGTGTGGGAGAGGGACATGTAGGGGGGTAAAAAAATATTTTTTAAAAAAATTGAAAATATTTTTTTGAAAAAAGCTTTTAATTTTTTTTTGTTGTGGGGATGGTTTTCCGGGGGTTGGGGGGGAGAATCTAGAATGGAGTCAAGGTAGGGCTGTGGGAGAAAAAAAATACAAATTGAAAAGTTTTTTTTTTTTTTTATCAAAACAAACTTAAAAGCGGGGTGGGGGTGGGGTTGGTAAGTGGATGGATAGGTGTGGTTTAAAGAAAGTGAATGTTTTAATTTTTTTTCAAAAACAAACTTTTATATTTATTTTTGTGGTCGTAGCGGCAGGGTGAAAAAAAATATTTTCATAAATAAAATTTAAATTGTTATTTTTTTTTTGGTTGTGGTAGGGATAAAATGAATTGACTTTTTTTTAAAAAAATAATTATTATTTTTTTGAATGAGGAGGCTTGCGGTATAGAGTTGGGTAAAAAAATGTAATTTGAGGTTGGAGAGATAGTTTTGGAAAATATTTTCCTTAAATTTGAGGAAAGTAAATTGATTTGAAAAACAATTTTTAGAGCATATAAGTCAACCAAACATGAGAAAATTTGATTTTTCCATATCAAACACACCCTAAAATTATATTATTTCTTCTTCTTCTTATATTTTTTCATTTATTTGAAAATTACTGTTTTGGTTATAAAAGTTTTAATTAAATTTTGAAGTTCGATTCCGAATTTGACGAACTTCTCGACATATTTCGAATAAAATGCTCTTTTTCTTTCCTTTTGAAAAAATACCAAATACAACTCTAACTTCAAATTTTTTGAAAAAATAAAAATAAAAATTATATTTATAATCAAAACCTTGCTAAATTTAGAATCTATTCTTTTTCTAATGCTCCAATAACAATATTATCAAAAGGGATAATGCACAAGTACTCCCACAACGTATGCCCGAAATTTAAGAGACACACTTATACTATATTAAGATCCTATTACCCCTGAACTTATTTTATTAATAATTTTCTACCCTTTTTCATCCTACATGACACTATATTGTGGGCTCAGTGTTGATTGACTTTTTTTTCAAGCTAGTACCACGTAAGTCGAAAAGGGGTAAAAAATTACTCATAAAATTAGTTCAGGAGTAATAGGACTTTGGTATAGTATAAATGTATCTCTAAAATTTCAGACATTGATTGAGGAAGTACTTGTTCATTTTCCCTTATAAAAAAGGTATACTTCTATTAAAATCAATTTTATGATTAAATTCATTTCAATTGTAATCAAAACAGAAGAAATTATAACTTCAATCAGAAGGTTATTTACAAAGTTTAAATTATTCGATATTAGAAGGTCATTTTAGCTAATTCTGTTATAACTAACTATCAAAAAGTTAGTTACAAGATTAGTTACAAAGTGTGTGATTGTGAACTATAAATAGATGATCTCTACTGATGTATAACTTAGCCTTTGAGCTCAAATCAATGGAACTTCTTTTCTTTTCAATTTCCTGCTAAAGCTTTACAGTTTATTTTATGGTACTAGAGCCATACAAAGTGTTTAACTATGACAAGCGATTTGATTTGAAGAAGCAGAGGATTGTGTTTGTTGATTTGCAGAAGCAGTAGTTGTAGATCTTGATACAAGTGATTCACAATTCCATAGCTGATTAGGTTGAGTTTTGTAATTTTCTGCAACAAAGTGCTGTCGAATTTTCTGTTATAATGCCAAGTGATAGATCAACTAAGGATCAGTCTCAAGGTCGTAACAATGGTGAAAATATAGGTGGATCTATGTCCGAGTTCAAGCATCAGTAAAAGTATTGATTAAAATTGCCCTCTTTTTCTTCTCCTACTGATATAAGTGGAGTTAGCTGATTTCATTTCAATTACTAGGAGTGGAAAACTACACTTTCTGGAGTAGATCTATGACTCTTGATATATTAGGAAGAAACAAAATAGGGCTAATTGATGGATCATGTAGAAAATGATTGCAACTGAAAGTTTGTGGGGGCAATGGGAGAGGGTTAATGCAATTGTATTGTCCTGGCTAATGAAATCAGTTTCTAAGAGTCTTCTCAGTGGTATACAATTATGGAACGACTTAAAAGAAAAGTTTGACATGGTAGCTGGGTCAAGGACCTATAGTCTTCATAAAGATATGCATCTCTGCAGCATGGCAATCCTCAGTGTCTGTGTATTATACTAATCTCAAAACCTTGTGGGATGAGTTTGAAGCTTTAGAGCCTGCTCCCTACTGTAATTGTGATAATTCAAGGGGTTTTGTAGCTCACATGAGCAGGCAGAAACTCTATCACTTTTTTATGGGACTTAATAAATCCTATCATCAAGCTAGAAGCCAAATTCTAATGATGGATCCATTGACTACCATTAATCGTGCATATGCCATGATAGTAGGGGATGAAAGTCAAAAATCAGTTGTGTCTCACACCAGCAGTATGGGACTGAGTTCACTAAGTATGGAATCTATGGCCATGTACTCTAAAATTGTCTCTATTCAAGTGTTAACCAGAGGTTCAAGAAGAATTCAATGATGATTTGTGACATATGTAAGTGTAAAGGTCACAATAAAGAATTTTTCTATAGGGTAGTTGGCTATCCACCTGATTTCAAGTCTAAGAGAAAGATACAAGGTGCTTCTTCTGAAAATTCTGGTCAAGCTCACTTTTCTTATGGAGGTAATAATAATGTACCTGCACCAGGATGGTAAGGAAACTTCATAGCACAACTTCATATTTAACTTGGTGAATGTTCAAGTCATCATAAACAACAAGCAAGACAAGCTGAGTTGGAGGTCAAGCAGTTGCTTAAAGGATGTACATTCACAAGGGACCAAAATGATCACATTCTTAAAAGCTATCAGCCCAAGAAAGAGCCTAACTACAAAACCACTCTTGTTGCTCAAACTGCAGGTAAAACGTTCTTTGTATCTACAAATGATAGTGTGTAGATTATAGACACTGGTGCTACGAATCATATGATCTTTAATTTGTACATGTTCATTAAAGACTGTGACAAAACTAGAGATCCCTAAGATTGTATATCTGGCCAGTGGTGATACCAATCAGTTGACTTATGTTGACTCTTGTGTTCTATCAAACAAAAATGTTATTTCAAATGTATTCTACCTACCATAGTTCAAGTGTAACTTAATACCTATAAGCCAACTAACTCAGGAACTAGGTTGCTCAGTCACCTTCTTCCTTAACTTCTTTATTTTCTAGGAGCTTTACGGTGGGTAAGTGCAGGAGGTTAGTGAAGAGGCAGAGTTCTTCTATACAAACACACATGCAGTTGGTCGAAAAGATAGACCATTAGCTGTAACTCAAGTTATTTCTGATATAGAGCTATGACATCAAATATTAGGACATGTGTCCTCTGTAGTATAGCTAAGATCTTTGATATGAATAAATAAAGTCAGTGTCAAGTGTCTAAGTGTCTAATCTGCCCATATGTTAAACAGTCTAGACTTAGTTTTCCTTCAAGAAGTATTAAAAGTAGTGCTTGTTTTGACCTTATACATGTTGATCTGTGGGGTCCCTATAACACAACTACATTTGATTTGTGCTTTTCTAAGAATCTCATTGAACATGATAAAATAATGCCTAGATCCAAGCAAGCAGTGCATCTGAGTTATTCAGCAATGCAGAAGGGATATACTCTGTTTGATATGTCTACTAAATATTTTTTTTGTGAGAAGAGACGTGATATTTAGGATATGTTTCCTTTTAAACAAGAGATGTTCATGATAAGCAGTCCTTATTCAGAGACACTCTACAGATCTCCGATGTGTGGTGCTCAGAGTTAACTACATTAGAGCATGCCTCAAACAATGGTGATGCAGTTGCATAAGATCCTATCAATGGTTCTTAGTCTTTATAGGATACAGGTGATAATAGTATTGCTGATATTGGTTCTTCAGAGTTCCCTGATTCCATAAGTTCTTCTGTTAGTGGTAGCATTATTGATGAACCAAATCTTATTGTACCATCTGTTAACAGATGATCCACAAAGATTAAATATACACCCTTATGGATGCAGGATTTTGTATCACATAAAGAAGTGAAATATCCTATGGGTAACTATCTGAGATATGATCACTAATCTCCTTCCTACAAGTGTTACATTGGTGCTACTTCTTCCATTTATGAACTTACCACATACTCAAAGGTTATTACTGATCCTAGATGGATAGAGGCCAAGTAGGCTGAAATCCAGGCTCTAGAAAGAAACAAAACTTAGGAAATCACTGACTTGCCACCAGAAAAGAAACCCATAGGTTGCAGATGGATCTATAAAGTCAAGTATAAGTCTACAAGTGAGGTTGAAAAGTTCAAAACAAGGTTGGTTTCTAAGGGTTACAGTTAAATAGAAGGTATAGATTATAAAGAGACTATTTCCCCTCTTGTCAAGATGGTAACAGTGAGGACCATAGTGTCACTTGCAGCTTCAAAACATTGTCGTATTCATCACATGGATGTTTTTAATGCTTTCCAAGGTGATCTGTAGGATGAAATATACATGCAGCTTTCTCAGGGTTTTGTCAATCAACGGGAGAAAGTGTGTAGACTGACAAAGTCATTATATGGCTTAAAACAAGCACCAAAATAGTGGAGTCACCAACTAACTAAAGCTCTCATTCAACTCATACTTAAATAGAGTCAATATTATCACTCATTGTTTATTAACAAGTCAGAGGCAGGAATTATTATTGTGCTTGTATATGTTGGTCACTGGTAGCAGTCTAGAATTAATAGAAAAAAGTAAGGAGGCACTTCAAAAGGCATTCAAGACTAACTGTCACGACCTGCAACTACACCCTAAAAGTTAGAGCATCCTTGTGTCGTCGTGTGACTTCAAGAAGTCTCATCTAAGCCTCTCGTATCATTCATTGCATAATAAACATACTTAAAATAGTAAGAATTACATTTTTTTTTCTTCCACAACGTAAGAACTCTTTTATAAGCATTCACAAGCGGAAGCCTTATTTAAAACATTAATCTTTACAAACATCCTTAACACCATCTAAACATTAGGAGTATACAACACTTGACCTCCCATACAATCCCACGTAAAAGGAGCATAACAACGGACGACCTTGTATCACTGAGAGCGCAGGGAGGACGCGGACGAAGAGGGAAGGGAGCCCGGCTGCCAGTGGCCAACGACGAGCAACAGCCCGGAGGTGTAAGGAGGGACACCAATCTCCATACTTCATCTTCAAGCCTTAGAAACCTATTGATCAAAAATAGAAAAGAAGGGGTTAGCACATTAGATGTACTAAGTATGGAAGCCATAAAAAAAACCATGAAAAAGGGAAATTTACTAAATAGCATGCTTTTCATGAATTTCGATTAAAACATCATACAATAATCATAAGAATAACATTTAAAAACTTAGAAACACATAAGAAATCATTTAGGCAAAAATTCACATTTTTGGAAAACATTATAGTGAACCTACTTCACTGTTACAGTGAAGTCCTTCACTGTGCAGTGAAGTTTCTTACCTTCACTCTACACACCTTTTAGCATATACTTCTCTCACTTAAAGCTATCCTAAGACTCACTTAAGTAATACAAAGAGAGACCAACCATACACCCTCTCTAATCATACCTAAATGATCCTTAAGACCCCCACTAAGAGATAAACAATCATTTTACAAGACATTCAAACATATAGAACATGGATCATTCTACCAAAGGTGATTCGTAAGTTTCATGGTGGAGTTCGTGAAGCGACCGCCAATACCCCCCCCCAACTCCCTTATACACACACTTAAGAGATACTATGGACTGCCTAAGATAAAATCATTCCACTTAAAAAAACACTTAGCATATAAATGATAGAGATTATCCTCCCAGGCTATCAAAAGACTTATTTAAGTAAATCAAGAAGATAACGTACCCATAGTGACCTCTTCAAGATTACCTTCGTTAATTCCCTTAAGGAAGGCCATAAAGGCTCTAGAGGGTGGTACATAATCAACCAACTTCCCGAACTAGAGTCATTCTTAAGGACTTCTCTAGGGAAGATGAGAAGTGACCATGCCTATGGCCCCTTTCATACATTAACTAGAAACCCTTATTTACTCTATATAAGTACTTATTTCATTTAAATAATTTCTAACTTAAGTCATTATATTCATTAGTTCATTTAGAGATCATCAACACATTAAAGGACTTCAAGTAGGTATTAGACAAGACATAGGGACTCAAAACACCTTCAAGTCTATTGTGCAATGTCTAGATAGCGCCGCAATACCACAACATAAACTTCATAGAAACTTATCCAATTGCTATTAGGTATCCCCATATGATGAGAATTAAAATAAACTGTATATACATGGTAGCAACTCATGAATCTGAATTTCTTAACCTACACGGTGAGGGTGTTCTACTTTGCCACGGGTTCAGTTTAGAAATAGTAGAAAACTAGGGACAATTCCCATGTAGGTCACATGGTTAAGGGAATTGAAGGTCATGTTTTGTAATCTAGTCTCATACTTAAATAGAACTACTCCTTTTACCATACTCACTCGGTGCTAGCCTTCGTTCTCATAGAGTAATTCACATTAAAGTCACATAAGAGGGTTCCACAACAGGTTCAAATCGCATTTACCCTACCAAAGAAAAGGTCCACTAGGGCAACCTCACAATTGCGATAAGAAGCTCAGGATGACTTTCCTAAGGATTAATATGATGCAGTTCAAGCATATCAACCTTAAGTCCATCATTCAATTTACTTGAAGGATACCATTACGGATTTCGACTTCAACATACATAACCTTACCACTAGGTTCAAGGTTTCACATAAAGGACCCTCTAACCATCAGGTCTCACCATATCATTCATTACATTTCAGACTTAAGAAAACTTTATCATCCTAAGTCAAGACATACATCTTACATCTCATACAGCATCAAGTAAAGGGACACCAAGTTCAATCAAGACAAGGACCACCAACTATTACTTTACATTAAACCTATTACTAGTCATTCTACAAGAACATAGGCATATCTATCATCGTTAAGATCCATCCTAAACACTACCAGTCTCATATCAATATAAACTAGGCTACTGCAGCTCTTAAAGTAGGAACACCAGCTCAACACTAGACTCCACATCGAAGCACATATAGTCCATTAGTTTACATGATTTCTTAAACATACATATAAAGAAAAACACATACTTTCACCACTGCTTCTCAAATAGATATCTTACCCTACTCACATAAAAGCAATAATACCAAAATATAATAGTTACCTTTTAAATAGTGTCGGGACAAGGCCATTGATCATCATATTGCATAATTGAGTAACGACCACCAAGTCCAATCAATTCACATTAGCACCCACCCCATAAGTGGGACCATACCAACCTCAAAAATAATTGAAGTCTAAAGAACATTAAAATAAAAGGGAATTAGGGCAGCCATTTACCCCCCACTCCATCTTACTACTTCGATTTCAAGGAAATCATTTTCCAAATTCAATATCACAAGGCCCTTAACCCTAAGCCATACACAACAATTCCAATACAATTATTATTCAAATTAATCAATGTTTGTAAAACGAGGTTTTTCCCCCCCCCCCCAATGAATACCATACTCATAAATATAATAACAACCTAGGATATCAGTTGGGAATATAATCATTGCAGATAGACAGGAAACATAGGAAAAAAACTACTTAGAATTCATAAGCCTTAAGTCAATATCAATTCCAAACGTCTAACATTCAATAGATATAGGAATATTGAATACCAATTGATTCCCCCCCCCCCCCCCCTCAAATTGAAAAGCTATAAAACCAATAATCATAAACTATTATGAATCAACAGCCCACAATGATCTACAACATGGATTCATCAAATCAAAGATTATGATAACAAAACCCACTTTTAGTCAAATTGAGAGATTTGGTGAAATATCAAGGGGTTCATGGAGCAATTCATTGGAAAACAATCAATTATACATCAATTTCATGTAATTATTATAAACGTTTGAAAACCATTTATTCAAGAACCCAGAGTTAGAGTTAAAATTGGAACTTTTTCATCTTTTTGCAAGTTTGAAAATTATCTTGAAATGTCTCTAAGATGATAGAAAGACTTAGATGAAGACGACCCCATACCTTAATTGAAGAAAAACAATGAAAATTGGAAAGAAGAAATCCATGAAGGAACCATCTTCAAGCTCCATCTTCACCTTGAACGCTCATGGAGGTTGGTTGGAGGAACTTTGGGGAGGAATAGGTTTGGAGTTAGGTGGTCGGGGGATGAGAGGAAATACGGAAGACTCTTAAAATACCCATAAACACTCAAAACAACCATCAAAATACTTATATGTTCTTGTTGTGAATTTACAAGTTCACCCTCAACTTAACAGTAAAGATGGCTCGAAAACAGGTTGTGCCATCAACGCCCATGTCGACGGACTGTGGTCTCACCCACACCCCGTCGATGGGGTCTCGTGGGTTGAACCTGAAACTCCCCAACCTGCAGGTCAGATGGATCCATCGATGAGACCCATCGATTGGCCTTTGCCTGGTCGACTAGCCGTCGTTTGGGTCGTCGATTGCCACTGTCTGGCAGTGTTGAGCTCCAATGTTGGAGTCCTCTTTTAGGGCCCCTTGCGGGTCCTACATGGAGTCGTACCCAGATTTTTCCACCCCAAATATGTTTGTATCTGATTTTAGGACCTACCACAATGGATTTCATCCACAACGAACACGTAAAACTAACGAAAAACCCCAATCTTACATAGATACGCAAAGTCATTCTAAGGACAAACTTTCGAACGTCATGGACTTTTTTGAAATGTTTGACCGCCAAAGGGCACGAAACGGCACAGGGACGGCCAGGGGAGTACGAGGGAAGAAGAGCAGGGCAAAAACGGAGAACCGCAGGGAAGCACACAGGGAAACCACAGAACACCCACATATGAGGACATAGTACTAGTCGGCGAACGGACTTGGTATACCCTTGATGTTTGACTTCCAAAGCACCTAAACTCTTAGATACAGCCTCAAACCCACATTATAAATAATTTAGGACTTTAGAACATCATGACAATCATGTTAGGCTCTAGCTTTACCTAATTCATTTTCGGGATCTTACATTAAGGATCTAGGTGAACTAAAATACTTCCTAGGTATTGTGTTCACTAGGTCTGCAGATGAAATCTTAATGCATCAAAGAAAATATATTCTAGATCTCATAGCAGAAATAGGAATGTCAGAAGCCAAGCTTGTAGGAACTCCCATTGATGTCAATGTGAAACTTACTTCAAGACAATATGATGAGCAGGTGGAAAGCAAAATGATTTCTGATGATCCTTTAGTAGATCAGTTAATGCATCATAAGCTAGTTGAAAAACGTCTGTATCTAAATATGACAATGCCGAATATATCTTTAGTACTCAAAATTTGAGTCAGTTTTAACAGCAGCCAAAGAAGTCACATATGGATGTTGCATTGAGAGTAGTCAGATATCTAAAAGGGCAAATTGGACAAGGTTTGTATTTGGGCGCATCTAATGTTGATCACGGGATTTGTTGCGTGAATTGGCAGCCTAAGTACCTTCGTCACTACCCCGCTTACTAGAAAGACAAACTCGGGATAAAGGGTAGAAATTAAGAGTAGAGTGAAGGCTATTTGTGTCATGGAAAAAGCAAAAAAAAAAAGACAGGACCTAACAATGTACTAACGAGTTCAGCTGGACAGTTGAATATTGAAGCCTAAGGCTCTCTGCTTTTTTTTGGCTACCAAGTGGTATGGGTTACTGGAATGTGAAAGGAGTGGAGGTAGGAAGCTTGAAGTTCAAATTCAGGTTATAAATGTAGTCATAGCACGCTGCGCTATATAGATTGCTGCAAATCCAGTGTATCATGAGAGAACTAAATACATATAAATTAACTGACATTTCACAAGGAAAAAACTACAACAAGGCATGATCCTAATCAACTATATTCCTACACAAGAACAACCTGCAGATGTTCTAAAAAAAGGGTTGTGTAAACTACAACATGGATATTTTTTGTCCAAGCTTCGAGTACTAGATACCTTTTCCCCGCCCAGCTTTAAGGGGAGTAATGAGATATAATCAGTTGTAATAGAGTGTAGGAGAGTTAGAAGTAGTTAAGGGCAGTACGACCATTTTAGCTAATTCTTGTGTTTTATAACTAAACTAGAAGGTAGTTCACTAGATTAGTGTAACAAAAGGTTGTAGGAATGAACTATAAAATAAGAAGAGGATCTAGGCTGATGTATTACTTAGCCTTTGAGCTCAAATCAATGGAGTTTCTTTTCTTTTCAATTTCCTGTTAAAGCTGTAAAGCTTACAGTTTATTGTGAGAGGGCGAGAGCGACACAGAGAGAGGTGTAAGAGACAGGGAAGCCTGACACGCAGACACACACAACACACTACACATCAGAGAATGAGAGAGGTAGAGAGAGAGAGGGAGGAGAGAGAGAGAGGGCGAGAGAGAGAGAGGGAGGAGAGATGAGCAGGAGGGGAGAGAGATGAGATGCAGATCGATGAGAGAGAGAGAGAAGGGAGAGGGAGAGAGGAGGGAGGAAAAAGCGGAGAGGGAGAGGGGGATAGAGGGTAGAGAGAGAGAGATGTAAGAGCAGAGGACAGAGAGACCGGATGAACAGAGGAGAGAGAGTCGGGAGAGACGAGACAGAGAGAGAGAGGAGACAGAAGACAGCATTGAGTAGAGAGAGCGAACGAGATAGAGAGATCAGTAGAGATATAAAGTACAGAAGAGATTATAGATATAGACCTTATAACATATAGACATGTAGATGCATACGGGATAGAGGGAGAGGGAGAGACAGGACTACACATAGTAGAGTGAGGAGCATGATGACAGACAGATCAGCGAGACACACACAGACACCACCAACACCGACACACAATCCACAGGAGAGAGAGAGGTAGATGAGAGAGTAGAGATAGAGGGATAGCGAGAGAGGGAGAGAGAGAGAGAGAGAGAGAGAGTGAGAGATGAGCAGAGAGAGGAGAGAGAGGGAGAACGAGAGAGGAGGCGAGACAGAGACAGAGAGGAGATGCAGAAAGCAAGAGAGAGAGACAGAGAGAGAGAGGGGAGATGAGAGAGGAGAGAGAGAGACAGAGAGAGAGAGACAGAGAGAACATGAGACAGAGAGAGAGAGAGACAGTTAGAGACACGAGGCAGTAGCGAGAGATAGAGAGGAGGGGAGAGAGAGCGAGATAAGGGATAGAGACGGTGTATTATATCCAGACCCCCCCCCCACGCAGACTTACCGCTCCCGCGGCGGGCAGGATGGTAGTGAGAGATGCACGCCGAAGGAGGTTTTTTTTCCCCCCACCTGGCAGAGAGGGGAGGGGCCCGGAGAGCACGGAGGCCACTGCCGTTGATCCTTTTTTATGGTATTTTTTTGGACTTCTTGTGTTTATTTTTTGTTTTCGCATGACCAGAAATGCGTAGAGAGAAGACAGAAGAGCGGGCTGTCATTGCCGTCAGAGAAACAGTTTAAAGAAAGCGAGGAGAGAGGGCTTGAGATGCAGGATGAAAATCGCAAAAAGCGGACGGGGCGAAAGACGGCGGAGACAAAAAAAGAGAAGAGGGCGATGAATATAGATAGCGTACAGAGCGATAGGTAGGGAGGAGGGAGAAGAGAGACGAAATGGGGAGAAACCAGAGGAAGAATAACGATAAGGAGAGCGAGGATGGAGAGACGAAACAAGAGGATGAATAAGATGAGGTAATAGACAGAGAGATGCAAGAGAGAGAGATGAGGGAGAGGGGGAGAGGGAGAGAGAGAGGCGGGAGAGGGAGAGGGGGAGAGAAGGGACAGAGTAGAGCATAGAGGGAGAGAGGAGAGGAGAGAGAGAGGAGGAGAGGGAGAGAGAGGGAGAGAGGAGATAGGGAGAGGGATAGAGAGGAGACAGAGAGGGGAGAAGAGGAACAGATGAGGTAGATGAGGAGGAGGACAGAGAGAGTGAGAGACAAGACAGAGAGAGAGAGAGAGGCAGAGAGGGAGGGAGAGGGAGAGACAGACAGACACATAGAGAGGAAGACAAGAGACGACAGACCAGAGAGACACACACATACACACACCACTCACCACGAGCAGAGAGAGAGGGAATAGTATTATACAAATATACCTATACTAGATATATTATCTAGTATGCAGGTATGTATTGTCTGTATAATGGGACATTTCTATGGTGCTAGAAAGACTATTACATTTTTTCTCCCCTTCCTTTTTGATTTTTCCCTTTATTTATCTATTTATTTCCAATAGACTTAAAAAAAGCTAATTAATTAACTAATTTTTCCCATCAATGTTATTTGGTATTAATAGTCATGGCACGTGCTTGTTTTCCCATGATAAGTTGTGTAGAGTTGTTATAATGATATTTATAAACTCTGACATCTATGTTGCTCATGTATACCAAGTATTCAATTTGATAAAAGTTTCTTTTGTTTAATATGTCATAAATCATAATTTAAATGTCAAGTGTGATTTCAAAATAATTCTTTTTCACCTTAGTAGTCTCCGCCTATCCACATTTACATATATATTAAGAAGTTGTTGTCGAATGAGGGTAGGTAGTTTCCAATATATTTCGGATGATCAACATGCCTGAGAGATAATACTAATATCCTTAATCCTCAATCATCAGCTAGTAGACGGTGGAGCAAAATTCAGCTCATGTAACGTTTAACGATTGTTTAAATTGGTAAATATTTTCGTGCAAAATCTTGCTTTATTCTAGACAACAAAGTCTATAATTTAGAAAGTCTATATCTCCACTACTACAAGTTTTTTACTTGAATGGGATTAAGGCTCCCGATAGGATTAGGCACGTTTATGATTAGAAGTTGATATATGACGAGTATAAAAAAAATAGTTCCTTCAACTGGATGATGTGTTAAGTCTACCATTTATCAGACTTGTTATGATAGATTACTTGGTAAGGAATTGTAGCTTTCCAACAATCCTTTGATAAGTAGCTACATATTTGTTACAGGATCAGTCTGTTCCTTTTTGAATTTTCCACATGATCATTTACTTCCTTGGTAGTACTAGTCAGCTTTACATTTTGTTCATCTGGTGTAGCTATTGGCTTTACAACACTCAATCCTAGTTCAGAAATCAACTGCAATGCATACTTTCTTGAGTACTACACTACACAAACAAAAAAACGTTTTTGTTTTTAGCTGGCAATAACTATTGATATTACTAAACGAGGATTCAAGTCGTTATCCTTCTGAGTTAAGTTCTCTCAATCCTGCGTAACGACTTAGTAATTTACTGATTTTAACTTTTTGCCTAATTGTGAAACGTGTTGCCTAACGTGTTCCAACAAAGCAATAAGGATAGTAGGTAAAAACACAATATTTTTACGTGGAGAAGACCCGACTCAAAAGGTGTAAAAAACCACGACCTGTACCCTTATAGGATTTAAATCCAACTTCATTAAATCACTGAGCCTCCACAGAAGATAGATTACAAATTTTGCAACCTACCTTAACTTCAAGTTATGGATTTAGATTACAACTCTTGTAATCCTAGGAACTAACTCTAATTCCTAACCTTCAACACAAACCTCCCAAGATATGTGTTTCCAACTCTTCAATTTATCACAACCTCAAGACAACACTCCTAGTTCAGTTTATAACTCATTGAACTAAGATTACATCAAGACTCATTCACAAAGAAAAACAACTAGAATATAAATTCTGTAAAAGGATCAGGTTCTTCGATGTGTTCCTTCTATGTGTTTCTTCAGTTCGCTGGTAGCACTTGTAAAGTCAATTTCCCAATTGCTCTTTTTTCTCTATAAATGCACAAGTATTTTGGACGACTTCACTTCTATTTCAGCACAATTATTCATAGAGTTATTGTTCATTTCAAACTCCTATTGACTTGAACTCTCTTGACTTAGAGTTTTACTTCAAGTAAAACTCCTTCTTCAATTCGAACTCCTACCTTCTTTTGACTTCTTCTTCAAATTACATTCATTCATTCTTTTGTATTGTAGTCAAACTTCAACACTTCAATTCAGCAGTAACTTGAAGATGTCGAGTTTAAGTGAGACTCCTTCTTCAATTAAAACTCATTTCCTTTTTAGACTCCTTCTTCAAACAAACTTATTGATTCTTTCTCTTCAATTTATCATATGTTTATTTTCTTGGATTTTCTCATGAAATTAGCATTATCAATTCCTTTAATATTGCACTCTTGTCTTTATTTATTTTAAATTCTTTCTCGAATTCAATTGTTTGTGACAGTGCACCATTGGACCATGTATACTAACGTGTTTCATCTTTCTATGTCAATCTTAAAAACTACATAAGTCCCAACATAACTACATGTTTGTTAGAGGATTAGTCTGTTCCTTTTTGAATTCTCCACATGATCATCTACCTCCTTGGTAGGACTAGTCAGTTATTCATCTGGTGTAGCTATTGGCTTTGCAACACTCAATCCTAGTTCAGAAATCAACTCCAGTGCATACTTTCTTTGAGGTACTACCACTACAACAAAAATAACTTTTAACGGCGATAAAGAGTGTTAAAGTCTTTATCGTCATTAGTTAAATGTCATTATAACAAACATCGCTAAAGGCTTTAGCAATATATACAAAGAGTTCTAAGTGCCACTAAAAATACATATTTAGCGGCAATTAATGATCATTTTTTAAGTAGTGTACAAAATCCTGAACACCAGGATCCTGAGGTAGACTTGGCTTTCAAATAAAATCAGTATGTTAGAGCAACTGGTCAGTAAATACATCAAGAAATGGAACTTAAGACTCTTCTGGAGTGTTTTGAAAGAAAATATGGACTCTCTGAATTCAACATATTTGTTTACAAAGAACATACTATTTATAAACTCATACAAGAGAGTCTGAATCCAAAGCGGACTATTTCTAAACCTCATACACCAAAATGGATTCTCTATAAAAATACACATACGAAGCGAATTCTTGAAATTGCATACAAGTGTAATATCTCAAAAATGAAGATATAATCGAGCTAGCAAAACTGAAACTCAATGTGTACATAACTCTTACATAAATCTAAATAGTAGCCTAGTATGGATATTTAAATGGTAATAGGTCATTATACAATGTCAAATATCCTTGTACCCAAGGGTTAAAGCATGAAGAATCTTCATAATTGGATTCACAGGTCACTAAAATGCGAAATTTCTCTTTAGAGTAGATGAAAAAAGTTGATCAATTTCTCAATGAATCATTCATTTACTGCCAATTGAAACATTAAAATCTTGAATCAATACCTTCGGCTTGCTTCTAGGCAACGACGAACTTTTCTCATTCAGTTGAAAAAACTCGTAAATCACGTTTTCTTAATAGTATGTGGCTAAGAGAAAACCACTTTGGAAGTATCATAAGTATATTCTGTGAAAAATTAAAGATAACTTTTTGGATGTACAAATAATTCTAGATATTTAGTAGAACTTTCTAGAGTTATGTGGAGCAGTACCTTAAGTACTTGATGTATCTAAGAACATTGTAGATGTTTTAGAGAAGTATATATTTATAGGAAATTATAGAAATATCTAGATTCTTTTTAGATAGTTAGAAGATAAAAGTATTTAGATTTTTCTAATAGAAGTATCTAGAATAATTTCTAGAAGCATCCCTACACAGTATAAATAGGAGTGACATTAGACATTTATAAGCAACCCAGGTAACCCAAGAACAAAGTAATAAAAGAATCTTCGTGCCATAACAAGTTTTCTTTCTGTTCCTTCTTCCCTTAGTTGAATCTTTCGACATAGTTAACGATCTTGGGCTAGTAGAAGGTTTACCGATTATATTGTTCTTATGCTATTCTCTACATGGTGTTAGAGACATAACCATACATTGGTTTTTGGGTGTTATTTCAATATCGGGTTAGAGGTAGATTCAACTAGTTTGATTATATGGATTTTAGCGGTCGTGCTAACGGATTGGGGATGGAGTTGTTGAACCAATCCAATTACAAGGTTTGGAGGAAATGTATGGAGTCATACTTTGTGGGTGAGGATTTGTGGGATGTTAATGTGAGTAACACAAGTCCTCCTGCTGATGGACCAAAAAAATGGTAGCATATACAAGAAGTGGAAACAGGTTAATGCGAAGGCGGAGTTCATTCTGAAGAGGACATTCTCCCCTAGATTATTTGACCACATTATAAAGTGTAAATCAGCTCATGAAATATGGAGGACCCTCGGTCGCTTATTCAACAAGAAGAATGAAGCTCGACTGCAGATATTGGAAAATGAATTGGCTAACCTCATTCAAGGTAATCTTACTATCTCCGAGTATCTTTTGAAGATTAAGAACTTATGTTCTGAAATATCTTTGTTAAATCCGGAAGAGGCTATTTCGGAAGCATGAATGAGAAGAATAGTCATTCATAGGTTAAAACCTGAATATATTTCATATGTGACGCCAATTCAAGGATAGGCTCAACAACCATCCTCGGAGGAGTTTGAAAATTTGTTGTCGTCACAAGAATTACTATCCAAGCAGTTGTCTAGTGTGTTTGTCAAAGAGGGAGAAGGATATGCTCTTAGAGCCAACAAGAGAGACTTCAAAGGAAAATCAAGAGATACGTCGAAATATCAATCCTCAGGTCATTGAAGTTCGCCTTCAAAGAAGGAGGAATCTTCTAACTATTATAGTAAGAAGCCTTCCATATGTTATCGATGTGGTGAAGTAGGACATATAAAAAATATTTCTGAGCCAAGGAGAGAAACATGTCTCAAAAAGGTGCTGAAAAAGAAAAAGAGTGGGAACAGTGTTTAGTAGCTGAGGCTCGAGAAATAGATGCCATGATTTTCATCAATCTTAAAGGAGATTGGGTCAAGGATATATAATATAATATAGTCAACCACGTGGAGCAACAGGAATCTGATGTTGTCGGCATGAAGCAAGAAATTTTTGAGGATGCTCCTAGTGGTGATATGGTAGCTACTATTGAAGAAATCAAGGAAATAGATTTTGAACAGGCAGTATCTAAAACTACATGTGTTAATGACGACTTTTACAAAGAAAGCATTGAGGAACTTGTATTAGAAGCGGAAGTATTTGGTCAATCATCTGCAATATCAAGGCTAATTAATGGCTTGGATCAATTCTGAAAGCAGATGGAGGAAGTAGAGATCAAATAGAGAAAGAAGTCTAGGAGTCAAACGATATGCTCTTTGAAAGCTCTGAAGCTGCCAAAAAATATATCAAGGAGATAATAAGAGAATATG
This sequence comes from Solanum habrochaites, assembly GCA_027704765.1. Classification (NCBI taxonomy): domain Eukaryota; kingdom Viridiplantae; phylum Streptophyta; class Magnoliopsida; order Solanales; family Solanaceae; genus Solanum; species Solanum habrochaites. Next base: position 46,071,793 of record JAKWJA010002492.1, read on the forward strand.
ACATTGATCCTATGTTGGTGTTGAGACTTCACAGGAAATTGATAGTGTTTCTCTCGTAATAATTGTTGTGAAGTTTGAGAAAAAGGGGGAGTTTGAGAAATCACAAGAGAAAATCTACGTGGATTAAGTGATAGTGAAAAATATTCTCTCATTTGAAGAAGGAAGAGGAGTCCACGTAGATTTTCTCCTTGTTGAGTTCTCAAACTCCCCCTTTTTCTCAACTTCACAACAATTATATTATCGAGAGAAACACTATCAATTTAACTCAACAAGGAGAAAATCTACGTGGATTAAGTGATAGTGAAAAATATTTATCATTTGAAGAAGGAAGAGGAGTCCAGAAGAAATTGTTGAAATCTTCACCAAGACGTTGCTCAAAGTTTCGTTTAAGCTCTTCCACTACAAGTATGGGGTAGTTTCCAAAAAATCACTTTAAGCGGGAGTGTGAAAAAGTAAAGATAATTTTTTGGAGGTACAAATAATCCTAGATATTTAGTAGAACTTTCTAGATTTATGTGGAGTGACCTTAAATACTTGATGACTTAGGAACATGTAGATCTTCCTAGAGCCGAGATCCTTTATCGGCAATATATAGAAATATATCGCTTCTTTTAGATTAGTTAGAAGATGACGATCTCGATTTTGTTGGGTTTTAGCAGTGTGAAGGGCCAATAAAAAAGAGACTCGAACAACGTGGGGAACTACCTTTGGCGGGCAAATGACCAGTCATTTGCACCGTGCAAAGACACGTCATTTCCCCTATCGGCAAAGACCTGGAACTTGTTGTCATTCTAGAAGGAAACACTTCCTTAATTTTAAAGAGCTCGAAGAAGATGCCCCCTCGGCGTCGTCGTCGTGCTCGGCCGGTTGGATTGGATGGATTTGGCAAATGATTTGATTGTTAATAAATTTTTGGATCAATTTATTAATCAATTTTGTTAAATCAAATAAATCATGTACTATTATCTCTTATAATGTGCGGGTAACGGTAAATGCCGAAAAGTCGTACTTTCATAAAAGTAGTTACTTTCATAACAGACACATTTTTTCGAAAAAGGTTGTTATTTTTCCAAAAGACACAACTTTGGATAAAATGGGTATAAACAGATTTCACTGAACAGACCTGTCCTTGCTGAAAATGGCTATAAAAGAAGTCAATTTTGATTTTCAAACACTGAAAAAAATTTCCTTCTATGCCATTTATTTTTACTCTCAAATAAAATCAAAGTGTCGATCGAAGGTCTGTGTGACTTGTTAGTTCTTAAGTTCGTTGAAGTTAAAGAGTTTGAAGTACCGCTATTTCTTTAACAGGTTTAAATACGTTTATCTTGAGGAGAAATTAAACTCATCAAATTGGTACCGTAGGGGATTAAATTTTAAGGAAACACAGTAGTTTCTGTGGACTGGATTAATTATTGTATTTTATATATTTTCTGCTTCATCTTATTTCTGTTTCTGTTTATTAACCTTATAAATCAGGTTATTGTAAGCATAACCAATCTTAGAAATTTAACAGTTTGTATTTGAGGTTTCTGGAGATTAAAACCTTTATTGGTTTTCTACTCTGCTAGAATTTTTTAAAATTCATCGATTTAACCGATTAAAAGGAACATAAAAAAATTTATCGTGAAATCAAAAAACAGTTTGGGTAAAGATTTGTTATTTATGTAGTATTTAAATACTTATTTATATCATTTGTGACAGAAAAAAAAAGGACTACTTCAAGCCAACAATGCGGGAACAGTAGTGCTGACAACAACAACGGTTGCACATAAATAGTTCAAATGCTGCCTTAGCACCGGCTGAGAACTGCCAAAGTTTTATGAGTCGACTTTAAGAGATTGGCAGCAAAAGTGTTATTCATATCTCACTACGTTGAGTATGCAGAAGTTATTCACTGAGAAAGAAGTCAGATGAAACTCCGGCTGATGAACGGATTCTTGGTAAAGAAGCATGGAAACCTCAGTTTTTTGCTCTTCGTATTCCCCCAACCCATTTACCCTCCACCTCACTGAACAAACTCCCCAAACCCCACCAATCCCAATACCCCCCCCAGCCAATCACCCTCTCAACCAGCCCTCTCCTCCACACTCCCCCACCGCCCTTGATAAAAATCATCCTCCTCACCGCTTACACCAACCCAACCTACACCACTCGCACATCTCTCACTCTTCTTCACTTCGAGTCACCCCCCCCACCCATTTTCACTGTAAAAATTATATTTTGAGTGGTCTGTAAGATGATCTGTACAATGTGTACAGCGAATGACAAAACCTTCAAAAGCAACTCTGGGATGATTTAGAAAAAGAGACAAAACAGAAGATGCTGGAATGAAGAAATTCCTTCTGGCAAAATTTCTGACTATAAGATGATAGACGTAAGACTGTCGTCACACAAGTTCAAGAGAATTGCAGGTCATTAATCCATGATCTCCTTGTGAAGGAGTTGTGAATGAGGTTTTTCACGTGGCTGCGATTATTGAAAAGTACCTCCATTGTGGAAGGACTTTTAAAAACTACTTGAAACACAAAAGCAAGGAGATGACTGTTGAAGATCTCATAGTAGGTTGAGAATCGAGAGGATAATAAGACGCAGAAAAGAGGTACGTGGTAAGCTCAGCAATAACTGGAGAAATTTTGTTGAAGAAGATCCCACAAATTAAAGAAAAGAAAGAAAGCATCTGGTCCAAAAAGCAATCCTCTGAAGAAATTCAATGAAATTGCTTACTGGTGGAAAATGGATAGGGCTATTGAAGCTGGGGTCGTCAGAAGGACAAGAAAAAGAAGGATTCAACCAAACTTGGTGAATACCAAGGAGAACTGGACGAATCTCTGGCACTGCTTTCCAGAATGTACTGGTGGAAAAAAACCAAGAAGGAATGGTGGATAGCTTCTTGTGCCTCATGCCATGTTTGTGCCAACAAACTAATATTTTCATCATAGACTCCAGCCACACAGATGAAAAATTAATGTATGGCCAAATCCGTTGTTACAAAGTGGAAGAACTGGCAAAAGTCCTCTTAAAGATGACATCAAACCCAAGGTGGTGATGTGAATAGGTTCATATCGTTCCAGAATTGAGAAAGAATTTAGTTTCAATTCCAGTTTCCTGACCAAGAATGGATTTAAATGTGTATTGGTTTATGATAAAAGTAGTCGTAAGCAAAAATGATGTATGTAGGAAAAGTTACTTAGTGATGGCCTTTTCAAACTAAATGCAATTGACAGTTGCTAGGCATAAGATTTTGACTTTACTTACTTGCTTGAGTCTAAATTTATGGAATGAACGTTTGACACGTTAATAAAAAACCTTGCGAAAAAATTATTAACTTAAATATTTTGCCAAAAATTTGAGTGCAATAATCAAAATGTCAAAATTTGTGTTGAATCTAAGTATGCTAAGCTTCTATAAATCGGTTGAAAGGATTCAAATCCTTAGAATTAATTCAAACTATATTTGTGATGAAGAAACACCATCACGTCGGTGGGAAAAAGTATTTCATAACTTTTATTGACGATTGCACTAGTATGGTTATGTTAATTTGCTAAATCGTAAGGATGAAGCATAATGCATTTCGGCCATATAAAACTGGAGTTGAAAAATCAGATTAGATAAAAGATCAAAATGATCAGAAAGTGATAGAGGTGGAGAAATGAATCTCCATTGGCAGAAAATGTTAGAAAATGGATAATCCATCAAAACAATGCTCCTACACTCCTCATCTAAGGAATTGAGAAAGAAAAAACGAACTTTAAAAAGAAATGATGAATCATACTTATAAGTTCAGGTGTACCAAGAACTTGTGGGGGAAGTATCCTTACAGCAAACAGATACTACAGAGTGCCCACTCAAAGACAAATGTCATTCATATGAGATGGAAAGGTACAAAAAACCCAATTTGAAATATTTCAAGGTGGGGGTGATAGCCAAAGTCCAAGTTCCTATACCTAAGAGGGTAAAAAAGGAACCTAAGATGTGGATTGTGTATTCATTGGAGTTATGACACAAACAGTAAGGGATGTCGATTTTGGTCATAAAGTCCAACATCCGGACTATCATGCTAATACGGTAATGGAATCAGATTGTTTTTCTGCTGAATTTTTTGAACATATTTATCCGTATAAACTAGACTGAGTCATCTGTGGGGGATCTAAAACAACCCAGAGAAGAACCAAAAGAGAATGAACAAAATGAAAAGAAAGTCCAAGGACGCAGTAACGTCAAAGGACATCTACTTCATTTGGATCAGATTTGTAAACCATTTCTTCTGAAAGTGAGCCTCAAACATCAAGGCAGCAATGTGTGTGCGACTCTACCTCTTGGAAGGAGGCTGGTTTAATAGTGAAAATTGAATCAATCTTAAGCAATCATACTGGGAGGGGGGGGGGGGGGTGTTGGTATCTTTCCTAAGGGAACAAAACCCTTGGGTTCAACATGGATCTTTAAAAGGAAGATAAAAGACGATGGAACTATGACAAATATAAAGCAAGACTTGTTGTGAAGGTTGGTAGACCAAAGAAGGTCTTGATTATTTGATACATACTCTCCAGTGACTAGGATACATCACTTGCGATGTTAATTGCACCTAGCTGCAGTATACGGTCTGATTAATCAAATGGATGTGAAAACAGTCTTCTTAAATAGAGAGCTTGAAGAGGAATTACATAGAACAAAACTGAGGCGTTTGTGTTCCCTGGTAAAGACACGAAAGTGTGCAACTTATAAGTCATTTATGGTGGCTACAACAAGCACAAAACAATGTTCATGCAAAGTTTGACAAAGCCATGTTATCAAATGGATTAAGATCAATGAATGTGATAACTGTGTATACATTAATAGATACTCCAAATCAGGAAGTATTTATGCCATATGTAGATGATGCTTATAATCGGCCAAAGACATTTGCTAAATGTAAAAGCTACACAGTGTATAGCTATGCTACGTAAGTTGATATGAAAGATTTAGGAGTTGTTGATGATGCTATAGAGAATTTCCCACAAATTCCGTAAAACTCCTACCGGTCTGCATGGTTCAAAATCATTATATTCAAAAGATACTTGAAAACACAGTCAAATGTTG